>CM031236.1:535042862-535445362 GCA_018340775.1 Taxus wallichiana var. yunnanensis
TTTGTGCTTTCATTGGAGGAATTATATCCTTACCAATAAAGATACCAGGGTTTGCATATTTAAAAGCAATGAAGGTTATAACTCTTCTCACATTCTTCTAATTGAACTCGAAGGCCTCTATTATAGAATTCACTATCACCTATTTTCTTTAACTAATATTGTGTTAGCCTGCTGGATTATTAGGCAAGGAGGGATTTGATAGGCAAGATATGTGAAATAATTGACAAGAGGAGATGTAGTCCTGATGGAGTAAAACATAATTATTTTCTGAAAAGGATTCTTGATGGAGACAATCTTTCACAAGAAATCGTTGTCATTTTCATTATTTCTCTATTGTTTGCTGGTCATGAAACTACAGACAAGACCATGTCGTTTGCCATATATTTTCTTACACAATGTCCTGAAGCTATGGAGAAGTTCAGGGTAAGCAACGAATTTTCCTTTACATACATTCGAATATACTTCTCAGAGTAGTCAGTCAAGTCACTACAAATGATAGACAACGATATTACATAAACCTGCACTAGCTAGGCAATTAAGAGCAATTAAGACAATTCCTTGTCAAAATATTAGTAAGTTCACCTCTCCTTACAAATTGAGATACATCAAAATAAAAACTAATTAAAAAGTAGATAACTCTGTCTGAGTTTATGAACATTGATCCAGTCCAAAAAATAGAAACTAACATAATATCGGAGTAAGAATGTCAAGTCATAAGGCACATCAATAATGAAGACATGTAACAGTTTTCAAACCATGTGGGGTCAAGCCATGTAAGACCACTAGCATCAAGTATTTACATGTTTATGGGCTGCAGGAGCAACATTGTCTTCATTCCCTTGCACATTTCCAACGTAAGATATCAGTGCCAATCCAAAGTAATCCAACACCTCTCCTTTACCAGCACTTCCACCAGTATGTTAATGAACAACCTCAGCTTAAAATTGAAAAGTGTATCTTGTGACTGAGTATTCTTGCTCACAATATAATGAAAAAAATCTATTAAGTTGAGGGACTAAAGTCGTCTGTCCATCTCTGATGAAATAAATATCTGCTTCCCTCACAAAGTTATGAAGAATTTCAACTTCTTTTACCTGTTGCTTCCCCACCTCAGCATTATGGTTCTGCTAGACAAAAATGTATCAATTTATCTTGTTGGCACTAGATTTTCCAGCTCTTCAATGTCGTGCTACATTTTCTGAAAGGAAGCTCTTAGAATAGAAACTAACAATACAAATTGTTTGTATGACATACATTTAGTGCAGCTTCTGTGCATAGATTTAATCCTCCTAGATCATTGTGTAGTGCCCACTTCCCTTTGACAACTTTTGATACTGATCATGACACTGTTGACTATACCATGGACATTGTTATAGTTTTGATTTAGTATGATGATTAGATGTTAGAGCATGGATTATTGTTGACTCTGATTCATATATGATGCATGATGATTATTAGAGATATTTTATATATTGAGGTTGATATACTATCTGACATGGTTACATTATAGATGTTGTTCGGACATGTGATATTTGGATATTTTGAGTAGACCTAGAAAATGAAAATTGAATTAAAATTGATGATGATATAGTTGTTGATGAAATTTTAAGTGACACTTTGTTGATTGGCTTGATGATTGTTGTGATTCACATATATATTGATGAATTTGGAAGTATATTATATTCATTTGGATGTTTTGATGCAACCACGAGGCCGAAGGAGGTATTTTTGTTCTGCAGGTTAAAATATCACAACACACATCGGGGATTAGAGACCAACCACTTTGGAATTCTAGATGAATTCAACAAGGTCACCATGGAAACTTTATTTGTTTGTGTGTGTTTGATTTTTGTTAGGGATTCCCATGGGGGATCACCTTCAAATGTGACCAAAGGGTTGTATGTTTCTTTTATTTATTTTCCTTGGTTTAATGTTGCATGTGTTTATTTTGTGGTGCTTTGACCCCTTTCCTTATTTACTAAATGGTGTGTTAATTAATGTGAGTAATCATATTGTTAAAAATTAATTAATCAAATTGGGTCATAAGAAAGTAATTATTAGAGTTATTGGCCTAAAATTAAAGTTTTGTAAGAAATGTGTAAGTGATGTGTAAGAGATGTGTAAGTTAATTTTGGAGTATGAAAACTCCATCTTCTTTGAAATTCAAAATTGTCCTTGGAGGTTGATTTTGGAAATTTGTGGGATAAGTTAAACTTGTCTCATGCCTCTTAAATTTATATACCAACCTTACCTATGGTTGGAGGGTTAAATTTAGCCTTCTTTATGCATTTTTGTAAGTCAAGTTGAATGTTTTTATTGCACTTTTCTTACATGATTTAATTTCAGTCCTTCGGGGTGTGGGTTAGAATTGAGTGTGTAAGTAAAACTGTCATATTATTCACCCACCTATTGATTATGCATTGGAGAATGAAGTTGACTTTTGTGCTTGGAGTTGAGGATGTGTGATGTGGCATCCCACTTGGATCCACCTCATCCTCTTCCCTTCCCTCTTCTATAAATTGGAATTCTTTAGCTTGGTTTTGGGTTGCTCCACTTTTATCACTTCATTTTGGGAGACTTCTTTTGGGGTTTTGGAGAGCTCTTGCTTTTGGAGAAGATTGGAGATTGTTGCATGCTTGTAGATTATTGATCTCTTGAAAATTTTGCATTGGAAAGCTTGTTGTTTTAAACTTGGAACAAACTCCATCATGGAGAGGTAAGAGCTTGGCTCTTGGAAATTCTCTTCTTTTCCCTTTTATGAATATGTAAATGCTTGTATGTTTGTTATTGTTTGTGGGATGTTGGGTAGATGGCCTAGGAATGGTGTAGGAGAAGGCTATGGGGTTTATTTTGTGGGAGGCATAAGTGTTTTTGGGGAGGTATAAGTGTGGAGGGAGTTGGGATTTGGGTTCCACCTTACAAAGAAATAGCTTGCATTTCTTTACTCGTTATGGGGTGCCATAAGAGGTTGGGGAGGCATAAGGAAATGTGAGGAATAAGGGGTACTTGGGGGAGGCATAAGGGCATGTCAGGGATTTGAAATGTTATATTTTGGCAGTTTGTTCTCAGGTGGTGATACCCATTTCCCCTTTGGGAGGCATAAGTAGCATCCCCCATAGTTTCTTGCTCCTTTGGCTTGCATGAAGAAGCTTGAGTTTTGTTTGTTGTCTTTTAGGTGGTTGTAAAACTATTGTTTTGTTTTGGACTGTGTTTTAATATGAAATGTGCATGTTGAAAGATTTCCTTTGTGTTGTGGAAGCTTGTTGTTGCCATGTGTTGAAACACATTTATTATTGCATTATGGTTAGGGCTCGGGGGCCAATGAAGAAGGATGGCTTCTCCTTTCATTGGATGTCTTGGTTGGGTGGAGAGTGTTGCCTTTCCCCTGCTTTTGTTGTGATCAAAATTGAAAAAGATGGATAATCTTCATGTTGCTATTCTGGAGTAGAGGAAAAAGATAGTTTTGACAGTCCTTGTTGGGATCATTATTTATTGTAACCCTTTCCCACTTCAAAGTGGATGACCTTGTATATTTTTGTGATGGAAAGATGTTTTGTATTGGTTATGAAAGTTGTAATTCGAAATGTGAAAGAGATGTACTCTGTTTTCTATTTTTGGATGAAAGAAAAGAAATATTTATATCTTGTAAGTTGTATTTGATCAATGGAAAAGAAATTTGTAAAAGAATCATACAAGTCAATAGAAGTTATTTAGTTCTATTAAGATGATATTGTCTTCATTGGAAATTTGGGTTTGTAATGTATTTGAAATCTCTATTTGGAAAATTGAAAAGGGAATACGTATGAAGAGAATATATTACTCTTTTCCTTTGGAATGCATGATTTGAAGGAAACAGAATATTGTAGTGATTGGATTAGAATGAATTCATAAATTTATGTTGGTAAATGTAAATGGATCAAATCGAAATTGAAGTTGTAGAACTTTGTTAGAGAATTTTTCAAACTGGCAAATATTTTATTCAAAATGCACAGAACGACCCCTACAACAATGAACAATAAAATGAAACATTGAATTGAACTTAATATGATTAAGGCACCCCAAACAAACTAAACCACTTAAGAAATGGTTAAGGATCCTTTCAAATCGAACAAAGGCAAAACTGCAGTCATTTCGTTGTCAAAATTGAGAAATTTTGAATTGATCTTCAATAAAAAAATTATACCTTGCAATCCATCCTAAATTCCTCTAAGAGCAACCCTCTATGTCTATTTGGCATGTTGAGAAAGGAGGGAGGTTGAATTGAACAAAATTTTATAAGTCGAATGTCACCAATTTTCATTTTATAAGCCTACAGAGCATTTTCTCAAAATTGACCCTTAAAAATTTATCCAAATTAAATTCTTAAGGTTTATGTGCAAAGAGGACGTCGAGATATTTCTGAAAAGTCCTCGTTTTCCAAAACAGAGTTCCCTATCAAAAGTTCACAGAAGAGGAAAAGCCTCTTTGCACGCTTGGGAGAGAATGAGTCTCTTCCACGCCCATCTTGTGCATCGGGAGAAAAATATTCTCTTATGTGCCCAAGAGAAGAATAGTTTCTCCCGCACTGGAAGAAATGTTCTTTCCATGCCTCTCTTCTGTGCCCTGGGGAAATTTCTTCCCGCGCCCTACAAGAAGATAATCTATCTGTGCTAAGGATGAATTTCTCTCTCTTGGTGTTTTGTAGGATGTTTTGATAACTGTTGTAATGGAACTCCACTTCAGTTAGAGCTTACGCTCATCGCTTGTGCAATGGAGGTCCGGATCAATATTTTTAGCTCGGGCATGTTTATGCAACCTGGTGAGAGATGAAAGGTGTCCCTTTTGGTCAAACGAATTTTGTTAGCTTTGTCAGTCTTTAGTTGAACCTCTTTCAAAAATCTTGTGCTTTGGCTAGTTAGTCTAGATTACCAAAGTAATAAGTTCACCTTTGTGAGAAGAATGCTCAAACCAAACATGAATCTTGTAGATTGTTAAGGCAGGTCTTGAAAAAACATTTTTGGTAAATGCATAACCTTAAGGGATTGTAAACCGTGGAGTGTATCCAACTGTGACTGTATATTGTGGTTGAGCTGTTTTGTGGTGCCTTGTCAAAGAGTAAAGTGAACTGTCCTTGATGGGTGTTAGTTGTTTCCATGCTATCCATAAGGTCATCGTTGAGTCAAGCTATTTGAAGAGTTAGCCGTAACCTTTGTGACCACCTGTTGCGTTGTTCTATACATCAAACAAGTAAATTAGTCTTATCTTGTACTTTGCTATGTTGGTCTTTTTGTCGTGAATTAGTGGATGTTACACATTGACTCCAGTAAAACAACATATGGCTTTTCCTGCAATTTCTATGACACCATAGAGGTCTGCAAGATGAACCAAAATATAATTAATTGTCCCCTCCTATCTTGTTAATCCATCTTTCATAAAAAACCATCATGTTTCTTTATATTTAACTACAAAATATTTTCAATACTGATTATTTATTATTTCTTACTCCAGATGTAGCACTCCTTTGTGAATTCCCTATTTTTACACCTTGAAATGGTTTGGATAACCATGGTATATGTAATTTATCAATCATAAGATATCTATTAATTGGTTATATATTATGATTTAACCTCGAACCATTATTCTGTGTACTTGTTTACAGGCTAATATGACATAATTTAAATGCATATTTTAGGTATTTTTATTCATATTAAATTGGAATATGTACATCTTGGTTTAGGATAATTTTTTGAAAGTAAATAAATATATATCTCCATGAACACTATCCATTAGATGGGACAACTCTATACTTAATACTTGAATGTAAATATTATTTTTCTCTCTCTAATTCTTAGAATATCTTGCTGATTATGTTATTTTTTTAAAGAGAAATATATATAATATCCAACTCTTCCTCCTTTAGATTCTTATCATTACTTTTTCAGAAGGTAAAATTAATTTTTATTTTGATCCGACAACATTCAGAAGTCACATCACTCTTAAACACTGATTTGGTAAAGTTGTCTCTACAATACGCAAAAAAGCAAGAGACACCACAGAGTATGGCAAGACAATTCATCATAAAACCGTTGACCATATAACATTCACCGTCATTGGATAACAACTGGAAGTAGTTTTCCAATCATGTATTTCATAGTTTGTGTCACTTTTGTTAATATCATAAGTCTACATTAAAATTAAAGTCTTTAGGATACTTATAAGTATTAATGCCAAAATGTCTTTTTGTTATTGTTGTAGTGTCATGTTATTTTAAAAATACGGTCTAGAAAGTAATTAAAATATTACTTTCTTTCTCCGAAATATTATATCTTTTCAACCGCAATGTTATTAATCTAAGGAATGTCTATATCGAATGCCCTTAAAAATAAATCTAAAATGTGTCTTGAGTCTGTAAACCTTAAATTTTTCACATTAAACTTGTCCTATTAAGAAAGATAACGACGTACAGGATGAGGATAAATCTAAAATATCTATAACTCACAAATCCTAAAATTTCATTATGTAGAAAGGCGTTTGCACATGTGTAACGCTCCACCCCTTCTCATAGTTGACGAGACATGGATGTGCGAGATGAATCAATCGACGAAGCACGAGACTCACATCTATCCTTCACAAGCTAGGAAATGGTTCGACAATTAAATCTTCTCGAACTAAGAAAAAAATCATTTTTTTACATTTGCCTGCTTGAGATTTTTTTCCGAATTCATCGGTCAAGGTTTTTATCATAAATGTGGAGGCCACCGTGGGTTCTTTGTGTTACAGTTGTTCAACTAATTATTGCAACAACCACACTAACGGTGGCAACAATGTGAAGCCCACAAACACTGGCCATTGGGTGGGTGTATTCATTTGAACGGGTCTTGGCCATTGCACTCTGCGAACGAACTCATGAGCTTGCACATTAAGTTTTTTTGAACAAGTTCTTTTCACGCACAACCGACGACGAAAATGCCCATCCTTTTACTACTCTGCATCATCACCAAGCATGCAAGAATTGAAGTCTTCATATGATCCTGTGACACATATATGCATTGGGCCAACATCAGTGTTTGCGTTTTGATTATATGGACACATCCAAGCTATCATTGGTTTCCTTACCTATCACCTCAAATCCTATGTAAAATCAATTCCTGTACTCGCCAACATGTCCCACATGAATCTTGATTCAAATCTATTATTTTCCATATCAGGTTGGTGCCTCCATATAAGCTCTAATAGTTGGAGCCATATTTTGTTGGTACCGTTCTTGAATCTTCTATTTCTAAAGACTTGCATTGTATGTGTTCATCTCCACATCAATTAATCAACCCATGTAAGAGGTCATATTTGTAATATACAAGTCCATTCACTGTGACTCATTTTCATTCTAAATCTTTGTCAAAACATTATTTGTGATTTTTAATATGTTTTAGTTTCATGTAAATTGGTGGTCGAAGTAGAGTTTAGTTTTAGTCTTATTTTTATAGCTTGATAAACTCAAATAGGTGATCTTAGTTTTATTGATATTTTATCATCTTCTTAGTGTAAAAATATATGTGTGTGTCAAAACTATTATTTAATAATAGCTTGTAGCTATATTAGATAAGTTTCTCACATTTGTTATTGAGTCAAAGTCAATGCATGTCTTATAAAGTTTAAATGTTAAATATAGAGTAAGTCAATGTTGATATTTTGTCAACCAGCTAGTCATGCATTCCATAAATTTGTGGGTTGAAACATGTCTTGTAAATGGTACTATTGGCTCTATCATCGACATTGTTGATGAAAATTTGTTATGTCTACCTACTTTTCCTTTATTTATCGTCGTCAAATTTGAGCGGTACACAGGTCCAATGGGATTCCAACAACCCTTCTCGTGTTCCAATTCCACCAAATTCTAGAGGGAGAGTTCTCTCCTTATCTTCCTTGCAAAAAATGTCCTCAACACCTCTTCTGCAGTCAAGCATACAAGAGAAATCCAAACTTCATTCCCTGTCCTTAACACTCCCCCCTTAGTCCCCAATGACCCTTCCCTTTCAAACTACTCCACTTCTTCTACAATCTCAAATTTTCTACTGCTCCAGTTTTCACCACTTCGTAGTTTTTCATTTTCCTGCTTGAAATATCATATTGTTTTGTTGTCCTTTTCAATTTCCTTTCTCGCCAATATTTTTCTTTCGGCGTTAACATCGAACACCTCACGTGCGATTGCTAGTTAAAATTTGTGAGAACATAGTCCCCCATTCAAATTGTCGGTCAGTTACAATAAAACATGAGATCTTTCCAAATTTCAAAGCGAACGACACTTGTGATTTTTAGTATTTCGGATAAGATGTGGAAATAGAGAAAAGATATCCAGTCCTCGGTAGGGATAAAAATTAGGGCACCAATTAAAAACAAAAAAAACGTCACAACACGGGTGAAACCGTCAATGCCCATCAAAATTAATCTCTTGTCAAAAACGTCCAACCACCCGTTAAAATTAGGTTATCCGTGAATGACTGGAAAGGCCTTTCCCATAGGGGGAATGCCTTCGGCGTAACTATAGTTAAAAAAACATAGGTAAATATTAATTTTATGGGATCTGCTTGGAATATAGGTTAATTTTAGCTTATACTACTTAGTATAACCTAAGTTATAAAACTTTATATGTTATAATACATATAGGTGTTAATGTTTAAACTTGCAATTTAAATACGTATAAAAGAAATGTAAGAATTAATGGAGGCAATATTTAGACATAGGTTTGAAACAAGGTTATTCCATCTATTAACTCATGTCAACTTTTTTTACAATGTCCAATAGGAAAAATTCAAATCCCTATTCTCCACAAAGGTTGTCTCTCTTATTTTTACTTTTTTTAACTTGCATTTTTAGTTTGTCCTGCACATTTTAAAAACTATACAAGATTGAGAGGGGTATTTATATAAATATTCTAACCACCCAACTAACCAATTTCTATTGGCTAATTAAATTAGGATTAATATTACACGGTATGGTACCATGGAATAAAGATATTTCCATTACATTTGAGAAACATTACGGTCCAGATCTCCCTCCTCACTTCTCTCGCCAACCCTCCTTTACTGTCCCCAAATTCAAATGAATTCAACCATTTGATGATAACACATGATCCATATATTTGACCCCACGAGTCATGAACTATTAAGTGACGGGTTGTTTCTTTTTGTAAAGCATCCCCACTTAAATATTGATTAAATATAATCAATTAAGCATATACAACCTAGTTTATATTAAATAATTAAGAATATAAATATTCCTAATTATTTAATTATAAACTAAGGTTTATAAGCACTTAATATTAGTTCTAACACTAGGTGTATTGAAAGCTTGTTTATAGTTTACCATTGATGAATTACACTATCTACAAATAATTAAGTGTAGTGTATTGACCAATTCATCTCTCTCTCTCTCTCTCTCTCATATGAAATTCTATGGATTTCTAATCTAATTGAACCATACAACTCTTTTCTTGGCTGCATTTAGTTATGCAATATAGGCCTTACAATTATATAATTTAAAATATAACGATAATAAAATTCAAAAGATATCATGACGCTCATATTGTTGGTATATCAATAGATGAATTTGTAATGCTAAATTTATGATTTTATTCTTATTTAACAATCATAAAATTGTGTAAAGATCATATAATATCATATTATAGTTAATAAAAAATAATCATATCCTAACTCATGTCAAAATTATAATAATAATTGTAATGACACAGAGGAGTTATGTAAATGAAAATACAAACTAGGATATAAAAAGGATTTCACCAATTTTAGACTCAGACAAATTTACTTTGATATGATAATGTGTGGGGAGAATGTGTAGAGTGTCATCAAGTTCCTCTAAAAATATGGGATTTGATAATACGATGAATTCTCCTATAGTAAAAAATTTACTCTATGACATTTTCGAGGATGGATGAATTCGTCCTATCTTAACTATGGCCAAATCTTGTCTTTGGGACTATTTTAGTCTTTTTTTCCCTTCATTTTCTATGGTTGAATTTTTGAGATCATACTTTTTCCTCTTAATTAAAGGTTCTCATTTTTATTTGGGGTCTAAATGGGGTTAGTTCAGTTTTGGTTCAACGTTCTCCACCATGCTCATGAAGAAATACTACAAAAAGGCATCAAAACCTCATAGTTACGCATATGGTGAATGTGTACGTAAGATGTATATCACAATGTGTTTGATAATGAAGAGAATAATATAATATTTGAAAATTTGACATAATATATTACGTGTGATGTAACTTCACAAGTTGACCTAACACATCCCTATAAGGTATATGAAAACTCAACATTAAATTAAGTAATTAAGAGAGTCATGAAATAATTGAATTCTTTATTGTGATCTCCTAGGAATCCCAAACATGTAAGGTATGAGGCCCTAAGAATGGGATAAGTTGCTTATATATATGATTCTTGTGAAAAGATGTCATACTCAATTGACCCATGACTGAATACGGTAATTTTTGGATTTGAAAATATGACTATTATAGCTTTGGAGGATTATGTTGACTAGGAGTATTTTTTTACTATATATTTAATTGTATCCACATATAGTGCCTAGAAAAAACTATTGCTTGGAAATGGTGGTCAGATATTTGAAGGTGTGTTTTATATCATGAGAATGTGCTTTTGAGTAGTCACAAGAAGATAGCAAGTGTGACCTAGTGGTTAATGATTTATAATGATGAAGGCATATAGGAAGTAGTCATTTGAGTGCATAATGAGTTATGGGATGAGGTAAATGTGAGGGATTAATTGAATTTTTTTTATAGGTCCATATTTAGGTATTGACATTTTCCCCATTTAGACTATTAATTAAATATTTCTCTATAAAAATATGAATGAAATGAAAACCTCCCATGAAGACAAGGTATGCACAAACTAGAATGTGTGTGTTCATATCTCCTCTGCATGTAGCCATATGTGTGAAATTGAATACCGCATGTGAAATGGTGTATAAAATTATAACCAAGATGCTGATAAAAAATAACTAAATAAAATTAAATAAAGAATTAAAATCATGAAACGTCTACACATTTTTCCCCCAACGTTATATGTGAGGGAAGATGAGTGGAATAGTAAGAGCATGAGCCATGTACAGATATTTCCCCTCAGTACTATACACTGGAGGGAAGAGTGATGTGAGCATAAATAGAAAAGTAGAAATTGTGCATACCATGTGAAGCCAAAAACATCCACAACAATTGGTCCTATTTTGTGAATCCTTGTAATTATCCAAAAAATGAGGCATGTTAAGTGAAGCCATGTAACTATCCACACTAGTTGGTTTGAGTAAGTTAATTTATGTAAATTTCATGATGCAATACTCATGTATATTGTGAATCAATAATCACAACTATATCTTGATTTAATAGTTGTATTCATATCATCATACACTATCATTTAAAGAAGTATATACAAAGTATATATGAAGGTGTTATAAAACCCCACAATTTTCCCTTTTGAGATAATGGATGTTTTTAAATTATTGCTTAATTTAAAATATAAGACATTAATCATGTATAATTGGAGTAAACATATTATGAGTGATATAAATACAAAATTAGTGTATCAAATAACTTGATAAAATGTGTATGTATGGCGGGCCAAAATGTGCCTTAATATCTTGCACTCCAAAAGCATCCATTCAACAAGGGTATCAAGGCAACAAGTAAAGAACACACATGAACCGAAACACAACATGATAGAATTAAAGGGGCTACAATGAGCACTAAGTTCGCATATCTAGATGTCCATAATTTTTACACTAGGTTAACCTAGGGTTTTGTTATTTCTCAAAAGTGCATCCTTGTGGTGAGGGTTGGCTAGATCTTCTAACTTTGCTTCTCCCTCACTTCTGTAGATACAATGGAAACACCTCATGGGATATGGGTCTCCCTATTGTGAGGTGAGTCTCTGGAATTACAAGGCCGGTTCCTTCTTTGAAGTATCCCTAAAAATATAACTGTGGGGTTTGAGGATTAGAGAGATGGATAAAATTGTAATAAATGGGGTGATACACCAAAAATTATTGAGAGATTGACTAAGAAACATGCACAATATAGCGAGAAAAAATTAAATAACATAAGATTAAATGGCTTTCAACTAATAACAAGGCAAATAATTTTCTTTTAAGGGACTAATCACAATGACACAATAGATAATTACACACTAAAACTAGCAAAAATATCAATTTGCAGTAAGGTAAATAACATAAGCAATCCTAATTAATTAAGGGAATATAATTCACAAGAATTACTATCAAAACACACCACTTTTGAAATTTGTGAGAACATAGTCCCCCATTCAAATAGTTGGCTAGTTACGAATAAAATCTAATGTTACATCTTTCCTAGAAAGAACACAGGACTTGGTGAGTCATGAACCACACATATGCATTTTATTTACAATGAGGAGAGCGCGCTATAAGTTGACGTCACAGGGCACTAGGAAGAGGGGTCACACACATAGTTATGAAGCAGGTGGTTAGGGCGCGTATAAAAATTTCAATAAAACATAAGATCTTTCCGAATTTCAAAGTGAACGACACTTGTGATTTTTTAGTTTTTCAGATAAGTTGTGGAAATAAAGCAAAGATATCCAATTCGTGGCGGGGAAAAAAATTAGGGCACCGATTAAAAACACAAAAAATGTCACAATGCCGGTCGAAACCATCAACACCAGTAAAAATCAATCTCTTGTGAAAAACATCCAGACGCCCGTCAAAATCAGGTTAGTTATGTGAACGACCAGAAAGGTCTTTCCCATAGGGGGAACACCTTTGGCGTAAATATAGTTTAAAAAAAGCATAGGTAAATATTAATTTTATTAGGTCCACTTAGAATATAGGTTTATTTTATTTTGTACTACTTAGTATAACTTAGGTTATAAAACATGATATGTTATAGTACATATAGGTGTTAATCTTTAAACTTGTAATTTAAATATGTATAAAAGTAATGTAAGAATTAATGGAGGAAATATTTAGACATAGGTTTGAAACAAGGTTATTCCATATATTAACTCATGTCAACTTTTTTTACAATGTCCACTAGGAAAAATTCAAATCCCTATTCTTCACAAAGGTTGTCTCTCTTATTTTTACTTTTTTTAACTTGCATTTTTAGTTTGTCCTGCACATTTTAAAAACTATACAAGATTGAGAGGGGTATTTATATAAATATTCTAACCACCCAACCAACCAATCTCTATTGGCTAATTAAATTAGGATTAATATTACATGGTATAATACCATGGAATAAAGATATTTCCATTACATTTGAGAAACATTACGATCTAGATCTCCCTCCTGACTTCTCTTGCCAACCCTCCTCACTTCTGTCCCAAAATTTAAGTGAATTCAACCATTTGATGATAACACATGATACATATATTTGACCCCACGAGTCATGAACTATTAAGTGACGGGTTGTTTCTTTTTGCAAAGCATCCCCACTTAAATATTGATTAACTATAATAAATTAAACATATACAACCTAGTTTATATTAAATAATTAAGAATATAAATATTCCTAATTATTTAATTATAAACTAAGGTTTATAAGCACTTAATATTAGTTCTAACACTAGGTGTATTGAAACCTTTTTTATATTTTACTATTGATGAATTAGACTATCTACACATAATTAAGTGTAGTGTATTGACAAATTCATCTCTCTCTCTCTCTCTCTCTCTCTCTCTCTCTCCCTCTCTCTCTCTCTCTCGATTATCAATTTCTATGGATTTCTACTCTAATTGAACCATACAACTCTTTTCTTGGCCACATTTAGTTGTGTAATATAGGCCTTACAATTATATAATGTAAAATATAACGATAATAAAATTCAAAAAATATCATGATGCTCATACTTGTTGGTGTATCAATAGATGAATTTGTAATGCTAAATTTATGATTTTATTCTTATTTAACCATCAGAAAATTGTGTAAATATCAGATAATATCATATTATAGTTAATAAAAAATAATCATATCCTAACTCATGTCAAAATTATAATGATAATTGTAATGGCATAGAGGAGTTATGTAAATGAAAATAAAAACTAGCATTTAAAAAAGATTTCACCAATCTTAGACTCAGAAAAATTTACTTTGATATGAGAATGTGTGAGGAGAATGTGTAGAGTGTCTTAAAGTTCCTCTAAAAATATGGGATTTGATAATAGGATGAATTCTCCTATTGTAAAAAAATTACTCTATGACATTTTCGAGGATGGATGTGTTAGGTAATAAGAGATAAAATATGCGGAATAATCCCTTAGAAAATCGCAACAATAGAAACTAATATGCAGAAAATATTATAGATCTCAAATAAAAGTGTAGAATAAATAACACAACATAGAGAGACAAGATTTAACGTGGTTCACCCAATTTGGGCTACGTCCACCAAGAATCACTTGCTCATATTTTATTACAAGCCTCCACTCTCTCAATACAATACCCAAATCTGTTTGGAGCTATGCTCAACAAACTCTACAGAAATTCACACTGAATTCAAAACACATCTGCAATACATTTGCTTGTCTATCTATCATATGCATAAGACCATATAAATAGACAACTGCTTAAGCAGTTTGATACAAAACCATGGGTATCAAAACCATGGGCAAAAACCATGGGTATCAAAACAATGGGTACCGAAAAAACCATGGGCCAAAAATAGCCCATAACGGTTACCCATTACCCATGGGTTAATAAACCACTCATGAAAATTTTCTCCACAAAAATACCCGAGTGTAACACATAGAAGGTGTACCACACTCTAACATGAAAATAGGCTCCAAAAAAATAACAGGATGAATTCATCCTATCTTAACTATGGCCAAATCTTGTGTTTGGGGCTACTTTAGTCTTTTTTTCCCTTCATTTTCTATGGTTGAATTTTTGAGATCATAATGTTTTATCTACGAATCATAGCACCCTTCGGTTTTACACAAGTGTGTGTGATTGAGCCCATGGTGTGACTGGATACCATGGGTACTATCTCCAAGTTATGGGACTTGCTACTTGAGATAGACCTCCAGAGAGAGTTGGATCTTGCTCCTAAACTACCTGCCACAATCTACTCTAATGTAGGCTAAAATATCTGTCCTAATATAACTTTCCAAGGGAACATGGAGAGATAATGCATGAAAACAATGCCTACACTAAAGCAGCGATACACCAAAAAAGGAGAGTGAGAGAATAGTATTACAATGTGTGAAAAATAGAAGCAAAGTGCATACTAGAAGGGGTGATAACAGTTCTCCATAGTATAACAAGTTCATTCACAACAAATTTTCATACACACATAATGATAATGAATTCCTACAAGAGCATAAGGTGGACACAATACATTTGCATGAGATTGAAGGGGCAAGAAGAATGCAAATAAACACAACAGGGAAGAGACATCCACAAACTTATATCTATTGATTCATTGATATGCACAACTCAATTTGTTATAAAATAAGGGCCTAGATCACCATGCAAGGAGTCCACTACAAGGTCCTATAACACATTGATTTCACAAAACAAATTTGACAGAGTTCTGTTACACAAAAACTATCTCCCTTTATAATGAGCCCAACACTCCAATTTATAGAATTTTGAAAGGAGAGAGAGAAAGAGAAATGAAAATCCCAAAATATGTTCTCCCACCACTTGCAAGATGCCATAAATGGAGTGAAATGATGGTATTTTACTTGCAAAAGGTCCCCCATACTGTCCCATAACTTGCAACAGTGAAAAATTTCTATCTGTGCTTCATGAATGTCCTCCCAACTACCAAATAAAACACTACTTTGAATCTGAACACATTTTAAGAAAAATATCCATCAATTCTTCATCAAATTCAAGATTTATTTATTTCTATGCATCAGGCTCAGAGCCATGATTCCAATGGTACCAATTTTGCATGATTTCGTAGAGAAATGAAAAAGATACGACATTCTGAGTGTAGGCAGTTGTTTTGGGTTTACCAGGGATTTTGGTCATTTAACGGGACTGGGAATTTGATCTACTGAAGCTGAAGACATCGTGCCCATTCCAGAAAGTCAAATTTCATGAAAATCGAATTCTGGGTCAAAAGTTGACTTTCTCTTTGCATTGCGGCTATTGTGAGTTTTTGGGGAACTCATGTCCCGATGTCCCACGGACTAGTTGGTCCTCCTTTCTCTGCCTTTACCGATTCCCTCTTGGTGCGACGATTTTAGCTTTTGATGTCCCGCTTGTCTGCCATTGACCGGGCCGTGAGAGTCATTGACTTCCGCTCCGCCCACTTTGCTTGGCTCTTCGTGCGACATTTTCAGGTTTTTGGGTCCTACGCGTCCCACTATCCCAACTGTCCCGTGGACCGCATGGGACAAAAAATTCCACATTTTTCGACTCCTTCTACCTACGACGATTTCGGCAATGCACGTCCCGGTTGTCCCTCTGTCCCGCGGACCATGAAGGACATTTTTATTCAAATTTTCCGCACTTCTTTGTATTTCATCCATTTCAGGTTTACGGGTCCTAACAGTCCTGCATGAACTTGTGCGACTGGGACATCAAAATCGACTTAACCGATTCCTTTGCAAATCGGCCATTTCACCTTTTCGGGGCTCGACTGTCCCAATGACTCACGGACCACGCAGGATAAAAACTTCCGCTTTTGCCGATTTGAACTAGCTATGGCCCTTTTGGCTTTGCAGGTCCTGGATGTCCCTCTGTCCCGCGAGACATTTGGGACAATTTTTTCTGCATTTTCTGCAATACACTAAAAGAAGCCATTTTTTTGGGTTTTTTACAATTTTTTCAAACTCCTTGAAATTTTTCCTTGGATAAGGAAGTTAGAGAAGAGCCAAAGGGACCCTCAAAACCTAATTTTGGGCCTCAAACCAATTCAACTTGCTCAAGCCTGAAGAAATCATGCAAGTTATCCAAATAACCTTGAGGGGTGAATTTGGGATAACAAATTTTTCCACTTAATTAAAGGTTCTCATTTTTCTTTGGGGTCTAAAAGGGGTTAGTTCAATTTTGGTTGAGCGTTCCCGACCATGCTCATGAAGAAATACTCCAAAAAGGCATCAAAACCTCATAGTTACGCATATGGTGAATGTGTACGTAAGATGTATATCACAATGTGTTTGATAGTGGAGGGACTAATATAACCTTTGAAACTTTGAAATAATATTTTGTGTGTGATGTAACTTCACAAGTTGACCTAACACATCCCTATAAGGTATATGCAAACTTAGCATTAAATTAAGTAATTAAGAAAGTCATGAAATAATTGAATTCTTTATTGTGATCTCCTAGGAATCCCAAACATGTAAGTTATGAGGCCCTAAGAATGGGATACATTGCTTATATATATTATTCTTGTGAAAAGATGTCATACTCAAATGACCCATGACTAAATAGGGTTATTTTTGGATTTGAAAATATGACCATTATAGCTTTGGAGGATTATGTTGACCAGGAGTATTTGCTTACTATATATTTAATTGTATCCACGTATAGTGCACAGAAAAAACTATCGCTTGGAAATGGTGGTTAGATATTTGAAGGTGTGTTTTATATCATGAGAATGTGATTTTGAGTAGTCACAAGAAGATAACAAGAGTGACCTAGTGGTCAAT
Organism: Taxus wallichiana var. yunnanensis; assembly: GCA_018340775.1. NCBI lineage: Eukaryota > Viridiplantae > Streptophyta > Pinopsida > Cupressales > Taxaceae > Taxus > Taxus wallichiana. The sequence goes on from CM031236.1 coordinate 535,060,506, forward strand.
GATTTTTATTGATAAAGGCATATAGGAAGTATTCAATTGAGTGCATAATGAGTTATGGGATGAGGTAAATGTGAGGGATTAATTGGAAATTTTTATTGGTCCTTATTTAGGTATTGACATTTTCCCCATTTAGACTATTAATTAAACATTTCTCAATAAAAATATGAATGAAATGAAAACCTCCCTTGAAGACAAGGTATGCACAAACTAGAAGGTGTGTGTTCATTTATCCTCTGCATGCAGCCATATGTGTGAAATTGAATACCACATGTGAAATGGTGTAAAAAATTATAACCAAGATGCTGATAAAAATAACTAAATAACATGAAATAAATAATTAAAATCATGAAACGTGTACACATTTTCCCCCCAACGTTATATGTGAGGGAAGATTAGTGGAATAGTAAGAGCATGAGCCATGTACAAATATTTCCCCTCAGTACTATACACTGGAGGGAAGAGCGATGTGAGCATAAATAGAAAATTAGAAATTGTGCATACCATGTGAAGCCAAAAAAAACATCCACAACAATTGGTACTATTTTGTGAATCCCTGTAACTATCTAAAAAATGAGGCATGTTAAGTGAAGCCATGTAAATATCCACACTAGTTGGTTTGAGTAAGTTAATTTATGTAAATTTCATGATGCAATACTCATGTATATTGTGAATCAATAATCATAACTATATCTTGATTTAATAGTTGTATTCATATCATCATACACTATCATTTAAAGAAGTATATACAAAGTATATATGAAGGTGTTATAAAACCCCACAATTTTCCCTTTTGAGATAATGTATATTTTTAATTATTGCTTAATTTAAAATATAAGGCATTAATCATGTATAATTGGAGTAAGAATATTATGAGTGATATAAATACAAAATTAGTGTATCAAATAATTTGATAAAATGTGTATGTATGGCGGGCCAAAATGTGCCTTAATATCTTGCTCTCCAAAGCAATCCATTCTACAAGGGTATCAAGGTAACAAGTAAAGGACACACATGAACCGAAACACAACAGGATAGAATTAAAGGGGCTGCAATTAGCACTAAGGTCATATATCGAGATGTCAATAATTCCTACACTAGATTAACTTAGGGTTTTGTTATCTCTCAGAAGTGCACCCTTGTGTTGAGGTTTGGAAGATCTTCTCACTTTGTTTCTCCCAAACTTCTGCAAATACAATGGAAACACCTTACGAGCTATGGGTCTCCCTATTGTAAGGCGAGTCTCCCTAAAACTAAAACTATGGGGTTTTAGGGTTAGAGATATGGATAAAAATGTAATAAATGGGGTGATATACCAAAAATTATTGAGGGTTTGACTAAGAAACATGCACAATATAATGAGAACAAATTAAATAAGATACGATCCAATGGTTTTCATCTAATATCAAGGAAAACACTTCTATTGAGGGACTAATCACAACAACACAACAAATAATTACACACTAAAACTAGCAGAAAATATCAATTTGCAGCAAGGTAAATAACATAAACAATCCTAATTAATTCAGGGAATATAATTCACAATAGTTACTATAAAAAAAAACCACTACAAATAATTGGAAAGGCAATAACTGGTTCTCATTCAAGGGAAATCTGGCCAATGGATTCACCACTAAGTACATCCAAAAGTCATCCCCTTGTACTTTGCTATTGCACACAATAAATAGCTCAAATATTCACCCACCCCCTAAAAATAGACCGCAATATAATAACTGATGCTTACATAATATTAATAGTTTTCCAAGGCATGTAGTCAAGAAATATAAAGGAACCCTATTAAGATATCGATAGTTGGCTATGGTAAGGTATAGATCAACAATAAAAGCACACAATGTTATGAAGATGGAAGTAGGGATGGATAAGGAGTTGATAATGGATAAGAGTATTATGCTAACTAGTATCCAAACATGTAAAATACTAAGGTAACATAGCACAATGAGAAACGAAAAGGAACTAATCTATGTAAAATGACAAAGAAGGGTAAGATCACTCACCTTGTACCTATAGAGTGGTCGTTGATGCATCTATCTCTCCATAAAAGCAACACACTGAGAGAGAATCATTATTAGGTGGAGTAGGAGAAGAACATTCATGTCTAGACTCACTATATAATGACCCAATAGTGCAAAAATCACCCATGAAGAAGAGTGTCAAATCCAATCGAAGAAAAATGCAAGATGAACCAAGAGCTAGGCAATAAAATGTGAAGATGACACAAAAGAGAATAGAAAATGGTAGTTCATATGTTTGATGTTATTTATCTCTAAAATATGTGGGATGTGATGACTATATATACCTAACACAATATCCCACGGGCGATTGTGTCAGCTAAGGAAAATCTAATGCTGGCATAATTTCCTATTGGCGATTGCGCTGGCCAGGGATATTTAAAATCCAATGTGGGATGAAGAATAAGTGTCATGAAAAGTGAAAAATAGTATCATGGGTCATAAAAAATAAGTAATAAGGTGCAAAGAGGTGAAACAAAAGAAATAAGTCATGATTATGATACGTATAAGACCTAGGAGGACAATGATAATTAGTGCAAGGATAATTGAGGCCAAGATCAAATGTCGACACTCTTTCGTGTATTGCCTCTAACCCATAATAGTTATGTGAATAATCATTCCCCATTCCCAATAGGCCCCTTAAGAAACACACTCTAGAAATAGATGCATCAATGATCCTTATTTGCACAAAGAAATTATTTATAACATGTATGAAAGTTGAAAATTGATAAATTAGGTGTATACATATGCCCTGTTATTGATCACCTTATGTCACAATAGTGTAACATGGGGTGGTCAACAAAAAAAGACATTCCATAACATCAATACTAAAATATGTTAAAATTAAGTACATAAAGGAATGTTGAATGTACTAGTTGAAATGAAATATACTCATTAATGCATACCTCATAATGTCACTCGTCCTGTAGTGTATGGGCATAATCCATGTTGTAAGAACCCTGGAGAAGTAAAACTGCAAGGAGACACTAGAGGAACATCAATAAAATAAGAAATAAATCTCCAGGCTAGGTTCCTATGGGAAGGATGTCATGATGTAGATATGATGATATGGTCATAGACGTATGATTTCATGATGAAGAAATAGGCCAAAAAATCGAAGGAATTAAAAAGGATGTGTTTAATAGGTCAAAATAAATGGCATTAGATCATGATCAATACGCAATAAAAAACACAATCTATGGAAATCAGGAGAGAAAATGATATATATTTTAATATTGAGGATGACTGTGACAATATTTGAATAGGAATTTGAGATTTATATAATGATTTTGAATTTTATTTTCTTACTACTATTTCCAGAATTAAGAGAAATGAGATATGGAATTCCAAATTTGGCTGAATTAGATATGATATGGAATGAGTACATGGTGGTGATGGAGGATGATAGGGTCAGAGCGCATAGTGGTGCTCAACCATGGCTCAGTCGATGCATTTAATTTTGATAAGTAGATTATGTAAATTTTAGTTATTTAGCATTTTCAGAGTCATTAGAGGATCAAACTTATTCAAATTTGTGTTAAAGTGTAGGTGAGAATGAAATATGTGAGTTTGGGAGGGATTCAATTTTCATTTAGTATCATTTAAAAATTCAAATTGAAGGAGGTTCTGGCCATGATTTGGCCACACGCCATCACCCCCTACAATAATAGGGCTGATGGTGTGGGGATGGGTAAAAAGGATCTTGAAGGCCTTTGGTTTCTGCTAAAGGTCCTATGGCACAAGAGAAAGATTTCAAACATAATTCTTGATGTCAATGACAACACTACTTTCCAACATAATTCTTATAGAGTATCATATGTATCATTTTCTTTCTATGGGAATCTACGATATAATACCCAATAGTAGGTGTTACTGAATGATTCAAGACTTTTGTGTCTCCCAATTGCTTTCATTAGTTTATTTTTTTACTTTCAAGGTTGTACTTACATTTCAAATCAAGATTTATTTTAGTGTTTTATAACTTATTACACAATTACAAAGTGCACATAACATAACATTACTATCTTTGGTTCAATTGTTCACACCTACATTATAATAATTTTCATGTAGATTTTCAACAATTTAACCATATTTTGACCATCAACATCAAATTTTGTTACTTATAGGGTTTTCATTGCATGTATCGTCCTGATTAATAAAATTAGCGTAACAAATAATTGACATATTTTTGTATCATTTATTTTCTAGAAGTAATTATTCAACCTTTCCATAGATTTCTTCCGTGATTTCTTCCATAAATTTCTTAGGCACTAGTATTGAAATACTTTCATCAATTTCAAATAATTTAATGGGTTATCTACATAAAATGGAAGGAGCTTTTATTAGTGTTAAATATTCATTATCAAAATTACTTTCATCATTTAGTATTTACATGTAATTTCTAGAATTAACAATTGGATTATCAGGCATTGAATTCATTACCATTATTCATTTCAACATCACTATCCATTTACACTTCATTATCCAATTCATTATCAATACTCATATCAATATAATTACTCTCTTCATTTTCATTACATATTTAATCATCATTCCATACACCATTTGTTTCATTCCCTTAAATTTATTTATTCTATTCAATTCTAACTACTTTGATGTTATTTTCATCATGTTTATCATATCATTACATGATTTCTACCCCTCATGACAAGTACAATATAGATAGTACGGGTGGGAACAACTACAATCATAAAAATATCATGTAGGAATGTGTAGAATGATGAAGAGAAGACAATGTCGGGACAATATAGTTCTAAAAAAAAATCAACAGGGGATTTGATGATTGTGAGGTAAACACAGTTTAAGTAACACAAATGCATTATAACATGTATGGCTTATTTACAATATAAAACATAGAAAAGTTCATAATGCTAGGACATTGTTTAGATACATGATCCTGATACATGGATCTATTAAAATACAATTGTAAACAACATGTTTAGTACTAGATATGCTAAAGTGGGTTCTCTATTATGATAAAGGATTGAAATTGTTCTTTAAAATATGACTAAAACATCAAATTTTCTCTTTCCAAATATATGATTTTTCCAATTTTTTTCCTATAATAAGATTTCCATCCATATTATTTTCTAATTGTGTTTTTATACCTTTATTTGTCAGTAATTATACAATTCTATATTTCTTCATGCATCTTTTATTTTATTTATCCAAATTGAATAAGAATTATACACTACACTCCTAAACTAGGAATACTTCTATACACATTCAAATTATTTTTACTAAATATTGTTATTTTTTGGTTAGTTGGGGGTGCACAATCAACTATCATTTATTTCTCTATTTTCAAAGTCTCTTTACAAGGAAAATCAATAAAAAGATACGACAAAATTAATTTTTTTAATCCTATACTAGGTTTAAAAAAATATCTATTATGTTATTTGCAATTAAAAGATAAACTCTTGGAATTTTAGCTCTTTGACCCACTTATGCTTAACAATTTTCAATAAATCTTACTAGTTTAGAAACCAGACTCTTAATTTTATAATTCAAGTTCTTATAGAATTTTCAAAATTTGAGTTTATTCATCTCAAATAACTCACACAAGATAAATTTTATCATTTATTAGAAAAACACCATCCACTTAAGATTGCCTTTTGGTCCCCCATCTCCATGCACTTACCCACATTTTGCTTCTTGCTAATGACCCTCTCATGGATCTTGTGAGAAATTGGAGACAACGCCAACTGCAAATGAAATATCAAGATGACTATGCATGAGATACATTAGATTACAAATCAACTGTTAGGAATAATTAGGTTGCAAATTATTATGTGTTCCCTAATGTTTAAATTAGTATTATTATTAACTCATGCAGTTTTAGGGAAGGATGAGTGAATGTAGGGTGAGGTAGTTTAGGGAATAAAGGTGGTTGAACCACCTACCTAAATTTAGTAGGAGAGGTTAGAGATCCTCTCCTTTGTATGTGGTATGTATTATTGTATAGAGAATGTTGAATTAATTTTTTATTGAGCTTATAATCTTTTCAGATATGGGGTAAAACCCACATCTGGTATCAGTTTCGAAAGGGGTCTCTCTATGAGTTTTTTTCACTCCACCCATGCCTTTGTTCGTCAGGTAGACTTAGAGAACGGGTGAGTGGATACCACGAACCTCGCAGTGAACTTGTTACCTTTTTCCGTGTTTATCCATCTGTTGTAGATCTAAAATGTTCAAGCATTGGATATGCAGAGTGGACCTCTTGAAACCCCCATTGTTGGTTCGTTCACCCTTCTTGCACTCTATCGGCAGTGTAACAGAGTGGACCTTGTGTGAACCTGTTTGGTAGGCATCATTCATTTGCATCATCTTTCTCCTTCCATCTTGTTCACTCTTTTCACAGTTTTTCTTCTATTTCATTCACTATTTTCATATTCAAAATCAACAAAAAAACAAAAACAAATTTGCAACAGAAAATATTTTGCATGGAGGATTTTAGATATAAGTAATGATTTTATATTGCACTCATGAGATCCACATTGGCTTTGAATGTTCACTATAGATCTTTACGTAGGCACAAATAATTTCAAGAAATTGTTTCACAATTGAGATTCACATACAACTGAGCCGTATTTTGAAGGATTTTTTTAGATCTGGTTTGAAAATTGATTCAAATTTTAGCATGGTGTATAATATTAGATTAAAGAGTTTGAAATTTATTTAAATATTATCACTGTGAATTGGGATCCAGCTTTGGAATTATTTTGATGTCAAATCTCATTCCATAGCACGAGCTCTTTTTAGATCTACAATATCTTTTGTAGTGGAAGTATGCAAGGACCAACTCAGCCTTAGGCACTGTGATGCGTGTTTCCCCATCTCGGTGGATCTTACTCGGGTTCGATCTACGATGAGTCAGTAGTGTATTACAATTGGAAATCTAAGTTCTAATTGAAAATGTGTAGGTGAAAGTAGAATTAACCATGCCAAAACAATTAAGTAGGTTCTAGGCTTACTTCTTCTAGAAAATTGAGATCTTGTATCAGAGACCCAGTGAAAAATCCTTCAAATGACATTGACCGTGTATTCAAAGGATGCATGCTTCCTAGTCTAATTAAAATGGTTTTTGTACTCAATGAGATCATTCTTTTGAATAAAAATTTATCAGCTTGACTGCCATCTAATATTGGGAAGCTGGAAAATGTGACTGTTTTAGAGGTGAGCTAAAATAAACTAGTTGGGTATTTTCCAGCGAGCATTGGGGACATTGTGAGCTTAGAGCAATTGAATGTTGCACAAATTCCTCCATTGACAAGAAATCTTGGCCCTAACTAGATTGGTATTCACAATTGCCCCTGAGATCTAGCTCGATTAGATGGTAGATCCACAAATTGTACACACGAGTTGGCCTAATGGTGAAGAACATGTGCTCTTGAAATAGAGGTCATAAGTTCAAATCCTGCAGGGGTAGGGTATGTATGCCTCATTTGTAGCAAAGTTAGTTGCCTCTCGCATGTGAGTATGAGGTAGTCCCATATGCTATAAGCCACTTGTAGACCCAAAAATAGGCCACACCGCGCGGCATCGTAGACCTGTAAAAAACCTATTATTATTATTTAATCGGTGGTGTGGATCCCAAACTTTATTCTTCCCAACATATTACGGTAGCAAAAAATCACTTATCCCTCCACGACCATTTATTTATCTGTTTTCATTTTCAAAAGGGCCACGTGGTGTGAGTATTTGTTGTTTGGGAAGTTATTTTGAAACCATTTACACTTCCGAGTGGGTACCTAGTCATTTTGAAGGGAGGTGAATCTTTTTAAAAGGGGACAAATTATAAAAAGATATATCTTTCGAAAATGTGAGGAAAGTAGAGTTTTACCATGAAATTGTTCATTTGTTACCGATAGAAATAATTTTTCCCAAGGGGGGAATATTTTCCTATTAAGGAAATATTTTCGAACAATTATAAACAACCATTATTTTTGTACTTGGATGTATTATCAATGGAAATCAACATCTAAATGGTTTTTGATTAAGGGGGAAAATACAAAGTGAGGAGATTCATCAACAACCTAGAAGAACAAGCTACAAGGCTGACGTGGACGCTCGTTCTCCAACATGCGACTTTCTTTCCCATATGCACACTAAAGGGGGGACTGTTAGGAATACATAGTGTGAAAATTATTATGTGTTCCCTAATGTTTAAATTAGTACTATTATTATGTTGTAAGTGAGTTGAGAAAATAACTCATGTAGGTTTTAGGGAAGGATGAGTGAATGTAGGGTGAGTTAATTTAAGGAATAAAGGTGGTTGAACCACCTACCTAAATTTAGTGGGAGAGGTTAGAGATCCTCTCATTTGTATGTGGTATGTATTATTGTATAGAAGATGTTGAATTAATTTTTATTGAGCTTATACTCTTTTCGGATATGGGGTAAAACCCACATCAACTAGTTGTTTAAAATAAGAAAAACACTAGGTGTATTACAAGTGGAGGGTAAGTGCAGCAAGTTGGGGGACAAAAAGGGGTCATAAGTGGACGTCATATTGCAAATAACAACATAATATCAACTTGTAGGGATTATTAGCAATGCATACACTCAAAATTAGAAAAACTTATAGCAATATAAATCGTAGCATTTGGAATCTAGTTTCTAAACTACTAATGTTTTTAAAAAATGGAAAAGTTTATCTAAATTAAACAATCAAAATTCAATGACTTGGTATTTTGTTTTTTAAAATCCTATAAGATTGTAGTCTATTTGCCAACAATTTGGATGACTAAAAATTGATATATATTTTTTTCCTTTAGTGAGAAGTTATATGCCGTTATCTATCTTGGGATAGATTTTATTTTGTATTTTTGGAGAAATTTTTTATTTATGATTTTTTCCGTGAAAGTGGTCTCAAAACATATAGAAAACGAAGCACTTTCCATTTTCCCACCATAACTTCATCAAAAAATATTGAAATAAAATATTTTTTTTTAACATGTATATAATTTCACCACGGTTGGGATGGTATAAGTTTTATCACATTATGACAAGTGAAACAAAATTTATAGTCTTAAACGTAGACATGAACATTCACGGGAAAAAGTGTCTTAAAAACCTACTATTAGTAAAAATTTATAAAATGATATTTATCACATTATATTCACTTTAAAAGAAATATTTCTACAAAGCTAACAGTCTCCCATACGTGATGGTACCATTTTTATGACATATTTTTGACTTTTTGGCATGGTTCAAGTCCGCAGAAGACTAAATTTGATGTTTTGTTGTTTTTGATGTAAAATTTAGGATTTGATGTCCACTTAATTGTCCCCCAACTGGCTGCACTTACCTTGGATGTCAATCTGAGTTCTAATTGAAAATGTGTAGGTGAAGGCTTGAAATTAACCATGCCAAAACAATTAAGTAGGTTCTAGCCTTACTTCTTCTAGAAAATTGAGATCTTGTCATAAGACTGAGTGAACTATAGTCCAAGAAATTAATGCAAAAGTCCCAATTCTATAACATTATATTGCTTCTAACAAGTTATGTTTTACATCCTATATCATGGGAGGAGAACTTCCTATGAGGATCAAATCATCAATATGGAGAAAACGTATAAATATTTATTCTCGTGTCTCTAAATGTATAGTGTAGGGTTAGAATGAAAATGAGTAAAATGATAGAAAAGAAAGAAATTGTACATTTTCCCATACCAATCTCGGGGATCTTTTTCAATACCATAATGTGAATGATGGACCCTAAAAATAATCGAAGCATCCTCTAAAAATCCCTGTGGATAATCCTTGTAAATATCCTCATAAATTTCATTATAAATAAATGTAGTCTTCAAATCCATTTGATGCACTAATTGTCCCTTTGATGCATCTAGTGAAAGCATAAGGTGAAGATAATTTATCATGGCAATATGGGAAAAGCTACCAGAATAGTAAATTTCTTAAGCCAACATAAATAAATTTTCTACAAGACAAATCTTATACTAGAAAATAGAACCATTTGATACATATTCAGTTGTATAAAACAACTTACATTGGACAAAATTTGTTCCAAGTGAAGAAAAGAAACAAAATCCCATGTGTGATCATTCCTCAAAGAAAAATATTCATCTTTCATGGCTATGTCCACTTTGGTGTACCTTCTACATCTAAAAACATTTGTAGATCCCCTTAAATGGCGTGACCCAAAAGAAAAACCATATATGTTTGTGAAAGAGTGTGACAAGTGTCAGAAGGATCCCCTACCAAAGAACTAACCTCCTTATAAGTAGTACAAACCCACTTGGACATAAATTATGCAACAGAAGGTGGAGGTCTTGGAGAAGGAACAACAACATCAACATCATCATCAAGAAGATTGGAATCATCAATATGTGAAGAAGAGGGACTAAGTGAAGGAGTATATAGGTAAAGAATAAATGGGGGTGACATGGTCATTATTACATACATTTATTCTCTCATGATTGCTATTTTTCTATGAGTCTTTGATGATATCTTATGGTAGATTATAATGGTTTATTATTTTATTTGTTTGAAAGACCTCCATTTTTTTAAAACCTCAAATTTAAATTGACAACACCCCACTGTACACGTTAATGAGTTCACTATTTATTTTATTTTGGAAAAACATCAAATTTAGGCGGAATTTTATTCATTTGTGATTTTGTTGTTGAATTTAAAACAGAGTAGAAAAAATGAAAATATAACCAAAAAATAAACTTGTGCTTATGTTTAATAAACTGAGAGGAGTTGTAATACAAAATGATTTTGAAAACACTTTTGTATTTTTCTATTATGTAGGAAAAATAAATATTAAATGTTCTTATTTATGGATCTTTACTTGAAGACTAGAAAATTTCCAACTTTTTCTACACATTTCTTAGAGGTGGTTGAAAAATAATAAATGCCCAAATTAGATAAGGATTTGCTAGATTTAGAAATATTGTTCACAAAAGTTGATTGAATTAATGCAAATATCCTTCCAAAAAGGATTTTCAAATTGCAAGATGGATACTGTTGTAAGTTCCAACACTCTCCCTTAATCACAACCACTTATATTTTAATCCTTAAAAAATCAATATTCCTGTAACACTAATATTTTTTAAAAATTGAGGAATCATTACATATCACATTTAAGAAAAGTCTCCTAGCCTCAATAAACATTTAGCCTCGCGTGAGGAAGGGACCACTAGGTGTACAAGTTTTTTACTGCCTCCATTCGCTGAAGCTTATGTTTCATACCACCTCGTATAGTTGGTGCACACTTCATATTACCTTTGTACAGCTGGCACAAACTTAGGGAAGTTGGTCGGACTACTCCAATAGTATTCCATATTTTCTTATCTATTAATCTGTGTTGACGATGTCACTGCAATGACCACTAGTTTCACTATATTAAGAGGTCGATTAAGCAACGACTTATGTACTTGTTAGAGATGGAGATATCAATTGCGTGACTACTTGTTGCTGGAATTATTGGCTAAGTTTCCATGAAAATAATAGAAAATGTAGGATAATTTCACCCTTAATTTGATCATTATGGCTTACAATATGTAGCTTTACTTTCATGGCTTGAGATATGCAATTTGTACTTAAGAGAGTTGCAGTCAACCTAATGACATGTAATCTACAAATACGATTGGACCATTGAAGTCAACAATCGTACATACCATCACCCCTTCTATACCAATGAAAAAGAATGTCATAGTTAGTAGATTTGTAAGGGAGATTCATGGATTGTTTCCTTGGTACCATAACAACATTTACAGGAGTGGGATATTTTCATTGAGTCATGGATTGTATAGCCATATGACATGGTGTTTTTTGGCCTCTCCATCATCTTGAGACTACTTAAGTGTTGGTTGGCAAGGATAATAGCTTGTTAAGTGGTTGTGGCCATGTTTGCTTTGTTGCCAAAGTGTATTGGTTTTTGATTGTGGAAGCCACTATGTTGGTGGGAGATAATGTGTTGGAATCACAACATGAATTATATGGCCTTGGATGTTGTTTTGAATGGTACAAATGGAGAGGTTGTGGATGCACACAAACTATTTGGAAGAATGTTAAGAGAGAGTTGGAGCTTTGCGGAATGCGGGTGAACCCACCTGGAGTTCCAGGCATGTTCTCCTTACCTTTATCTTTTATAATATTCATATAATTTGGTTATTCATTTGAAATAAAATAAAAATATTAAACTATTAGTTTTAAAGCAATTGGATATTTTAACTAGACGACTAGTGCAATCAATAAAACAACACCTCGTGATTTAGCTACCGACTTACAATTTGACCCTCAACCATGTCATGACCACAACCTCATGCATTGCTAAACCCAAGGTGTCAAAACTTGGTGCTTGTGTCCGTTGGTTTTGGCGAGAGCTAGATGAGTTAACTAAAACAACCATTTTTGTCTACCTTGCAAAGTTAGAAAAATGCAATTTCAGAGACTTACAAAACAACACTCTGAACCCCATAAAAGAGATGTCAAATGTCATATGTGTTCCTTGTTATGTAGAGAGTCACATCAACCATAAGCTTAAACTCATTTAATGGTTTGCACTCTCTTTTCGCTCCTCTAGGAGCCATGTTACTCTGTTTTGCACTTTTAGGAAGATGCCAAAACTAAAAAGTTGGCTTTCATTTTGAACAACCATTTGAACCCTGAGAAACAAAATACCTATTCGCCTTCACAAACCTCTAGTATTTTTACTATAAAATTACTTGTAACCTTTAGTTTGGGAAAAAATAATCTTCTAGAGAGTTTGGCAAATGCATTTTGTAGGCCTCGGGTCATTGTTTGACTAGGTCAAACTAGCTCAACTACGATCGGTGGTTCCAGAAAACTCATCACCATTTACAACCCATTTGCCAGTTCTTAGTTATGTTGAGTCTGGTGAATTCTCCATATATAGGAGAGCATGTACAAAATTTTCTATTACACGTTTATGTATCGAAGGGAAGTTTTGGATAGGATTTTCTTAGCCCTCAAGATAAAATTGGTTGCGTTGTTGCAACTAGACCGATTACGATCGGTGGCTCAAAACCTAGCCGCCAATTAAAAATCATTCACCATTTTTGAATTCTATCAGTTCTTGTGAATTCCTAGTATATAGGAGGACACATAGGAATTTACATGATGTGCATCGCCAAACAGAAGGCATCTTTTGAATGGGGTTTCTTATACTTCGGGCCATAATGGGGCATTCTTGTAACTAGTAGGAAAATGTAAAAGGACAGTTGTAGGACCCCAGTCAAGTTAGTAGACCATCGTGAAAACTTATTAACATCTATAAATTACTATTGAAACTCTACCTTGTGGCTTAACGTGTGAATTTTGACTTTTAGAAAATAGTGTTTCTCTCTCTTCTCTATCTCTTTCTCTTTCCTTAATTGCGAAATGAAGTGAAATAAATATATGTCTCTAACCCTCTCCTTTTGAATGCAAATTATTATAATTATCATGTAAATGGGAAACTAAAAATTTAATTATGCTAGATCTAGGTGGATGCCATGTCAGTGATTTATCGTTGATTTCATGCTCACATAGTTTTGCAGGATGCAAGTAAGATGATGAAATGGCATGGTTTTAATTCACTCTATGTATCATTGTAATTTATATATGTTAATGAAAAAAATGTATTGCTATGTTATAGTAAAGTTTATTATTGAAATTTGGTAATATGTATGAGATGTTAGTTTTAGGGGTGCTTTGGGAATTGTGCATTTAACTATAGGTGTTCTTTTGATTCAAATTTACATATGGTAAAAAGGGGGTTGGATATATATGTTAAGTGAAATTGTAGAGGATAGTTCAACATTTTGCAAAGTATTGAAAGGTTTATTAGTGAAGTTTTGTAACATTTTAAGATGCTAGTGTTTAAGGGAAATGTTCATCTAAACATGGGTGTTATTTTGATCCAAAGTTTTGTATTGTAAAATTTAGATATTGTGTTAAGTGAATTTGAATTTTAATAGCTTATAGTGCAATTCCAGTGTGTAATTGATGATAAAATAATTGGTGTGTTTGTGTTTCTTACCTAAAAATGTAATAAAGAGATCAAAATGAAACAATCCACCCTAGTATAGACTTCGTGTATAACTACCTTTCCTGTGTGATTATTTGTAGCATAGAAAACAAAAACCTTAGGATGAACATAAAATTCTTACACTCTATGGTACCTTCTATTCAAGTAAATAAGATCCCGAGTTTGATTTTATTGTCATAGCCCATATGCTTAGCGACATCGTCGTGAATGGACGATTAGGAACAACATGGTTAAACTTTGTCTTAAATATGTGGTTCCCTCCTAGTTTTGGTAATCGTGTGAGTAGTAAGGAGAATGTGCTCTCCTAGGGTAGTGACCCATGGGAAACCAACATTAACCATGGTGTAAAATCCTCTTGGACCGACATACATGTTAAGTGGCGAAGATCTCCAACTAACCTATAAAGTCATCTTTAAGATTTGGGATCATAGATGAACTTGATACCCAATCTAAATTGTCATTTGGGTTCTAGGATGATATACGAAGAGTTAATTACAAAACTTAACAACATTTTAGTGTATTATTAGTTTGTGAAAACATAACCATTAGATGATTTCTTTGGAGAAAGGTGAAATTTAGGTCATTATTATATCATGTTTAAACAATCTTGTGGTGAGAAGCTAGACCCACATTGTGCAAACTCTAATGTGAACCTTAACCCCTTAAAACAATGAATGAATCCATCTTGTTCTCCCACTTGTCCTGTTATGTAATGTATGTATGATGTGAAACTATGGAATCAGGTTCTTAGAGATAAATTCCCTAAGACAGGGAGTAGTATTCTCATGAGGATACAAATGCCCCTATTAACAAGTAGGCTACATAATACATTACAAAGGCATATGAACCTAGTTAGGGAAAACCCTCTTTTTTGGACGTAAAATGATACTTAGGAAACCTAATCTAGAAACAAGAAAATAAGGACATATGTTGCCAAGTTAGAGCCTTCGAATCCTTAACTAATTGTTCGAGCATAACTATAGTAAACTTATAATTGATGCTTGGCCTTGGGAAGTGTAATCATGGGATGTTATCTCACAGGAAAGTGAAACATGATCTTCCTTGTAATGTGATTAAACCCTCTTGCTATGGAAAAAAACCTATTTCCTATAATACTTATCGTGTACTTACTAAATTATCAATTTATAAATGAATGAAAGAAACTTGGCCCTAAATCCTTGAGAAAAATATGCAAACCTTCCCTCCTTCATACTCACACTTGTTCTTTTGCGTATCGGAGGTATGAAATAAGATAAAGATGCATACCCTTAGGAGTGAGTCCTAGGGATAAGACCTAGTAGTTTTCTGTGTATGTAAATAGCCTTGTGTGTAAATAAATACCCTATTAACAATGAATGAATTAAACAAGTAATTGAAATAATGTCGATGATTCTTATTAAATGAGATATAATGTAAGTTAAATGTTAAAAATATAAAGGAAATCTAGAAAAAAAGGAAAATAAATGTATGATTCGAGCATGTTATGAGCCTTTCTAGGACTTATGTTAAAGACTGAAACATCACTGTAATAAAAGTGTAATTCTAAAAATATCGTGTCATGGGAAGGCCCTACCTATAAGTTTATTCTATAGTTGAATAATTATGTTGTGAATCATTATGTTGTTCCTTGTCATTCAAAAAGGAAGTGGCCTTGATGTGCATCATGCGTTTTCATGTTGTCTATGTGGGTTAATTTTTGTGCCAACATATCATGTGTTTTGAGTAGTCATAAGTGATCTCCTGTAGTGTCATGTGTGCTACAATTTAAGTCAATTTTTTTTACTACGGTATTTTTTGTGTTGTTTTTGTGTGTAAAATGTGGGCGTTACATTTGGCATCAGAGTAAAGGTTCATGCTCTTGAACCTCTGGGACGGATTTGAGTTGTGATGATTCTACATGATGTGATATATTTTGTTATGTGACCAATTTTGTAATTGTGATATTATGAATGCACATGTTGTGCATGTTACTTAGTGTGTATTTTTTATCCTATTGATGTGCTTTTGATGAGAGTATTCACTCTCCTTTTCATAGATTCAATGAGGAGTTCACATGTGATGTGCTACCTTTTGTGTGTGGAAAGAATGTTATTGTGGATTGTAGAGTGTTGGAGTGTTTTTTTATTATGTGATATGAAGGTGTGTTGATGTGTTGCATGAAAAAATTGGTGTAGAGTGAAATGAGATTGTATTGTGATGTCGCCACCATATTGGGATGATTCTTGTCTGTCGCCATGTTATATTCCAATTGAGCGTTTGTTGTAATGTTAGTCACTGTGTTCATCTTACGTACAATTTGTGTAATATGTGATTGTTCATGTCGTGATTTAGGGGCATATGGTGAACGTATGACCCCTATTGTACAGTACTTGCACCTTGGGTGCATTATGTGGATACATAATGTATTATAACCCATGAAAGTAATGATTGTGCTATACCCTGTATATATACAATGCGTATGATGTTATGGTTAATATGCATGAATCACCATTGTGCTAGTGAAGTAGTTATGTGTTATGTTGTGAACCTTACACTAACCGACCCTAAGGGGAACAATTGGTACAAAGTGTATGTGTGGAGAGAGGAGGCATGGACCATGTTTTCATAATATTGAGCCGAGTACAAGTGAGGAAGTGGAGTCTTATATAGACTGAAAACCCACTTCTATTTGTTTAGTATACTTTGAGCTTGCTCAATATATTGTGGATGCGTACCACCTTAGGCTCAACTTATGCAAACTAGCATCCCCTACTATCTTCTATTGGGTTGTCCATTGAACAATCCTATGTGATTTTGACTATGTTGAGCCTTGTGGGAGTATGTAGGGATTATACAGAAGAGATTATGATAGTTGTATTATTTGATATGTTATTTTATGAGAAGATGCTTGATGTACGAGTGCCAACAACTCGATGAGTACCCCTTTGGTGTCCATATGAGGCCACATAGTGATTGTAATGTGCTATTTCTCTATACATATTTATTCGTAAATTGATCATTATCTCTTTTCTTTTCAGAACCAATAGTTTTATTGATTGATGTGTTCTTATATTTTGGGCATTTTATTTGGTTGTTGCACTAACATGTGATTCTTGCACTAATTATGGCTATTTGGCCATTTTTTTGCTTAGTTTTAAATTTTCATATCAAGTTTAATTTTTTTTATATAGCCTAGCCCAAGGCTTGGGATTCCTTCCACTTGGCATTTGAAACGGATTGTTATGTTGGTTCTAATGTCGTAATGTGTTGGAATAGGGTCATGGGATTCACCATGGAGTGGTTGAACCTATGGACCCACTTCATTGTATGGGGATACACCCTAAGGAGCTATAGATAACTAGCGGGTTGTTGAACCATAAGTTATCATGTCACTTTGGTTAGAGGTGTTTGGACCTTATGTGCCTAGGGACATAGGGTGACTGACCTCTTGAGGGAGTGATAAGAGATTTGAGGGAGGGATAAGAGATTTGAGGGAGGTATAAGAGATTTGTGTACGTGGATGGAGCATTTGGGAGGTATATGGAGTTTTTGTGATGCTTTGGGAGGTATATGATGTTGTTTTGTGATGCTTGGGAGGTATATGGAGTTGTTTTGAGATGCTTTGGGAGGTATATATAGTTGTTTTGTATTCTTTGGGAGGTATATGGAGTTGTCCTGTGATGCTTTGGGAGGTATATGGAGTTGTTCTGTAATGATTTGGGAGGTATATGGAGTTGTTTGTGATGTTTTAGGAGGTGTATGGAGTTGGTGTTATGATTTATGTGTACTCTTGTGAGTCTGGTTTATGTTTTGTGATGTTGTTTCCATCTTGACCCTATATAGCTATAGTTATGGTTTTGAGTTGTGTGAAACCCTGTATGTGTACATGTTGGGAATTTCATGTTGTGTAGGCTGATTATGTTATGAGATGCCTTGTGTCAAGAGCATGTGTGATAAGTACTATGTGTTATGAAGGATATTTATGTTCTTTCCATGGTTTGGTTGAGTTCTTGTGATGGGTTATAGTCATTAAAGTACATATCATGATGTCTTGTGGACTATTGGTGTTGTGTTCGGACTGGTGTGGTATTGTGATGTTAGTTTCTGTTGGGCACCCAAAAAAATAAATAAATAATGAAATATTAAGAGATTAAGATTTAGAAGTAATGTAAAGGAAAATATTAAGTAATAAGGTAAACTTGAACTACCAAACTTCATAGAACATTAAGAGTTTAAGAAATTGTTAAAATTTCTTGACTTCCCTATGGTCGTGTTCTAACGAAAGATATCTTATCCCCAGATGGAACTTGTAAGCATTAGCTTCCTTAATTTCTTATCACTTGTACTACCCTTGGTGTTATGTCACATCAAGGATGATGCTCTTATAAGGGGAGGGAAAATTAGTTCTTGACACATTTAATAAAATAAAATAAAATAAAAGGGAGAGGTGAGATTGTGACGGTGGAGAGGAAAAAGAGGTAGGTGAGTAGGTGAAAATTAAAAGATATTGGTGGAAAAATTAAAAGATTTGGTGGTCTATGATAGGCAAGTGGTGTGTGGGAGGATCCCTAACAAGGCACGTGGGTAGCCATCAAATCAAATGGATGTATTAAATAACCTCTCAGACCTATCACTTTCCTAGCGTAATAATACAAGTGCTTTATTTGATATCAAGGAGAATTAAGGATGTTGAAATACAAGTCAACGTTGTAATTCAGTAACAATTGGATAGCTACAACAATTGACACTAATGTAAATAAAGAACATTGGGAAGATCCTGGGCTTCAGTCTTCTCGGCACACTGTAAATTGATCAAACAACTCCTAAGCAGTTGATTCCTTAAATAGCATGTCAAATTTTAGGGTTGGTTTTGAATATTGGGGAATTTGGGTAGATATATCTTATAGAGAGGGAGTTTATGTTTCGATACATATGTCATATATGAACGGTGTCCAGGATACCCTGCCTGTGACCTTTGGTAGACTTGCATTGTGTTAAGACTCAAGACGAATAAATTCTAGCAAAGCATAAAAGATAGAGAAATTTTGTCTTGCAATAATCTTGGAGATAAAGTTGGTTGTAGTGTGGTAGCCAACACATACACGGAGGTTCTTGATAACTCAAATAGTTGTCATAGGGGCATGATTTAAAAATCCAAATATAATTTCCAACTTCACACTATGGTGATAGAGGAATTTTGTTAGATGTTGTAGTTGCACATGATCTGGTAGTCATGGATGTAAAACGTGGGAGCATATACTTGACATGTGAACTATTGAAAGAGTGCCCAAACAGATGTGGCCTCATGGATGGAAATGATTACGATATGTGCACAAAATGGGTTGTTAAAATAGCCTTGTTTCACCATATGCAACCAACAAGTGTCCAACTTGATTAGTTCCATGTTTTCTAACATACACGTAGTCAGTGCCAAAATAGTAGTAGCTTTGAAACAGGGTGACTGGACATTTGTTGATTGATTGATCAATTAGTCAGTTAATTCAAGCCCTCAGCTGCTCTTTACATTTTGGTTTAATACCTTGAAATCTCCTTATCAGTCTTATTCTTGTAGTTTCTCCTTATTTTTGTATAGATCACATTTTCACCTTGTCAATGGAATGGAAGACTTTGAACAAACATGTGCCTCTAGAAGAGTGGGATATCCTTGAGAGAAATTGTGAGTTCTTGAAGGTTGTGTGGTTTTCATAGTAGAAGAGAATATCTAGAAGGATTGGAAGGGTTTTAGAGAAGTTTTTTGTCCCTGAAAGATTGGAATTTGGGGGTTTCAATTAAGCAAGCAACTCGATTTCCATTTTATGCAAGCTTAAGACTTCACATATTTATTTGCTGCTGTTATAATTTTTCAACCTCATAATCTTTATTCTACGACCCCATCCCCATGGCTTGCAATATGTAGCTTTTCTTTCATGGCTTGAAATATGCAATTTGTACTTGAGAGAGTTACAATCACTCTAATGACATGTAATCTGAGATATGATTGGACCATTGAAGTCAACAATCGTACCTACCATCACCCCTTTTATATAAGTGAAAAGGAATGTCATAGTCAGTAGATCTGTTAGGAAGATTCATGGATTGTTTCCTTGGTGCCATAACAACATTTACAGGACTAGGAGATTTTGATTTGGTCATGGACTGCATAGCCATATGACCCGGTGTTTGTTTTGGCCACTCCATCATCTTGAGACTGCTTAAGTGTTTGGCAAGGATAATATCTTGTTAAGTGGTTGTGACCATGTTGGCTTTGTTTTGTTGACAAAGTGTATTGGTTTTTTATTGTGGTAGGCACTATGTTGGTGGAGATAATGTGTTAGAAACAAAACATGAATTATGTGGCATTGGATGTTATTTTGAATGGTACAAATGTATAGGTTGTGGATGCATGCAAACTATTTGGTAGAATGTTAAGAGAGAGTTAGAGCTTTGCGGAATGTGGGCGAACCCACTTGGAGCCCCTCTTGCCCTACGGATGCTAGTATTTCCAGGCATGGTCTCCTTACCTTTATCTTTTATAATTTTTGTATAATTTGGTTATTCATTTGTAATAAAATAAAAATATTTAAATATTATTTTTTAAACAATTGGATATTTTAACCAGATGGCTAGTGTAATCAATAAAACAACACCTCATGATTTTGCTATTGACTTACAATTTGACCCTCAACCATGTTGTGACCACAACCTCATGCATAACTAAACCCAAGGTGTCAAAACTTGGTGCTCATGTCCATTGGTTTTTGTGAGAGCTAGATGAGTTAACTAAAACAACCATTTCTATTTACCTTGTAAATTTAGAAAAATACAATTTCTAGAGACTTGCAAAACAACACTTTGAGCCTCGTAAAAGAGATGTCAAACATCATATTTGTTCCTTTTTATGTCAAGAGTCACATCAAGCATTATCTTGACCTTGTTTGATGGTTTGTGCTCTCTTTTCTACTCCTCAAGATCCATGTTACTCCATTTTGCACTTTTAGGAAGCTACAAAACTGAAAAAGTTGGCTTTCGTTTTGAACCACCATTTGAACCATGAGCAACGAAATGCCTATTCACTTTGCAAACCTCTAGTATGTTTATTATAGAATTTCTTGTAACCTTCATTTTCAAAAAAATACTCTTCTAGATAGTTTGGAAAAGGCATTTTGTAGGCCTTAGGCCGTTATTTGACTAGGTCAAATTGGCTCAACTACGACCGGTGGCTCCAGAAAACTCATCGCCATTTGCAACCCATTTTCAGTTCTCAGGTTTTTGACTCTGGTGAATTCTTCATATATAGGAGAGCATGTAGGAAATTTTTTGTTACACGTTCATCTATTATAGGGTAGTTTTGGATGAGGTTTTCTTAGCCCTTGAGCTAAAATTGGTTTGTTGCAAGTAGACCAATTACGATCGGTGGCTCAAAACCTATCCACCAATTGAAAACCATTCCCTAGTTTGAATTCGTTAGTTCTGTGAATTCCTAGTATATAGGAGGACACATAGGAATTTTTCCATTGTGCATCGCTCAACATAAGGCATCTTTTGAATGCGGGTTCTTAGCCTCGAGCCATAATGGGGCATTCTCACAACTAGTAGGAAAATGTAAAAGGACAGTTGTAGGACCCGAGTCAATTGAGGAGACCATCATGGAAACTTATTGATACCTATAAATTACTGTTGAAACTCTACCTTGTGGCTTGATGCGTGAATTTTGAATTTTGGTAAAATAGTGTTTCTCTCTCTTCGCTCTCTCTCTCTCTCTCCTTAATTGCAAAATGAAGTGAAATAAATATATGTCTCTAACCCTATCCTTTCGAATACAAATTATTATAATTATCATGTAAATGAGAAACTAAAAACATTAATTATGCTAGATCTAGATGGATGCCATGCTAGCGATTTATCGCTGATTTCATGCTCACATGGTTTTGCAAGATGCAAGTAAGATGACGAACTAACATGGTTGTAATTCACTTTGTATTATTGTAATTTATATATGTTAATGAAAAAAATATTTCTATGTTATGGTAAATTTAATTATTGAAATTTGGTAATATATATGAGATGCTAGTTTTAGGGGTGCTTTGGGAATTGTGCATTTATCTATAGGTGTTCTTTTGATTCATATTTACATATGGTAAAAAGGCGGTTGGATATATATGTTAAGTGAAATTTTGAGGAGAGTTCAACATTTTGTGAAGTATTGAAAGGTTTATTAGTGAAGTTTTGTAACATTTTTAAGATGCTAGTGTTTAAGGGAAATGTTCATCTAAACATGGGTGTTATTTTGATCCCAAGTTTTGTATTATAAAAGTTGGATATTTTGTTAAGTGAATTATAGTGCAATTCCAGTGTGCAATTGATGATAAAATAACTAGTGTGTTTTTGTTTCTTACCTCAAAAATGTAATAAAAAGATCAAAACGAAATAGTCCACCCTAGTATAGACTTCATGTATAACTACCCTTCTTGTGTGATTCTTTGTAGCATAGAAAACAAAAACCTTAGGATGAAATTCGAATCCTTACACTCTATGGTACCTTCTAGTCAAGTAAATTAGAGCCCAAGTTTGATTTTATTTTCATAGCTTGTATGCTTAGTGACATCGTCACGAACCGAAGATTAGGAATGACGTGGATAAATTTTTTCCTGAGTATGTGGTTCCCTCTTAGGTTTGGTAATCATGTGAGTAGTAAGGAGAATGTGTTCTCCTAGGGTAGTGACCCTGTTAGGGTAATTATATATTACCTAGGTTAATTATGCATTGCACATAGTTAGTTTGATAATTGTTTAATTGTTATATGGTTATATTTATTTATAACCTTCTATATTGTTTTATTCAAACATACATGAGTTGTTATATTGTTTTAACAATACTAGTGTTTGTATTGATTCATGGTTGTACCCGTGTAACCCATTTTTTTATTTTGTATATTGTTGTCTAATATGTATAAATATTAGTACATCTATTGTAAATTGATTGGATTAATTATCAATAAAATAATCAGGCTTCCGTCCTTGTTCTTCAATTTACATTTGGTACCAAAGTAGGATAATTTGGACCTGTGACAGAGAAGGTTGGAGAGAGAGAGAAGATAAGATTGATTGTTGGGTTTTAGAATAGAACATGGGTTGAAACCATAGTCAGGGGACAACAAGTCCCTCCTCTTTAATGGGAGAGGTTCCCTTATTGAAAGCAGGAAAAACAAATGTACAAATATACAACTCTCAATGTTTGGACCCTGATATTCTAGAATGTTATCATACTTAAAAGATTATAAATTAGAAGGAATGGAAGAATAAAGAGATAGGAGAAGGAAGAAAACAACAATGCTTTAGGGAAATATAGATAGTACAGAGTATCTCCCTACTCACATTGAACCAAGAAAATATAGAAAAGGATCAATTACTTCACCGATGCAAATCTGCAGACACAAAGTTCTAAAGATTCACATAGACCAGAACACAAAGTTTATATTGAATGCAAAACAAATGATCCATTGAATCGAGCCAAGAGAGAGAGATATAACAAAGGAAAGTAAGAAAGAAAGCACTTCTGTATTGAATTACTTCAGAGTTTATAACCTTCCCAAAAAACTAGAATCCCTTTTTCCATGGCCAAAGCCATATATTTATAACAATTCGTATACATCCATACTTTTTCCCCAAGAAAATAATATCCGAAAAGGATAATGTTTGTTGCAGATCCGCTTTTGGAAAGTGACATGAAACAAACGCACTCATGAAAACCGGAGGTTCAAAAAGGTGAATATTTCATTAGTTTGAGCATGATTATTTTAGCAGGGGACATCTCATGATTTTCTCCTTCATGTGGTCCTGCCATTTCTACCTTTTAACCACTTTCATAGCACTCAAGTGCTTACTGGTAAGTTTTATCCCTTTTTATCACGTATGGTAGATAAAATCTACTTTCTGAAAATCAAACTTTACATCTCTTTAAACTTATCAATTCAGCTCCAAAACCAATCCAAAACACATCTCATGAAGGAACGACAAGGAATCAGAGAGAAAAGAAAGGAGAATGATCCATTTTTGTGTTTTGCAGAGCTCTAGTTTCATTAATGGCGATAAAAACTAGAAGAGGGCATTGGCTATCTTTTCCCCCTTTTACCTTCAAATTTGGACCCTACACATGGCAAGATCAAACAACGATGGCCTTGGTGGAGAAAATTTTCATTTCCTAACATTTGGGAGAAAAAGCACGTTTTCTCAATTTTCTCCATCCCCTGCAGCTCCGCCAAAGGTCGGACACATGGCGTCGTTTGAGTGGCTGAGAAATGTGGTTCAAATCTACCATTTAAAATCTTTTTTAACAAAAGGCTCAAATTCTCAAAAACCTCCATGGGCCCGTTATTCCGATTTCATTCTTTGACATGTGGCATCACTTGACTAGTTGCGGGGGTGTGTTTCACTTTTATACTTTATCTATTTTGGAAAGGGGAAAAATTCCAACCTTTCCCCTGAAGTCCATGCCCCCGCCATTGACTTTTCAATGTAGTCCACGTGTCCCTTCCTCTTTGACTATGGGCCTTAACTTAGAAATTTTCCCCTTCGTATGAGTGGGGCTCCAATTTCAACAAAATTAGATTCGGGAAAATTGAGAGGACAACAATGGCTCCTTCTGGGGATGATTTGGCAGAGGAAAGAGGAAAAATCAAGAATCTTAGAGAATTATGGGTAATCAGATTGAATTAGTGTCTTAGCCAATGGGCAACAGAGTCAAAAAGAAGCAACACCAACACAAAAAGGAAACCAACCAAAACAAAAAAGGAAAGAAAAATGCTATACAAAATGTACAAAAGGGGGTGAAAACACTTTGGACTTGGAATTACACAACTCCAGAGACAGGCTGAGAAAAATAGGTACCTTTGCGGAACAACCAAGTGAAAGTATGAGGTACCCATGAATTGGGAAAGAGCAATGGGGCATACCAAAACATCATGTGAACATTATGTGGTTTGAAAAGAAAAAATGAGGCAAGAAAACCATCCAGATAATGATACCCAAGACCAAAAACATTCAGTCCTTGTGAAGAGTTGAATGTCTCGCTTTAGAAGCTTTTCTCTTGTGAAGGACTAATGCCATTTTTAAGCTTTAAAAATGCTTGACTGCCTCCACACTGATCCCTGCATACCACTAAATTATGACAACTGGATTCATGAAAAAATCCAATTCTTATAACACCAACTTCTTGCTTTCCAGTGAATTACCAATCACATCTGTTTGGCAATCATCATGGAATATACCTTGAGACCCATATGTTTGCACAAAATCTTTCTTGTAATAATCCTCAAAAGGAAATGGGAAAGAGACACTGAATGATTTATCATTATCATTTCCTTCAGCTTGGACATTTTCTGATTTATCCTCATGATGAGCAATTTCTACCATGCCCATCAGAAACATCCTGTTGCCTTTGCAAACTCAACAACTTTGTTTTCCACTTCTAGGAGATCTTGGATCTTGGGTGCGAGTTTCACTACTGATTTGTCTTCATGATCAAAGGGAATTTGAAAGCTGATAGACTAGGTAAAAATAAATCAATCACATCATCTTCTTCTTCTTGTTTGCATCCCAAAGGGTGAGTTGAACCAGGACTATCGTAATCATGAAGAAAATTTTCCAGGTGTGGCTCATCGACTTCTATTTGCTTTGAAGGGCTGCAAAAAGGTGTATGTGTGCTCATCTCATTATTAAATATAGCAAGTGGACCAGTGCTCCAACTAACTCCATTTTCTTTAGGTAAAGGCACTTGTTTGTCATTGAGGTAATTTAAAACAACAAGAGAATGGTCAGCAGAGATCTCCATCTCAGTATATTGGAATCCCTCAAACACAGGAGAAGGAGAAAACCCATTCACTCTGTTGTGATGCACCTCCTCTTTTACCAACATGAGGTTATTTCCTTCAAAACAAGAACATCCAATCCTAGCGCATGACATATCTTCCATAAACTCCATTTCAGGTTGAAACAAAGCCTCAAGTTGTTTACCTTCCTCATTATTGGAAGAAAGACCAAATTGGCATGCATCATGAGGGGCATTAAGAAGACATTCATTGGTGAGATTAAGATAATGCTGAGGAATGAATACCTGAAGGTGTGAAGAATCACTATGAGCAGTTTTAAGAACTTGAATGTTCTCTTTTTTGTTGCAAGGTATCCCAAATCCATTGGATGAGTTTCTTCCCACTTGCTTTGTCTCACCTTGTGACATAACCATGTAATTACCATGCCCAATATCTACATACAATATTTGTGCTTTTGGATCATCTATTTTTTGCACAATATATTCAGTTTCTTTCTCAGCGTAGCTTCTTCATTTTCCCATTCACTGGAATAAGAGCATGTGACCAATCCATCATGATTTCTCCTCCAACATTTTTGTAAAAAATTCTACTCAACAACATGCCGTAGGAAGGGTGGATATAAACTACCAAAATGGTGGCTAAAACTCTCTTCTCTGGCATAACAACAAAGGCTACTTGTGCATCCTTGATCCTTCCAACCAATGGAACTTCTCTACTTTCCATTGAGTAACATGAACCAAAAGCGTACGTTAGGGTTAATCCTAGGGCATGAGCTACCTTAGTAGGCATCACATTATTTGAAGCACCAGAATCAATAACACAATTGCTGAGTTTGTGGCCAACTATGAGGAGAGTGACATAAAATGGTTTGATCTTCCCATCAGATGAAGTGACTACTACCACAAGGCTTGGCTGAGATGAAGGAGAAGGAGTGGGCAAGAGACCTTTAGAACTAGGGGACGAAGGCTTGGATTTGGAGTTCACAAAGTCTACCATCTTAGCAAAGGACTTGGAATGGGTTTGGTAGAACTCAGCCTCTGATATCTGGATCTTAGTTTCCTTGAGATGATTGATAATGTGAAAAGAACCAGAGGTAGATGGAGCATCATTGATACGAGTAGATGAAACTTTTGACTTATCAACTATATCATTTGAAGAGCAAGAAGTTTTAGGAGCAAAAACAGAGGAGGAAGGGACAACAGAACTTACCTTGGGTGTGGAAGAAGTTGGAATAGGAGCTCCTCTCCTTGCAATCACTAGAATGACCATAGGAGGTTCCTTAGATCTTTTAGTAGGCTGCATCACTTTCTCCTTCTTGTTGGCTTGCTCACAAGTCATGACAACATATGATTCACTGTTCATCTCTGTAACTCT
This sequence comes from Taxus wallichiana var. yunnanensis, assembly GCA_018340775.1. Taxonomy (NCBI): domain Eukaryota; kingdom Viridiplantae; phylum Streptophyta; class Pinopsida; order Cupressales; family Taxaceae; genus Taxus; species Taxus wallichiana. The sequence goes on from CM031236.1 coordinate 535,087,752, forward strand.
TTCTTCATAATCATCCTCTTCATCTATACCTTCAGTGGTGAGAAAATGGACATGAGATCCATTCAAATCTTCTAATTCTTCATCAGCTTCCTCTTCAGGTTCTTCAAATATTCCATCCTCTTCTTCATCATCAGGCTCTAACACTTCACATGTTGCATTGAGTGGAACTTTAACAGGTGGACCTTGATTTCGATCACCAGTGCGAGTAGAGGGAAACCGATTTCTAGGCTGAAATTTCTTCCTAGGAACATCCTGATAAGGAGCATGCTAGGCAAACTACTTCTTGAGGGAAATAAGATCATTAGCAAGTTTCTGTACCAACTAATCTGCACTAGCCCCAGGAGAAGATGTGGAAGAAGGGGATGCTTTGGATTTGGATGAATCTCTCCTTAGCTTTCCAGACATGATCAGATCATCTTCAACACTAAAAAAATTCTCTGATTAGTATCCAAGGTGGCAAGATTGGCTCTCCTAAGTGCATAGCTCACCTCAGGTAGTTGGGCGTTGTTGGTCGTCAAATAGGACTTTTAGAAGAGCAATGTCGGGGACAAGAAGTCCCTCCTCGTTAATGGGAGAGGTTCCCTTATTCGAGAAAGCGAACTTATTTACAAATGTACAGGACATAGTTTTATGGTCAAACTTGGATATTACGAAAGTGTTTTCCATAACGATCATCAATCACTCAAGGACTGAGGAAAGGGAATAAGAAGATGAGCAGAATAGCAACATTCAGAATTACGAGATAGCGAGAATAATTCTTTATGTATGCGAAGCTTCAAAGAATTTAAGACAAGATCATTTGCATTGGCTGAATGAGATTAAATTTAAAGACACAAAGTTCCATAAATAACCTTCTTCAGATTCATTCATCAAGGACACAAAGTTCCTTCTTGGTTATACAAGATCACTGTATTTACAAAACTGAACAGTATGCAATCAGAGAGACTAACGAATCAGGAACAAAATGATCTTCACAATATTAAAGGAAAACACAGAGATAACAAGAATTAGATAGACAAAGAATGGAAAGCCCTTTTGTATTGATTTCTTTAAGATCTATTTACACTTTCAGCAAATATCCAAGTTCTTCCTCCCCCGTAAAATGGCGTGGAAAGGCCATTATATAGCTTACAAGTCAGTTACTCTTCGTAACCGTTTCTTTTAACTAAAGAATAGTTAAGGACCGCCAATTGCAATACCTTAACTAATTACAAAGAATACGAAAAGAATGGGAAGAAGAGAAAAGAAAGGAGAAGGAGACAGGTGGCCAGCTACTGGGAGGGACCCACTATCTTCAGAATCTGCTGCCTGAATTTCTTCAATGCCTCAGCTATGTCTCTGCCACGTGGAACTGACGTGTTGGCTGCAGACTGAGTCCAAAATCCCAGACACTTCTCCATCTCTTTATCAAACTCGACGTGAGTATGATAATCTTTATTTGCTTCTTCAATGGTAGATTGAAGAGAACAAATTTCCTTCATCTTTTCCTTAGAGATGGAGCTTTCCTTGAATAGATTATCTTTGACAAAAGCTCTAAACTGAGCTTTGATTTCTTGCAAGGACAGGGAAACACCAGAGTTTTCATCCTGAAGATGACAATGTATATCCTTGAAAGCAAAGAAGATCGGTGTCTTGAAAGCTTCTCCCTTCGCGCCTATTCTTCATTTCTCCCAAAGCTTCCTCCAAAACTCGATCTTCCACTCCACGCCTGTAGACCTAGGATTTTGATAGATTATCCTTAGCATCATCGAAAATATTATTCGCGATAAGATGTTCTCATCTGTCTATCCCATAAGGTGAAGGTCTACTATCTGCTGCTCATTTTTAGTTCTTTATCCATGGTATTGATAGTGGAGGAGAGCTTGATTGCACATTACTCACCTTTTCGTGGAGTTTGAAAGCTTCATCGATGAAGTTTAATCCAACAACAAGCATGTCATCCACCATGGCTTCAATAGCTCTGCCATAGATAGAATACTTGTGCATATCTTTGATACTTTGCACTTCATCTTGGCTTAGAATTACAGGAGGTGGAAGAGTAGTCAATGGGGTAGGGTCAAGACTTTATCCTTAGATAAAAGAGACTTGATGAAACTGTGAGAATCGGGCTTGTTCTTCCATTTGTTCAATAGTTTGCTGCCCTTTCTCTACCCTTCCAATGACTCTTGTGATTGTTTCTGGAGGTTGTGAATTTCACCTTCAGGAGTAGACTCTCCCATAGGGATTCTTGAAAGCTCCAAGTCAGATGCCAGCAAGTCTGATTCTGATTTGTCTACTGTAGGCTTAGCAATCTCCAAGAATTGCTGACCTTGGGCATCGAGACACTTTGCCCGGAAGTAGTTCTGGCTTTCTTGGCACGAGAAGGAGTGGTGCCCAACAAGGCTGCAACATCATCGAAATTTGGTCCCGAGATTTGTGAGGAGGATTTTCTCTTCCTTTTGTCGACCAAAGGTTGCACCCACGCAAAAGAGGAAGAAGAATCTGCGGGGAAGCAAGGGGACCAATAGGCGAGGAGCTCATGACACTGGAGTGCATGCATTTGTTGACTCAAGTTTGAGATGTGAGTAGAGCCTTTGGGAGGCAATAGCGGTAGAAGAATCAGTAGCACCTGGAAGTTCAGTGCTCTGGACCTCCTTGTCCTTATCTGCTGGATCTTCAGGAACATTTGCAGGAGTTGGCATCTCACTTTCTTCACTTTCACTGAGAACAATGATGTTCTCTGGCCCTATAGGCAACTCTGCCTATTTTCTTGGAGGGTCATTCTCTGCAGGCTCCTTCTTTACCTCTTTGAGTTTCTTCTTATATACCTAGGTAGATGAAGAGGGAGTAGATTCATTGGGTCCTTGTGTTGATGAGGCAGGAGGGGTTTGCATTGGTGTTTCAGACCTTGGAACTGATGCCTCTCTTATTGGTGTCGAATCATCCTTGGAGGAGGATTCTCTTGAGTGCCTCTTGAATTCTCGGATCTTCTTACTGAACTAGACCTTAGTCACGACTAACACCGGAGCAAGAATCTAGCGAGATCATCCCTCTCTTTCTGTTCCAATCCAAGTCCTCCAGAGGGGTGTGCTTAATCACATTTTCATACTCATATGAGTATAGATCAGAATTGTCATCCTGGAGACCTTCGGGAACTTGAGTGCAGACCGAGTTCTTGAATCGGTGCGAGGAGAACCTGCCACAATGCCTTCTCACGGCTTCAAAATCATCGCGCACGATCAGCCCGGTAGTCTTACGTATCGCCTATGATGATAGATTATCTTGATGTTCTATTCAATAAACTTCTTCAAGTCAAAGAAGGTTCTTGGCTTGAAGAAATGAACGATGATAGGGACCGGGGCTCTTTTTATGTTACGAGCATCAGAGCATGTTTTGCATGTGTAGTTTCCCGAGAGAGATGGGAAAGTGCAAGCCAAAAATCTTCTTGTCTCTGTAAGTTACGTGCAACTTGTCTAGTTGCCTACATATTTCTATCAAGGCCATTTTATCATTGCGAGAACATGGGAAGCCTTAGAGGAGCGCTTTCATAGCAATGAAGCTTTGATATAGGAAAATTTCTGAATTGGATGAAATAGGCTCCATCTTTGCGATATCAGTTCATGGCTTCATCGAAAACCTTCTAGCGAGTATCACCTTCGAGTAATCGACCACGTACATGGTGAAAGCATCATTGACCCATTCAAATTCGATTCTGGTCTCGGGGGTGAAGCTGGGCAATAGGCATACACTGGATCATCTTTGTGTGCATCTATATAGGAGAAACCAAACCTTTGCCTTGATCTTTGCTAGGGTATACATCGGTATGAAGTCATATAGAACTTCTTTGTTTCTTTGAACGTTGGATAGCTGCTCCACCAAATTCATCACGATGATCTCTGCCTTGATTGATGTTTTGTGTTCCTCGCACACCATCTTGATGGCGGGCACATCCAGAAATGAAACTCATTGGTGGAGGAAAACCCATAACTTGAGCAGTAGGATTATGAAGTCGACAATTCTTCATTGAAATCTGCTTGCTCGGAAGAGGGTTTTGGTTAGGCGAGAAGCACCTTTATTAGGGTTCTTCAACCAAGACTTCGCCACTCATGCCTTATATTTGTCACTGTCTTGATCGAATAGGTTCTGCCCTTGATCCGGGAGGCGACTATAGCATTGTCCAACTCTGGAATCCTCGAGAGCAGCACAAATGGCGGTAGCGTCGGCAGCTTGGCAATGAGTTCCCCATGTACATTTGTCAATTCGCTCGAAGCGGGGTCGAAGTGAGCTCCGCATGAAAGCACAGTATCAGCACACTGTACTGAGATTGGGAAACCACCGGCAAAATCCAAACCGCTATCATGAATCGTTTGTGCTATTGGTGTAGGGTTTGCATCTGCCATTCTTGCCCAAAAATCGCCGAAGTCGAGATGACGAGCTTCACTGTCCCCAATATTGCTAACAGCAGACTCAAGCGGAGAAATTTGCTCCTGTCCCTGAAACTTGATCTTCATATTGATAGTCTCGGAGCTGCAACCTAGACTCGGGAAGGAATTTGCAAAGGGAGGGGATATTTGCACAGGCTTTCAAATTGCAAGGGTTCGAGCAAAAGATAGCATGGAAACAATGCAAAAATGCAAAGGGGAAATGCTCGTTATATAGCCGTTTGGAGAGAGGAATGAATTTAATGCGCATTGAATACACAACCACCAATTTGAATAGCATCATACTCAGAGTGAGCGGGAAAAACTAAGTGTGAATGACACTCGATGCACGCTTGGGACATGTGAGGCGTAAATGCGTAAAACACGCGGCTCGGCGGATTCGGGTGAAGCAGGAGAGGATGCACAAATGCTTTTTGGAACGATTGGGGACGAAAATGCGTGGAGTACTGCGGTTGGGTGATTCGGCGAAATTGGAGCAGTGGGCCCGTTTGGACTTGGGACATTCAGACAAAAAGTTCGAGTCTGCGGTTTGGTCGGTTCGGGCGAAATTGAAACAAACTTGCATTTTCGATTTGGGACAAAGAGCTCTCGAAGTACGCGACTCGAGAGTTTCAGCCGAAAATGGGAAAGTTCGCACTTTTTAACTTTGGGACATTTGAGACATGAAAGTGCGAAGTACGTGGTTCGGGTGTTTCGGCCAAAATTGGAACAACTCGCACAATAAGTTTTGGGACACTTGGGACAAAACTTTCCGACGGGCCCGAAAATGGGACAGCTTCGGGGATTTCGGCCGATCGGGAACAGAGTGCACTTTCGTACTTGGGACAGTTGGGACAAAAAGTTCCGACAGGTTCGAAAATTACACAAAGTGACCCAAAACACAGATTTTTTCAATTTCACGACTTAGGCACTTCAGAGAAAAACACTTAAACTCAAAATTTTGAAATTTTTACTCTTATCAGAGCGGGGAATTTTGAGTGGACAACAGCTGGCTCCTTTTGGGGATGACTTGGCATAAATTCTCGGAATGAGACAAGGCAAGAACTTAGACAAAATCGGTGAAGCGGACCAGTGCCTTATCCATTGGGCAAAGGAGTCAAAACAAACCAATACGAGAGGGCAACACACACAACAATGAAGGAAAACACACCAAAAGCGAGTAAAAGCAAAAAAACATGTACAAAATATACAAAGGGACTCCCTAGTCACCTATGACTTGAACAACTTCAAATACTGCCCACTATAAGGAAGTGGGAGGGGAGAACCATCCATGTAATCAAGATAGAAAGAGTTCTTACCAGCAAAGTGTCTTATCTTGAAAGGTCCGAGCCACAGGGAATCAAATTTTCCATGGCTGCCATGAGGTTCATGTCTTTTGTCCCATAACAACATGGTATCTCCAACTTGGAACTCTCTAAACCTAGCTTTCTTGTCAAACAGAACCTTTACCTTCTGCTGGTGAGCAAATATCCTATCAACAACCTCCAATCTGTCCTCGTTCAGTTTGTGCAGGTACATGATTCTTTTATCCAGAGCATCACTGAAACTAGTATCTTCAATGGACTTCATCAGGTGCAAGGCTGGCAGTTCCACTATCACTGGTAATTGAGCTTCTACTCCATACACCACTTGAAAAGGAGACATTCCAATGGCTCTTTTAGGTGTGATCCTGTCTGCCCAAAGAGCATCATAAAGCTTCTTATGCCAGTTTCGCTGAGACTCATTGACCAACTTCCTTATGATAGTCACCAGATTTTTGTTGGTGGATTCTACTTGTCCATTTCCCTGGGGATAATAATCTGAAGAATGAGCCAAAGAGATGCCATAATCGTAGCAAAAATCCATTATCTCGGTTGAGGAGAAGTTGAAGCATTATCATTTACAATCTTGTTAGGTACACCATACCTTACCAAGATGTTCTCTTTGATGAAGTTGCATACCACTTGAAGTAGTGCTCTTGATTTGGAATAGCTTCCACCCATTTGGTGAAGTAGTCGATGGCGATTAGCACATGAGTGTGACCAGCACTAGAAATAGGTTGAGTGCACCAATGAAGTCAGAGACCCACTATTGAAATGGTTCCTCAATCACAACTGGCTTGAGAGGCAAAGAGGCCAATTTAGGTCTTCCCATAAAGGTCTGACAAGCCTCGCATTTATCCACCCACTTGGATGCATCTCTGAACAAGGAAGGCCAGTAATATCCTCCCCGGAGTATCTTGTGAGCTGTGACTGTTGATGAATAGTGCCCTCCACATGTCTGATCATGAAAAGCTGAGAGCAACTTTCTCTGTTGTTCCTTGTCCACACACTTCAGAAATCTCCCATCTAAACCACGCTTGAACAAGGCATTTTCCCACAGTACATATTGCGCTGATCTCAATTTAACAGTCCTCTTTTCCTTGGTAGTTAAATGAGAGGGGCATTCCCCATAGGTGAGAAAATGGGCGATGTCAGAATACCATTCATCGACTGAACTAAGGAATAGAACAGTAGGAATGTCAGCTTTCTCCTCCAGCAACTCATGTTTGGCTCCTTCAGCAATGAGCTCACAAAGACCTTTTCCACGAACCAGCTTGGTCGGTTTGATATCAATGTCATACTCCTGGACTTTAGCCACCCAGTTTCCTCTCTTGGACCCAAATTCTTGCTGTGTAAGAATTGACTTAACAGTTGTATCTGGAACCAGCACCATAGAGTGAGAGTTGAGGATATAGAAACAGAACTGCTTGACAGCTTTGACTACTGCAAAAGCATGCTTCTCCATCATGGTGTATTTTAGCTCATGATTCTTCAGGATATAGCTCATGAAGGCAATTGGTAGCTCATGTTTATCAGAGTCTTCTTGGGTTAAGACAGCAGCTGAGGGGTATTATCGTCAGTAGTATAGCAATAGATGATAAAATCTTTCTTGAAATCGGGGCAGAGCCAAAGCGGAGTTTTAGAAATAGCTTTCTTGATACCCTCAAAGGATTCCTTTCCTTGAGAAGACAAACCAAATGTTTTCTTCCCTTTCATCATCGAGAAATATTCAAAGTTAATTCAGCAAAATCGGGGATGAATCTTCTTTCAAAACTGATCTTAAGAAGAAGGAATGCACGCCTTTTTTACTGGTTGGGAGAGGAATTTGCTGGATGGCTTGAACTCATTCAGGATCAATCTTAATACCATCCTTGGAGACGATGTGCCCTAATAGTTTTCCTTCTGTAACATAGAAGATAGATTTTTTAGGATTTAAAGAAATCCCATGCTCTCGGCATCTCAGCAGAACCGTTTCCAGGTGGTCGAAGTGATCCTCTCTTGTCTTTGAAAACACTTTCAGGTCATCAAGGTATATGACAATACATTTCCCTTTCAAGCTTCCAAAAGCCAAATCCATAGCTCTCTGGAAAGTGGCACCAGCATTAATCAGCCCAAAAGGCATTCTCTTGTAGGCAAAGGTACCCTAAGGAGTAGTGAAGGATGTCTTGTGTTGATCTACTGATATCAACCTCTACCTGATTGTATCCCGAGAATCCATCAAGCATAGATAACATTTCAGATCCTGTTACTGCTTGCAATATTTGATCCATCATAGGCAAAGGGTAGTTATCTTTCAGAGAAGCCTGATTCAGGTTCCTGAAATCAACACAGATGCGGATCTCACCATTTTTCTTCCTAACAGGCACTATATTTGCGATCCATGTCGAATGGTGAATGGGAAAAATAATTTTAGCCTTCAACAACTTTTGGATCTCCTGAAAGATGGTGTCAGCTATTTTTGGATTGTACTGCCTCTGCTTCTGCTTGAAAGGCTTAATTCCTGGTTTGAGAGGAATAGAATGCTGCATATCTTTTGGCTTGAAGGCTTTTAGATCTTCATAAGAATAAGCAAGAACATCCTTATACCTCCTTAGAAGATCAATTGCTTTTCTCCTCTCATCGGTTGTGCAACATTTTCCAATATTTACTAGCTTGGGGTCAGTAGAACTCCCTATATCAATCTTATCATACTCAGCTGATTGCTGAGGTCCAGTAGAAGCTTTAGATTTCACATATCTGTCATGTTTATCAAACAACTCCTCCAAACTCACCAAACCTTTGGGAATCTTGTTTCCTTTGAGTTTAATGCACCCTTCATGATCTGTTTCTTCTCCTTGGGTGACAGCTTGGTCAGAGGACACACATTCACAAGGCAGGTTGTCACTTCCTTCAAAATACGATTGTTTGAAATTACCCTTGAGTTCTAGGAAGGAAAGCAAATGCTGGTCATCGTTGAAAACTTGCCGATTATTGGTATTGTCAGTACACTAGGCGGTGGACCATTTAAATAGTGAACTTATCACGAGAGAATTCAGGATGGGGAATCAGTAGTGACCCTGAGACAGCTAGTGAATCAGCCCTGCCGTTCTTTTCTCTAGGTATTGCTTCAATGGAGAAAGCATCAAGGAATTCAATTGAATCCCAAACCTGATTCCGGTAATGCTTCAGCCTCCCATTTTTACCTGGAAAAGGCTTCTGACTTGCTTCACAATCAGCTCTGCATCACCACGAGCAGGAGATTTTTACACCTCGTTCTTTGGCCACTTGCAGTCCAAGAATGAGAGCCTCATACTCTGCTGTATTGTTAGTGTTTTCGAACTGCAACTTAAATGAAAAAGGGTGTAGGCATCCTTCAGGTGACACTAGCAGGACACCAGCTCTAGAACCAGCTGAGGAACAACTTCCATCAAATTCTAAAACCCAAACACCATTGGGATCTTTAGGTGATACTTTGGAGGGTTGGATTTCATCAGGGGACAGAATCATGTAATTACCATGACCCATGTCCTCATAGAGTATTTGTGCCTTAGGATCATCCGTTTCTCGCACAATATACTCTGATTATTTCTCAGCGTGACTTCTTCATGTGTCCATTGTGCAGTATGAGTGCATGTGACCAATCCATTTGAATCTCTCCACCCACATCTTTACGAAGTTCCTACTTAGCAACATTCCATAAGGAGTGTCTGCTACTCTTTAGGATGGTAGCCAAGACTTTCTTTTTAGGTAAAAGCAAAAGCCACTTGTGCATCTTTAATCCTTCCAACCAAAGGCACTTCCTTGCTTTCCATGGAGTAGCAAGATCCATAAAATACAGTGAGGGTCAAGCCTAAAGCATGAGCTACTTTACTTGAGGCATCACATTATCGAGGCTCTAGAATCTATGACACGATTCATGAGCCTATGGCGGCTATAAGAAGTGTTACATAAAAAGGCTTGATTTTGTCACGGGCGAGGTAGGTGACAAAGAACTTCCGACTAAGTGTGGTGCAGAAGGAGGAGTGGGCAAAAGGCCTTTAGAGGTGGTCTTGGAATGGGAATTAACAAATTGGATCATCTTGGCAAAAGCTTTGGGATGGGTTTGATAGTATTCAGCTTCTGAAATTTGAACCTTGGTCCTTTTTAGGTGATCAACAATATCAAAGGATCCAGAGGTGGATGGACCATCATCATTTGGAATTCTAGGCTTATCAACTTTAGGAGAAAAAGAAGGAACTTTGCTAGTAGGATTGACAGGACTTACCTTTGGTGCAGATGAGGTAGGGATAGGAGATCCTCTTTTGGCAATTACAGGAATAGTTTCTGGCTGCTCCTTAGATTTCTTCATGGGCTGTGTTACTTTCTCCTTCTGCCTTGTCTGTTCTCGAGTCATGACAGCAAACAATTCACTGTTCATATCTGCTACCACTTCATCATAGTCATCTCCATCATCAGTGCCTTCGGTGGTAAAGAAATTAACCCGAGATCCCTCAAGTTCTTCCGCCTCATCATCAAATTCCTCCAGGAACTCCTCACAAGCTTCATTGTCCACATCATCATCTGGCTCTTCAACTTCACAGGTTGCATTCACAGGGACTTTAACAGGAGGTCCTTCAAGTGCTAGTCTTGTGTGGGGAGCAGGAAAATGGTTTCTGGGCTGAAAATTTCTTCTTGGAACGTCTGCATACGGGGCATGCTGAGCTAATTGTTTCTTTATAGTGACGAGATCATTTGCAAGTTTCTGGACTAATGGATCAGTATTGGGTCCAGAGGTGGAAGAGGAAGAAGCAGACTTAGATTTGGGAGGGTCTCTTCTCAACTTCCCTGACATGATCAAGTCATCCTCGACACTAACAGCCAGTTCTTGATCCAGAACTAACGTTCCGAGATTAGCCCTTCTTAGAGCATAACTGACTTTGGGCATTTGAGCGTTTAGAAAGAAACATTTTTGAATTTGATCAACCGGTCAGTATTTACTGGGAATTTTGTTGATTAGTCTGTTGAATCGAGCCACAAATTCTCTCATGGGTTCTGATGGATCTTTCTTTATCTGAGAAATTTGGGCAAGCAGGGCATGCACATCTTCTGCCGGCTTGAAACGGATTTCGAACTGAGTTCTCATTGTATTCCAGTCGGTGATGGCACCAGCCGGAAGGTGATAGAACCAATCAGCAGCGTTATCTTGTAACGTCTCAATGAACAACCTTACCGAGACGTCTTCATGTTCAACTCCCAAAACCCCACATGCAAATATGAAGGTGTAATGTGTTCATCGTGGTGTACTTTTCCATCACCTTTAAATTTGGGGAAGTTCTTTCGGTTGCCTCTAGGTAACTCATGCAAAGGTTGAGTAAGGGCCAGGGGCCCGACACGTTGACCCCATGGCAATTGTGCCGCCATTCATGGAAATACGACTTGGAGGGGCGTAACACCAGCAAGGAGCAAAGCTCGTAGATTGGGACTAGCAGGCTCTGAAGGAATACCACCTGTAGGACTTCTATCTCGAACAGGTGGAGTGCTCGTCGAACGAGTTCTTCTATTTGAAGGGAAAGGAAAACCCTGTTGCTCCAAAAGCTGAAAGTGAGAATCTTCGATACCAAGGGCCCTTCTCCCTCGAGTGAACGCTGAGTCACCCGATCAAAGGATGATCGAAAAATTGCACACTCTTTGGAATGCGCGATTTTCCCAAAGCAGAGTCACCAAAAGCTGTTGGTTGTCAAATAGGACTTTTAGAAGAGCAATAGTCGGGGACAAGAAGTCCCTCCTCTTTAATGGGAGAGGTTCCCTTATTGAGAAACGAACTTATTTAAAAATGTACGAGGACATAGTTTTATGGTCAAACTTGGATATTACGAAAGTGTTTTCCATAACGATCATCAATCACTCAAGGGCGAGGAAAGGGAATAAGAAGATGAGCGAGAATAGCAACATTGAGAATTACGAGATAGCGAGAATAATTCTTTATGTATGCGAAGCTTCAAAGAATTTAAGACAAGATCATTTGCATTGGCTGAATGAGATTAAATTTAAAGACACAAAGTTCCATAAATAACCTTCTTCAGATTCATTCATCAAGGACACAAAGTTCCTTCTTGGTTATACAAGATCACTGTATTTGCAAAACTGAACAGTATGCAATCAGAGAGACTAACGAATCAGGAACAAAATGATCTTCACAATATTAAAGGAAAACACAGAGATAACAAGAATTAGATAGACAAAGAATGGAAAGCCCTTTTGTATTGATTTCTTTAAGATCTATTTACACTTTCAGCAAATATCCAAGTTCTTCCTCCCTCGTAAAATGGCGTGGAAAGGCCATTATATAGCTTACAAGTCAGTTACTCTTCGTAACCGTTTCTTTTAACTAAAGAATAGTTAAGGACCGCCAATTGCAATACCTTAACTAATTACAAAGAATACGAAAAGAATGGGAAGAAGAGAAAAGAAAGGAGAAGGAGACAGGTGGCCGCCACCGGGAGGGACCCTTGTCTTGAGAATCCGCTACGAATTTCTTCAATGCCTCGGCTATGTCTCGCCACGTGGAGCGCGTGTTGGCTGCAGACTGAGTCCAAAATCCCAGACACTTCTCCATCTCTTTATCAAACTCGACGTGAGTATGATAATCTTTATTTGCTTCTTCAATGGCAGATTGAAGAGAACAAATTTCCTTCATCTTTTCCTTAGAGATGGAGCTTTCCTTGAATAGATTATCTTTGACAAAAGCTCTGAACTGAGCTTTGATTTCTTGCAAGGACAGGGAAACACCAGAGTTTTCATCCTGAAGATGACAATGTATATCCTTGAAAGCAGCAACAGCCAGTGTCTTGAAAGCTTCTCCCTTCTGCCAGCTGTTCTTCATTTCTCCCAAAGCTTCCTCCAAAACTCTGATCTTCCACTCCACGCTGTAGACCCAGGATTTTGATAGATTGTCCTTAGCATCATCGAAAATCTTATTCGCCAGTAAGATGTTCTCATCTGTCTGTCCCATAAGGCGAAGGTCTACTATACAACTGCTCCAGATTTTTAGTTCTTTATCCATGGTATTGATAGTGGAGGAGAGCTTCAGTTGCACATTACTCACCTTTTCGTGGAGTTTGAAAGCTTCATCGATGAAGTTTAATCCAGCAACAAGCATGTCATCCACCATGGCTTCAATAGCTCTGCCATAGACAGAATACTTGTGCATATCTTTGATACTTTGCACTTCATCTTGGCTTAGAATTACAGGAGGTGGAAGAGTAGTCAATGGGGTAGGGTCCAAGACTTTATCCTTAGATAAAAGAGACTTGATGAAACCTGTGAGAATCTGGGCTTGTTCTTCCAACTGTTCAATAGTTTGCTGCCCTTTCTCTACCCTTCCAATGACTCTTGTGACTGTTTCCTGGAGGTTGTGAATTTCACCTTCAGGAGTAGACTCTCCCATAGGGATTCTTGAAAGCTCCAAGTCAGATGCCAGCAAGTCTGATTCTGATTTGTCTACTGTAGGCTTAGCAATCTCCAAGAATTGTTGACCTTGGGCATCAGACACTATTCTGGAAGTAGTTCTGGCTTTCTTGGCACGAGAAGGAGTGGTGCCCAACAAGGCTGCAACAGCATCGAAATTTGGTCCCGAGCTTTGTGAGGAGGATTTTCTCTTCCTTTTGTCAACCAAAGGTTGCACCCAAGCAAAAGAGGAAGAAGAATCTGTAGGGGAAGCAAGGGGACCAATAGACAGGGAGCTCATGACACTCAGGGTCTGTGCAGCTGTTGACTCAAGCTGAGATGTGAGTAGAGCACTGGAGGCAATAGCGGTAGAAGAATCGTAGCACGGAAGTTGATCTTGGACCTCCTTGTCCTTATCTGCTGGATCTTCAGGAACATTTGCAGGAGTTGGCATCTCACTTTCTTCACTTTCACTGAGAACAATGATGTTCTCTGGCCCTATAGGCAACTCTGCCTATTTTCTTGGAGGGTCATTCTCTGCAGGCTCCTTCTTTACCTCTTTGAGTTTCTTCTTATATACCTGGGTAGATGAAGAGGGAGTAGATTCAGTAGGTCCTTGTGTTGATGAGGCAGGAGGGGTTTGCATTGGTGTTTCAGACCTTGGAACTGATGCCTCTCTTATTGGTGTCGAATCATCCTTGGAGGAGGATTCTCCTGAGTGCCTCTTGAATTCTCGGATCTTCTTACTGAACCAGACCTTAGTCCTGACTAAGACTGGAGCAAGAATCTCAGCCAGATCATCCCTCTCTTTCCTGTTCCAATCCAGGTCCTCCAGAGGGGTGTGCTTAATCACATTTTCATACTCATATGAGTATAGATCAGAATTGTCATCCTGGAGACCTTCAGGAACTTGGTACAGACCGAGTTCTTGAATCAATTACAGGGAGAACCTGCCACAATGCCTTCTCCTGGCTTCAAAATCATCTGCACAGTCAGCCCAGTAGTCTTCTGTATCTGCCCTATGATGATAGATTATCTTGATGTTCTATTCAATAAACTTCTTCAAGTCAAAGCAGGTTCTTGGCTTGAAGAAATGAACAGTGATAGGGACCAGGGCTCTTTCTATGTTCCGAGCATCGAGCTATTTTGCATGTGTAGTTTCCCAGAGAGATGGGAAAGTGCAAGCCAGAAATCTTCTTGTCTCTGCAAGTTCTGTGCAACTTGTCTAGTTGCTTGCATATTTCTATAAAGGCCATTTTATCATTGCAGAACATGGGAAGCCATAGAGGAGTGCTTTCATAGCCAGCAAGCCTGATATAGGAAAATTTCCTGAATTGGATGAAATAGGCTCCATACTGCGATATCAGGTTCATGGCTTCATCTGAAAACCTTCTAGCAGTATCACCTTCGAGCAATCTGACCACGTACATGGTGAAAGCATCATTGACCCTTCTGAAATTCCGATTGCTGGTCTCTAGGGTGAACTGCGGGCAATAGGCATACACTGGATCATCTTTGTGTGCATCTATATAGGAGAAACCAAACCACTTTGCCTTGATGCTGCTAGGGTATACATCAGGTATGAAGTCATATAGAACTTCTTTGTTTGCTGAACGTTGGATAGCTGCTCTGCCAAATTCATACTGATGATCTCTGCCCAGTTGATGTTTTGTGTTCCCTCGCACACCATGCTGATGAGCGGGCACATCCAGAAATGAAACTCATTGGTGGAGGGCAAACCCATAACTCGAGCCAGTAGGATTATGAAGTCTGACAATTCTTCATTGAAATCTGCTCGGAATAGGGTTTTGGTTAGGTGAGAAGCACCTTTCTTAGGGTTCTTCAACCAAGACTTCGCCACTCGCGCCTTATATTTGTCACTGTCTTGATCGAATAGGGTCTGTGCTTGATCCGGGAGATGACTATAGCATTGTCCAACTCCGGAATCCTCAGAGCAGCGCCAATGGCGGCAGCGTCTAGCTTGGCAATGAGTTCCCCATGTACATTTGTCAATTCACTCGAAGCGGGGTCGAAGTGAGCTCCGCATGAAAGCACAGTATCAGCACACTGTACTGAGATTGGGAAACCACCGGCAAAAGCCAAACCACTATCATGAATCGTTTGTGCTATTGGTGTAGGGTTTGCATCTGCCATTCTTGCCCAAAAATCGCCGAAGTCGAGATGACGAGCTTCGTTGTCCCCAATATTGCTTGCTAATGAGACTCAAGCGGAGAAATTTGCTCCTGTCCCTGAAACTTGATCTTCATATTGATAGTCTCGGAGCTGCAACCTAGACTCGGGAAGGAATTTACAAAGGGAGGGGATATTTGTGCAGGCTTTCAAATTGCAAGGGTTCGAGAAAAAGATAGCATGGAAGTAATGCAAAAATGCAAAGGGGAAGTGCTCGTTATATAGCCGTTTGGAGAGAGGAATGAATTTAATGCGCATTGAATACACAACCACCAATTTGAATAGCATCATACTCGGAGTGAGCAGGAAAACTAAGTGTGAATGACACTCGGTACGCTTGGGACATGTGAGACGCGAATGCGCGAAACACGCGGCTCGGCCGATTTGGGTGAAACAGGGAGAGGATGCACAAATGCTTTTTGGAACGATTGGGACGAAAATGCACGGAGTACGCGGTTCAGGTGATTCGGCCGAAATTAGAACAGTGGGCCCGTTTGGACTTGGGACATTCGGGACAAAAAGTTCCGGAGTACGCGGTTTGGTCGGTTCGCGCGAAATTGAAACAGCTTGCATTTTTCAATTTGGGACAAAGAGCTCTGAAGTACGCGACTCGGGAGTTTCGGCCGAAAATGGGAAAGCTCACACTTTTTAACTTTGGGACATTTGAGACATGAAAGTGCGAAGTACGCGGTTCGGGTGTTTTGACCGAAATTGGAACAACTCGCACAATAAGTTTTGGGACACTTGGGACAAAACTTTCCGACGGGCCCAAAAATGGGACAGCTTTGGGGATTTCGGCCGATCGGGGAATAGAATGCACTTTCGTACTTGGGACAGTTGGGACAAAAGTTCCGACAGGCCCGAAAATCACACAAAATGACCCAAAACACAGATTTTTTCAATTTCATGACTTAGGCACTTCAGAGAAAAACACTTAAACTCAAAATTTTGAAATTTTTACTCTTATCAGAGCGGGGAATTTTGAGTGGACAACAGGCGTTAAGGAAGAAACATCTCTAAATCTTATCCACAGGGCATGTGTTTAGTGGGATCTTATTAACCAGCCTGTTGAATTTGGCCAAAAATTCCCTCATGGGCTCATGTGACTCTTTCTTGATTTGAGAAAGCTGGGCCAAGAGGGCATGTGCATCCTCAACATGTTTAAAACGTTACCAAAACTGGGTTGTCACGGTGTTCTAATTGGTGATGGATCTAGCAGGGAGATGATAAAACCAATCAGCAACATTATCTTGTAATGTCTCCACAAAAATTCTAACAGAGATATCCTCATGTTCAACCCCGAGAACACCACAAGCAATAATGAAGGCTGCAATATGTTCATTTGGATGAACCTTCCCATCACCTCTGAATTTAGGGAAATTCTTTCTATTGCCTCTAGGCAATTCATGCAATGGTTGGGGAAGAGAAAGAGGCCCAACCCTTTGGCCTCAAGGTAGAGGAGCTTCCATCCTTGGAAATATTGTTTGGAGAGGAACTGAAATGCCAACGAGAATAGAAGCATGCAAATTGGGACGGATCTGATCTTGAGGGATGTGACTCCCATAAGTTCGTCTCTAGCAGAAGGAGTGCTTGCAGATCTTATTCCTCTTCTTCTTCTTGATGAAGAAGGGAGGGAGAAACCTTGATGATCTAGAAGTTGGAAATAAGGGTCTTCTTCCCTAAGGGTTATTCTACTACCCGAGTGTATCTTGGAGTCGCCAAATCAAAGATGATAAATTTTTTATATTAAAAGTGGAATCCATTTGCAAT
Source organism: Taxus wallichiana var. yunnanensis (assembly GCA_018340775.1). Lineage (NCBI taxonomy): Eukaryota > Viridiplantae > Streptophyta > Pinopsida > Cupressales > Taxaceae > Taxus > Taxus wallichiana. The sequence continues at coordinate 535,104,838 of CM031236.1, forward strand.
GAATTCCCTAGTAGAGTCACCAAAATATGTTGGGTTTCATAATAGAACATGGGTTGAAACCACATTCAGGGGACAACAAGTCCCTCCTCTTTAATGGGAGAGGTTCCCTTATTGAAAGTAGGAAAAATAAATGTATAAATATACAAATCTCAATGTTTGGACCCTGATATTCTGGAATGTTATCATACTTAAAAGATTATCAATTAGAAGGAATGGAAGAATAAAGAGATAGGAGAAGGAAGAAAACAACAATGCTTTAGGAAAATATAGATAGCAGAGTATCTCCCTACTCACATTGAACCAAGAAAATATAGAAAAGGATCAATTACTTCACCACCGACGCAAATCTACAGACACAACGTTCTAAAGATTCACACATACCAGAACACAAAGTTTCTATTGAATGTAAAACAAATGATCCATTGAATCGAGTCAGGAGAGAGAGACATAACAGAGGAAAGTAAGAAACAAAGTACTTCTGTACTAAATTACTTTAGAGTTTACAACCTTCCTAGAAAACCAAAATCCATTTTTCCCATCACCAAAGCCATATATTTATAACAATTCGTATACATCCATACTTTGTCCCCAAGAAAAGAATATCCGAAAAGGATAATGTTTGTTGTAAATCTGCTTTTGGAAAGTGACGTGAAACAAACACACTCATGAAAACTAGAGGTTCAAAAAGGTGAATATTTCTTCAGTTCGAGCATGATTATTTTAGCAGGGGACATCTCATGATTTTCTCCTTCATGTGGTCCTGTCATTTCTACCTTTTAACCACTTTCATAGCACTCAAGTGCTTACTGGTAAGTTTTATCCCTTTTTATCACGTATGGCAGATAAAATCGCTTTCTGAAAATCAAACTTTACATCTCTTTAAAATTATCAATTCGGCTCCAAAACCAATCCAAAACACATCTCATGAAGGAACGAAAAGGAATCAAAGAGAAAAGAAAGGAGAATGATCCATTTTTGTGTTTTGCAGAGCTCTGGTTCGTTAATGGTGATAAAAACCAGAAGAGGGCATTCAGCTATCTTTTCCCCCTTTTACCTTCAAATTTGGACCCTACACATGGCAAGATCCAAGCAATGACAACCCTAGGGAGAAAATTTGCATTTCCTGACATTTGGGAGAAAAATCACATTTTCTCGATTTTCTCTGCCCCCACAACTCGCCAAAGGATGGACATGTGGCGTCGTCTGAGTGGCTGAGGAAATGCGGTTCAAATATGCCATTTAAACTCTTTTTAACAAAAGGCTCAAATTCTCAAAAACCTCCATGGGCCCGTTGTTCCGATTTCATTCTTCAACACGTGGCATCACCTGACTAGTTACGGGGGTGTGTTTTGCTTTTATACTTTATCTATTTTGGAAAGGGAAAAATTCCAACCTTTCCCCGAAGTCCATGCCCTTGCCGTTGACTTTTCAATGTAGGCCATGTGTCCCTTCCTCTTTGACTGTGGGCCTTAACTTAGAAATTTTCCCCTTTGTATGAGCGGGGCTCCAATTTCAATGAAATTAGATTAAGGGAAAATTAAGAGGACAACACTAGGTAAATGTAATTGTTTTTTTCCTTGGTGCCCTCTACACCAAGAAAATTTGATTCCTAGCACTCATAAAATAAAATAAAATAATTTCCCCATGAGGCGTTTCATCTCTAAATTGTTTAGTTACAAATAATATTATCTGTACTATCAAATTTGGAGCAGTCTAAACAACTGGCTCATGAATGAGTCCCCTTTGAGTTGAAATATAATTGAGTGAGCCAAATTCATAGATTTGAGCCAAATTTTCTTGCATTGAAATAACTGAGTTCTATTTCAGATCAACAAACGTGGGTTCTATATTGACTGGTGAGTTGGGGCCTTTCCACTAACCAAGTCATCAACATACACATTGGATTCCATTTGATTGAGATCAATGAGCCACCTGTTATCTGTGTATTTTCTTCGAGGGTCATATCACAGGATCCTCCTCCCAAAGCCATCTCGGATCCTCCGTAAGCTGCCTGCGACCTATGACCTATCAAAGCACAAAGCGATGAGAAAATCAATCCAAAATGGTGGAGACAATCACAAATAGCGGCCGAGGCATCATTTTTAACGCAGCGAACATGCACAAAGAAACAAAGTGGTGAGAAATTTCCTTGAATTGTTCCTTGAATTGTGATGGGGAGATTATGACCAATACAAAGCGGTGAGAAATTATAAACTGTAACCTGTGTGGAATATCAGTCATAAACAAGATCAAAATGTTCAACCACAAAACAATAAAGGCGGCCTAAGTTTGCAAAACGAGGAGATATCAAAAGAAGGAGATCCATTTTTAGTAGAAAACCCTAATCCTTCCTCCAAGCATGCAAGCCATGTGGTCTTCTCAGGCGGCGCCATGTCATTTTTCAAAAGGTCAGTCAATTTTGAAGTTTGATAAAATTCATTTACTTCAATTTATGCATATGCGCCATAAGCACTCTATTGGTTAAAGGCAAAGGCTTAGGGGTGTGAGGTTAGTGGGTCGACTCCCTCCAAAGCCTTTTTAATCATATTTTACATAATATGGAAGTTTAGCGGCTGTTTTAGCCCAAAACTGCTAAATTTGGCAGAAAAACCTCCGCTAAAACCATTAGTAATGACTAAACCCTGGCTATTTTTAGCGAGAAAAACCCTAAAAAAGGGTCAAAAAAATTCTCCTGCTATGCTTCATTTTTTATTTTGAGCATCTTTTTCCAAAGGAGGGCTACCTAAAAACTTCATTTTGAACTAGTTTTTATGGTTTTTTCTCAGAGAGCCGTATTGGGCTCCGGAGGCCACTAGGGCCCAAAAAACAAAATTGTTTTGCCTGCCATTCAATTTTTCAAAATTTTGAATGTAATTGTATACTTCAGTATATTGTACTAATTTACAGCTTGCCATAATCAACTATAAACATTGTAACTACTCAAAAAATGGCAGAGAATTGTAATAAAAAATAGTGAAATTTGGTTATAAAACACTCATGAGATCCTATATCTCATTCACAACATTCGGTATAAACAATGCCTTTGAGAAGTGCTTATGGGTAAAGCCATCATGACTACTACTACACTTAATGCCTAATATATCTGCAACAACGTCATCTGGGCATCGACCCTTTAAATCGACGGGGAGTAATAAGGACACAATGCACACACTTTGAGCCCTCTCATCCGTTTGTGAATGATTTCTTGACTTAAATATGGACTGAGAAATTATCCAAGTATATAGAAAAGTTACGCGTGCGTATGAGGATATTTCTTTAAGCTGGTGTCAATAATCACATAGACCCCTTTCAGTACTATCTTGGTACCACATATCGAATTCTTTCACGTACGTTAACACCTCTTTCATGTACCACTGATTATATAGAAAGGGTGAGCTTCTTACACATACCAATGGGTATATTAGAAGGGTGCGTATATAGAAAGGTTCAAGTATATTAGACTGATGGTATATAGATTGGGAGAACTTATACTTGGAGTGATAAGAGCCTAGCCCTGTCAGTGGATTCTACAAAATGGGCACCAATGCCCCCAAATTCTTTCTTCCAGATTCAAAACTACTCAGAGGAAACAACTATGTTGCATGGAAGACAAAAATCAAGACACAACTTGAATTTGAAGATATCTGGACTGTTGTGAATGGTACTCTAACCAGATCAACAAATGATACAACACAACAGAGATAGTTTGATAAATCAGATAAGAAAGCCAAGATAATCATCTTGTTTGGAGTGTCTGACGATGTGCAATCCCACATTCAAGATTCCAAAACATCCAAATAAGCATCATATAAGTTGAGCATGGTATATGAGGCCAAAAACAAGAATGTCATATTGAATTTGCAGAGTCAGTTACACACATTGAAGTTTAAGCAAAATGAGAAAATTGAAGCTTTCTTGAGAAGAGTTACAGAGTTGAGGGCTTCACTTCTAGCCCTGGGAGAAGTGGTCATAGATGAAGCTCTTGTTCCCATTGTTTTGAGATCCCTCCCTTCTGCATACCACATTTTTGTGACAACACTCAACTTTTCCGATATGACAGTTAGTTTTGACAAGTTAGTGAACCTACTACAACAAGAGGAAACTATGTATAATAAAGATGATAAAGAGGAGCAAGAAATTTATCCTCATCAAAAATGAAAAGGAAAAGGAAAAGGAAAACCTCATTCCTATCAAAAGTCCCAAAATCAGTATCAACATCAAGGGAACAAGCAACAAAAGAATAAATGTCCAATCTACAAAAGAGGACATGAATTGAAAGATTGTTGGTATAATACTTACAAAAAAGGTTCATCAAGAAACTTTGGGCCTCCACACCAACAATCTCACAAGGGAAATTCTAGCTATAATCAAGGGGAAAAAAAGGGGGCTGGAAAAGAAAACCCTATCAACAAGGAAATATTTCTGAGCAAGAAGAACATTCAGATACTAAAGACTACTTGTACATTACTCGATCAAGTGAATCCTCCACATCATCTAGTGATGTTTGGTATGTTGATTCAAGAGCCACTCGACACATGAATGTCCACAGAGATTGGTTTACTTCAATGAGGGACATGCCTTTGAAAAACCATGTTTTGTTAGGTGATAATTCTTCATACTTAGTTAAGGGGATTGGGAACATTTCTCTACCTCTTGGTTCACACAACTGTAGATTGTCAGATGTACTATATGTCCCTAGGTTAACTAAAAATATATTATTAGTCAGTAAAATCCTTGATCACAACTTGAAAATTGAATTTGATAGTCATTCCGGCAAGAAAATGTGTTTAATTCGAGACATATCACGAGGCTCGAAAATAGTTACAAAATCCTCCAATGTGGGATGCATGTTGTGGAACTTGTGGCTAAGGACTCTACCTCTACACAATTGTGGCATCAGAGACTTGGTCATATCAATTTCAAGTATCTCAAAACACTTCATCGACACAATATGGTAAAAGAATTACCATCTCTCCAGAATGATACAAACATGTGTTATCACTTTGTAGCAGGAAAACAACACAGAGCTTCATTCCAGAAGAGTACTAATCGAGCTCATGGTAAGCTTAATCTAGTTCATACCGATCTTTGTGGTCCGATACAACCGAGTCATTCTATATTTTAGTACTTCATGCTTTGTGTTGATGACTATTCAAGAAAAATGTGGATTTTTTATCTTTGCAAGAAAAGTGAAGCTTTTGAAACCTTCAAGAAGTTCAATGTGGCTATTGAGAATGAAACTGGTCATCACATCATAACTCTCCACTCATATCGAGGGGGAATTCACCAGTGATGAGTTCAAAGACTACCTACAAGCTCATGGGATTCATTGACAAATGCCTCCTCCACACACATAATGTACCCATATTCTAAACAAACTCAATATACTGCAAATAATATGAACTCCAAAAGAAAATAGATCTCCTTCTTCATTATCGAATCATGAATTACAATGTTTCCTAAATAGGAAAACAACTCCCCACTTGAGTTTCCAAGAAAACTCTAACTAACTTTGACTAAAACTACTCTAGGTGGCGAAATTACTATTTTTAGTAGTTTACTAGAACCTGCTATTCTTAGTAAGTTCGCATGCTTATTCGTACGTGCATAGAAATTGCCACTCATCTTCTACATGCCTAAATTAGAGGAATTGCCAAATTTTCAACTCATAAAGCAACTAAGATACTAAAATTAACTAATGCCCTAAAATAGGAAAAAAATGAACTACAACTTAAATCCTAATTTTGGCCTCAATCTGACAGATTTTGGGCCCGAAATGTGCCAAAATGTGCTCCAATTGGCAAGGTTTTTGACCGGTGCATTTGTATCATCGAAATAGGTGGTTTCAAAAGAAAAACGGACTCAAACGGACACCCAGAGCACAAATTATGACCTTTTCAAGTTCCTACTAATTTTTGCACATCAACACGCCACAACAGAATGATGTTGTTGAGAGAAGAAATTGTACTATCATGGAAATGGTGTGATGCATGATCGGTGTTTATAGAATAGCAAAGACATTCTGGATTGAAGTAATAAAGACAACAATGTATTTGTTGAATAGAGTGCCCACAGTTGCTCTTGACGAAGTAATGCCACAAGAAGCATGGTCAAAAAGGAAGCCATCTATTGCACACCTTAGAGTATTCAGGTGCAAAGAAAGTATGCACACAACCAAGAAAAACAGAAAGAAATTGGATATGAAATCAAAAAAAATCATCTTCATTGGGTACAATGAAGAGACTCTTGGGTACAAATTGATAGATCCAAAGACTAGGAAAGTCTACACTAGTAGAGATGTTGAGTTGTTTGAGAAGAAGGAAGTAGAGACTTCTCCTCTGGAATCACCTGATGTAGATTTTTCACCAGTTGTAAAAAATAAGTTGATGTTCCCACATATAATGAAAGTGATGATGGGGATGATGGTGACGATTTGATAGAACCATGACCCACAGGAGTAGTTCAAAGCATATGCCCAAGTGGTATACTAGCATGTTATGAGATGCAAGAATGGATGCTCCACCGGATGCATCCACCATTGGACCACAAGACTTGCAATAAAGCAAGAGAAGAAGTTAACTTTGCTTATATGAGTAGAGTTATTAAATCTGATGAGCCCTCTACACTCCAGGAAGCCCTATAGTCAAAAGCTTGGAAAGATTCCATGGATGTTGAGTATAACTCAGTGATGAAAAAACAACACTTGACAGCTTGTCGATCTTCCACCAATGAAGAAACCCATTGGATGCAGATGGATATTCAAAAAAAATTACAAAGCAGATGGGACAATAGAAAAGTACAAAGTGAGACTAGTAGCAAAGGGGTACACACAAAAAGAAGGCATTGACTATGAGGAGACATTTTCTCCCACAACTAAGATCAAAATGATCAGGATGATCTTTGCTCTAGCTGCATAGTTTGGTTGGAAAGTCCATCAAATGGATGTAAAAAGTGCCTTTCTGAATGGAGATATACAAAAGAAATCTACATGACTTAACCTGAGGGATATGTTGTACCTAGTCAAGAAGCAAAGGTATGCAGACTCATGAAATCTTTGTATGGATTGAAACAAGAACCCGGGCATGGTGCATCAAAATTGATTAGCATCTTGTACAACATGGATTTGTTAGAAATCCATACGATCCAAATCTCTACCTCAAAAAGTAAGGGGGAGATTGTGATTGTCATTTTCTATGTCAACAATCTAGTCATCACTGGTAGTTCAGTGAAAATGATCAATGCAATGAAGAAATATATTAATCGATCGTTCGACATGACAAATCTCAGGCTGATGCATTATTGTCTTGGATTGGAAGTATGGAAAAAGGAGAATCACATATTTATTTCTCAATTGAAATATACCAAGACAACGCTCAAGAAATTCAGGATGATGGATTGCACACCGATTGCTACACCTATGGAGAACAAATTGCAGTTATCTCGTTCAGATCCATCTCCTGCAATAAATGCCACTCTCTATCCGTAGTTGATTGGGATTATCATTTACCTGACCTATACTAGACCAGATATCAGATTTGCAGTAAGCTATGTATCCAGGTTCATGTAAGAACCCAAATTTTTTCATTGGAAGGTAGCAAGGTGCATCTTGAGATATCTCAAGGGAACAATAGATCTTGGTCTAGAATACAAGAAGAATGACAACTTCTTCTTGTCAGGATATTCAGATTCAGATCATGCATGCAACATTGATGATAGAAAATTGACTTCAGGATTTTTGTTCTTTATGGGATCTAGACCAATATCATGGGTAAGCAAGAAACAACACTTTGTTTCTCATTCTTCCACAGAAGTTGAGTATCATTCTGTAGGAGAAGTTGTCTGTGAAGTGATATGGTTACGTCGCATACTTGAAGGACTTGGAATACCATAGGATAAACCAAGCACCATGTATGTAGACAATGAAGGTGTTCTCAAACTTGTTTGCAATCCAGTTTTTCATGAAAGAACAAAGCACATTGAGGTACAAGTACATTTCATATGTGAGCATGTCTTGAAACACAATATACAACTTCATTTTTTCCAACAACTGAACAAAGAGCAGATATCTTCACAAAGTAACTTGCACATGACAAGTTTGAGTTATTCAGAGAGTTCCTCTCTTCATCCCTTAAGACAATGAAAAATTAAGGGGGAATGTTAGGGTAATTATATTTTACCTAGGTTAATTATGCATTGCACATAATTAGTTTGATAATTGTTTAATTGTTATATGGTTATATTTATCTATAACCTTCTATATTGTTTTATTCAAACATATGGGAGTTGTTATATTGTTTTAACAATACTATTGTTTGTATTGATTCACGGTTGTACCCATGCAACCCATTTATTTTTTTGTATATTGTTGTCCAATATGTATAAATATTGCAGCACATCTATTGTAAATTGATTGGATCGATTATCAATAAAATAATCAGGCTTCCATCCCTGTTCTTTAGTTTACAGACCCATGGGAAACCAACATTAAACATGATGTAAAATCTTCTCGGACCGACATACATGTTGAGTGGAAAAGATTGCCAACTAACCTTGAAAGTCACCTTTAAGAGTTGGGATCATAGATGAACTCGATACCAAATCTCAATTATCATTTGGGTTCTAGGATGCTATAAAAAGAGTTCATTAGGAAACTTAACAACATTTTAGTGTATGATTAGTTTGTGAAAACGTAACCATTAGATGATTTCTTTAGAGAAAGGTGAAATTTCGGTCATTATCACATCATGTTTAAACCATCTTGTGGTGAGAAGCTAGACCCATGTTGTATAAACTATAATGTGAACATCAACCCATTAAAACAATGAACTACTCCATCTCGATCTCCCACTTGTCCTATTATGTAATGTATGTATGATGTGAAACTATGGAATCAGGTTCTTAGAGATAAATTCCCTAAGACAAGGACTAGTAGTCTTATGAGGATACAAATGACCCTATTAACAAGTAGGTTACATAATACTTTACAAAGGTATATGAACCTAGTTAGGGAAAACCCTCTTTTTTTGGATGTAAAATGATACTCAGGAAACCTAATCTAGAAACAAGAAAATAAGGACGTATGTTGCTATGTTTAGAGCCTTCGAGTCCTTAACTAATTGTTGGAGCATAACTATAGTAAACTTATAATTGATGCTTTGCCTTGGGAAGTGTAATTGTGGGATGTTATTTCACAAGAAATTAAAACATGATCTTCCTTGATATGTGATTAAACCCTCTCATTATGGAAAAAGAACCTATTTCCTATCATACTTATTGTGTACTAACTGAATTGTCAATTTATAAATGAATGAAAAAAACTTTACCCTAAATCCTTGAGAAAAAGATTCTAACCTTCCTTCCTTTGGACTCACATATGTTCTGTTGCGTAAGATATGTATGAAATAAGATCAAGATGCATGCCCTTAGGAGCAAGTCCTAGGAATAAGACCCAGTAGCTTTGTGTGTATGTAAATAGCCTTGTGTGTAAATAAATACCCTATTAACAATGAATGAATTAAACAAGTAATTGAAATAATGTCAATGATTCTTGTTAAATGAGATACATTGTAAGTTAAATGTTAAACAATATAAAGGAAATCTAGTAAAAAAATGAAAAGAAATGTATGATTCTCATGTTATGAGCCTTTCTAGGACTTATGTTAAAGAATGAAACATCACTGTAATAAAAGTGTAATTCTAAAAATATCGTGTCATGGGAAGGCCCTAACTATACATTTATTCTATAGTTGAATCATTATTTTGTGGTATGTCATTCGAAAAGGAAGTGGCCTTGATGTGCATCACATGCTTTCATGTTGTCTATGCGGGTTAATGTTTTTGCCAACATATCATGTGTTTTGAGTAGTCCTAAGTGATCTCTTGTAGTGTCATGTGTACTACAATTTAAGTTAAAAAAAAATTATTACGGTATTTTTAATGTTGTTTTTGTGTGTAAAATGTGGCCGTTCAATTCCAATTATTTAAAAGATCCAATGGATGAGAAATTATTGTTCTATAAATGGGTTATAACTCTCTGAATAAGACTCTAGTAATAGGAATTAATTCATATGTAGTGAAAGATCCGAATCTCAAATGTGCAGAAGCATGAATTCAGTAAATCATCTTCAATATGTTATTAATAAAACTCTTGCAATTATATAGGAATGGTTGTGTAACATTTCAATCTAAAAATAAGTTAGTTTTTCTAACAACTAACTTCTCCGAATAAAATTTTAGGTCGGTTTTTCCAACATCCAAATTCCTTTAATATTTCAATCTTAATACTAATTTGTGTATCAAATCTCATATAATTATATATTTTATTATTTGTGTTCACACTATATTTTCTCAACATCCAGTTATATGATAAAGGGATTTCACTCCAACACTTACATTTATATATTGTTTGTAATGTTGTTTATCATGTAATTTGTATTCATATGAGATGATTGCACAACATATTGTAAATTTACACAAAATAAAATATTAATTTTTGTGTAACATTGAATAGAAAAACTATGAAATTATACCCTAAAATTCATAAACATATATATTGATAAAAAATTATTTTTTCGACATGTCCTTGGTGGGCTATAGAAATTGATACACAAGTTTAATAAGTTGATGCAACAAATCACTCATCAATTATGTTGCACTTTTTTCACTCACAAGATCTTCTCCACTTGTGTCTTCCCCACTAGGTTCCATGTCATGCCTCGCTCGTTGCCTTCTTTTGGAATATTTGATTAATGGTTATTTTCTTTATGCTTTCTACATTTATAATAAGAATAGAAGGGATCCTTGACCCTTTATATGACTATAAAGATTATGTTATTTCTATTGTAAATATTTAAGGACAAGTGCTAGAGAGGATGTCTCACCCTTCTACATTGATTTATTTTGTCTATTGTTTAAGGGAATTGATGTTACTAAAATACAAGTTATATATGTGAATGTCGTGAGTTAGTAACATAGTTGCATTTAAATGAGAAAAAATATGAAAAGGCTTTGAGAAAGCTACATGACTATTTTTAGATAGAGTACATTAATGAACAATATTGACATATGATTTGTTATTTTTTAGCATCTCTTTATGAAGGATTAGAACTTTCAGTGATTAAATTTGAGTGACTCCTTATATTTTAATTGGACACACTAGATTAAACTTGACCCTTCATAAATGACAAATTGAGCAACACGTGACCTTTTTAATCAAAATAAATAAATGGTTATTACCTTTTAATGTATTTTATTTATTTATATAAAATAAATATGAGTTCACCTGATATATTCAATAGCTCAAATAACATTTAAATCACGGGCAATGCTACACTTCAACTACATAGATCATAAGAGTTAAGAGGAACTCCTAAAGACAATATAAATATTTATTTAATATAGTGATTTGTTTCTTCTATCACTCGAATACATGTATTTGGTGATATTAATATTAAATAAATATTGTTGAAATCTAAAACTAAAAAGAGGAAAAATTTCTATATGAAGTGGGACATCTTGTTAGAAGAGGAAAATTCCATAAAAAATATTAAAATTATATAAAGAAGATAATAAATTTGAAACAAAAAAAAATTGGGAAGAGAGGAGGTGATATTGGAAGAAGACACCTTTTACAAAAAAACATCCACTTAAGACTTCCTTTTGGCCCCATATCTCCATGCACTTACCCAGTTTCATAATCCTACCAATGAACCTCTCATGGATCTTCTTAGAAATTGGAGATAAGGCTAACTGTAAAAGGAATATGAGGATGACTATGCATGAGATACATAAAATTTCCAACTAACTACTTACATAAAGTATAAAAAAACTAGGTGTAGTGCATGTGGATGTCAGTGTGGCTCCTAATTGAAATGGTGTAGGGGAAGGATCGAAATAAACCATGTCAAAATAGTGAAGTGGGTCTTAGTCACACTTCTTCTATAAAATAGATATCTTTTCATATGACTGAGTGATTTGTAGTTCAAGAAATTAATGCAGAAGTCCAAAGTCTATCATATTATTTTACTCCATAAAGCAATGTTTTACATCCTAGGTCATGGAAGGAGAGTTTCTGTGAGGATAAAATCATCAATATAGAGAAAAATTATTAAAATTTCTTCCCATGTTTGTAAATGTATATTATAGGGTTAGAATGGAAATGAGTGAAATGATAGGAAAGAAATGAATTATACATCTTCTCATACCGATTTCGGGAGCTCAAGTTCAACACCATAATGTGAATGATAAATCATGTAAATAAGTGAAGAATCCTCTACAAAGCCATGTGGATAATCTATATATATATATATATATCCTCATAAAGTTCATTATAGATAAATGTAGTATTCACATCTTATTAAACTAAAATAGAAAATAGAGATGTATTCTAGCTTAATCTAATGTTATGCAAAGTAATAAATAATAGCTAAATAAGTAAAGGAAATGACCTAAGTATATAAGAAAGTGAAAATGTGAAACCCTAATGAGTAAAGAGGGTTAGAAAATCCTTAGCTGATTCATAGACTTTGTCGAGGCGTGTGTTGTAGTGAAGAAAAAATAAATAGAATGAAGAAATGACCACACACGAGCTCCAAAAAGTGTAGATTCGAGATGTCTTAGTAGACTGGGGCACCTGGAAAGATATGGGGGTGACTGAGGAGCCCTTGTCTAAGATCTGGGCACCCTAGTCTTCCTAAATGACCAGGGAACCTCTTATGAGGTGTCGTTAAGTGGTTTCCTGTCTTCACTTCCTATCACGTGGATGTTGCTAAACTTTGGTGGATGTGATTGCAAATTAGAGATGGAGGAAACACCTGCAAAACCCCAAGAAAATAATCAAAACCCTAAAAAGGAAAGATGCATATGGAGGGGTCGAATGACCTCATCGGCCACAATGGTGGACTTCACTACATTTTATACCCAAATTTAGTTCTACGTGTGTTTGTGTGAAAATTATGCCCTAGGTGATCTTGTGTCAGTCACACATTGTGAGTAGCGAGTAATAACTAGATGTAGAAATGTAAGTAGATGATGGATGTAATAGAATAAACTCCCACCCTGTGAAGTGTGATGCAAATAAACCAGCCTTTTCCCTTGTGATGGAGCTTAATAGATGCAAATGGATCATTTTATTAATGCAACCTTAGGTGGAGATACTAGCGCTTAGTTCTTGGTCCCTCATCATGGTCTCGTAACTTTATATTTATATGGTTCTCTTTTTCTAGTTTTGTAATCAACCTTGAAAAGGCCAACCACCAAAAAGATAGAAAACTCAAATGTCTAGAAAGTACCCAAAAGATAAAAAAAAGTGCAAAGAGGATCAGGGTGCCCCAGGGCACCTTGGATGCCTGCATCTGATCTGTCCTGGCTGGGCACCCCAGTAAGAAATAGGTTGAGCGAAAAATGAAAAAACATATTGGGAAAGTACATGTGGAAGGTTGAAAGTGAGGACAAAAAGAAAAGTTAAAAGGCCAAAGGACATGGGTTAATTAGTAATTTCTTTACTCAAATAACTTATGAATAGTAGTATAAAAAAAGGGATAAATAATACCCAAAGTGTGTGATTTAGTGACTACATTTTCCCCAACTTTATGTTGGTGAGAGGAATGCTTGGTAACATAAAGTAGAGAGACATATGTTTTTGATATTCATGTAGAGTGATGTAGAAAAGGTGCCGAGGGACTAGAAAAACTGTGGAACGACAAAAAGATGAAGCATGGAGACTAAATATGTAAAAGTAAAAAAAGTGATGAGAGTGAACCTAGGGTGGAAACGCATGCATAGATGCCAATGTGTGTGATGTACTTACATATTAGTATGTTGTGTGTGGTGTTATTGTTGACATCATTGTTGTATTTTTGACTACTTGCTTTCCATACGGATGGACCTATAAAGGAGAAGACAATCAAGTACTCAGATACAAATTTATATGTGTAAAAAATGTGTGTAAAGACACATGTATATAGTAAAAATACTATAATGAAAGTACAAAAACAGAAAAAGGAACATGTGCATTGATATATGTTGAGAAAGGGAAGTAGAAATAATATCCTTTAATTGTCGATGAAGTGTGAGTTTTTTTACTTGATCTCATGCCAATATGGTTGAAGAAGTGTCGGGAGGAACACTTGATGTTCCTCCAACTTATAACTGCTTCCCTGAGAATATTAAGATATCTCTATAATGTTTTGGTTTTTTGGTGATCCAATGCCATGATAGTGTAGAGAACAAGGTATGTTTTATCCCCTAACCTGTAACTGATATCGCATGTGCTAAGGAAACCATGTCCAAAAGAATCATGTATGTATCGGGGTTCCATAGACTGGTATGAACTCACTCGCTATATAACCCACTATGTTAAGGACAAAGAATGCAAACTGAACTTGATGTAGTGCGCTATGTAGTGTATAAACCCCAAATGATGCCCCTCTCTTTGGGGGAGCATGTGACGTCATGGATAGGAGGATGTGGCATAGAATAGGAGAAACCACATAAATTATTCCTTGCACTGGGAAGGGTATGCGTTTGGTAGAAACCAAGGCACACACAAATAAGTGGCTAGAAAAAAGTGTTAGTATGAAAAATCATGCATGTAGAAGACAAGTGTAAACTTCACAAACAATGTAAAATAAAGTAAGCAAAACGATAATGTAAACACTCAAGAAGATAATCACAAGACGTGAAAAGTGGGTTACAAACATGGGACACCACTCACAATGTCGCACTTGACACTCAAGGCCATAGTGGCCACATACAAATAAACAAGAGTGCACACCAAAGAAAGCGCAAGGCCTGCATATAATAACAAACAATAACAAGGAAGAACAAGTAAACTGATAGATAGCCATGGTAGTAAGTAATCTTGCACATAAATGCTACACATGAAGCATCAATTATCATGTTAGAAAGATAACCCATTGTCAAGAGTTTTTATAACCAAATAATGTAAAGTGCTAATTACACAATGAAACAATAGCACCTGTAGTAGAAAAAATTGGATGCCCCCAGTAGCCGATGTGGGACTTTTAGTATCCAAGCATCTATGTTACGTGTAGAATCCCTATATCTAATATCACAAATAGAGAGGGATGTGAACACACATGTGTGTATGGTAAAGAAAATGACATGTAAGAGACATGTGTAACATGTGTAATAAGTGAACATGGACTAGAAAATGCAAGGAAGAGTATAAGAAAAAAAGATATGAAACATGTTGTGGATGGTTGGAATGGAATACAATATGGGTGATAAGAGCCGTGTGCCCCCCGATTGGATGGAAGTGTATGCAGTGAGGTTCATTTGGTTTACCGAACATCAGTCAAGAATGAACCACAAACGAGAGTGCGTCATTGGGAAATGGTTGAAGTGTGAGTTATGTGCAATGCACCTTTGTGGTGAATGTGTATGCGTTCTAATGATATGCGATCTAGAGATGATGTGTGTGTGAACCTATAACCTATGCATATATCATGACAAGATGATCAAAAGTGTGATGATTTATCCTAAAGTGCATATCACTACAAGATGAATAGAGTGAGTGGTGATGTAGCCTAAAGCATATACCAATACAAGGTAATAGAGTAGGTGACCATTTAGCCTATAACATATGCCACTAACCTATGGGTGTCATATGATAAAAGGTTGAATTATAAATGCACAAATGTGATGACGTCCATTTGATTTGTAAACCCTTGACATTAAAGTATGGACCGAGGAACTAGAGTGAATCATAGGGTAGTGAGTGCAACGCATGAAAGTAGATGTAGAATGTGTTATGATAAGAGACGACCATGTCATGTCTAGAATGTGTAATATGTGATGTATAGGATGCAATGAAAATGTGTATATAGCCTAATAATGTGAAGTGCACGCTATGTAGTATGTAATGCAAAGGGTGTAGACAATATGAATGTGTGATAGACACTAGTATGATTTGTGGATATGTATGATAGGTAGATGCACAAATATCAAAATACAAGTGATGAAGAGTAACTCAAATATGTAGTGCGCAAGATGCAAGATGTACTATAAAATGTGTAAAGAGATGCTATGTATAATTCTTACTATATGGTGTGTGGGGTTCATGTGTATTATTCCCTCAACATTCAAGTGTCAACCGAAGCACAAGAGTGTGTCATCGGGTAATGACAATGCCTATGATGAGTATGCATATGATAATGTGAAGATGAGAGACGTGTTCATGCTAGGATGAAAAGGGGTGTGTGAATGTTATTCCCCCCAAGTGCATTTGATCGAATGAACTATATAATTAAAGTGAAGGACAAAGGTACTCCATCTGATGGTTGTTGTGGTGAAATCCTATGACTATGCTCTAGTAGTGGTGGTATAGTAGATAGACGTTACGCTGGTGAGTGAAGTCTATATGCATGAGATGGATGAATATATGATGAATGTTATGGTGTGACAAAATGTGTAGGTGATGGAGATCTATGTGAAGCTGAGCATGGAGGTGATAGACACCCTTATGGAATAAACTGAGGTCGATACTTACGCCGAGATGTTGTAATTTTCCTAGGAATGGACCTATACCTAATTGTAGGAGTAGAAAATTGGTGAGGTCACGTAGATACTGTGTGAATAAGTGAACTAGGAGTAGATTGTGATTTTAGTAACATATATTGTGATGTGCTAAATGATGTAGGAGATCCATGAACCGATGCACAAGGAGATGACGACCATGGAGTAGAAGGAGGTACAACGTCGATTGAAACGACCTGATTATTGTGAATAAATTTGAGTCGCAAATGATTCATAAAGATGATAGATTGGGACATAAAAATCCAATTGAGTCCTAAAATTATTTCACAACTGTTAACTACTTTTCTAACAAGGAAACGTACAAGAAAAGTGAGATTACTAATTGTAACGTGTAGTTCGACTACACCGTATGAATTATTCATTGGATACAAAATTTGTGTAATAGGAGAACCAATAATAGTGAGAAGTGAGATAGAGCATGCACTAATGGTCCAAGATTGGTCAACCTTAGTATTGTTGAAGGAAACCAAACCAATAGATCCATTTATATGTAAGTGGTTAGATGTGAAATTTTCATAATAATCGAGGTTGGAGAAAGAGATGACTGGTGGTGAAGTATAGGTATCCGAAAACAGGAATTCAAGAGCCCTAGATGTAAATACTGTGTGATATACATGATTATCCAATGATTCAGTCACTTTTGTGTCACGTTGGGGTAGAGAAGAGTTAATATTTTTGAGCTTATGATTTTCATTGACACGTGGAGAAACTGTAGATTTTGAAAGCTCAATTACACCACTATTGATCAAACCCTAAATAAGAGAGTGAAGTCAGAAGCAATGATCGATGGAATGTCTGACACACTAATGATAGTAATAATGGGATTTTAATCTAAACTACATCATTTTTATCGATGTGGATCTTTTTGTAGTAGAGAAGGCAATGTAATAATGTTACTATCAACAAGTTGTGGTAGTAAAATATGTGGAGGTACACTAAAATTAGTGAATATACGTCCATGTAGCTATGATTCAATCTCCTTAGTAGTAAAGAATATGGTGATGGTAACTTTTGTGTCTATTGGTTTAGTTGTAGATGATTTAAATGTTGACTTATTTTGAAAATGCGTAGAGGATAATTCTTGCTCTTGTTATTTTAGCTTGCCTATAGCTAAGAGTTTGGTTTCACAAATTTTACGAGTATGAAAATGTTGATCAAAGGAAGGAGAGGCATTAAAGATAACACTATGTTAGAGAGGTGGTAAGAGACTCGAATGAATAATTCGTGAAGCTTAGCATCTGCAAGCACATTTGACATCTTATCTCTATTTTTTTGTAACGCAAGACATAATCCACTAAGTATTCGTTAGATCCCTATTTGAGTTATGCGAGTTGAGCATTAGAGATCTTAGAGCCTATGTTAATGGAGAAGTGAGTGAGAAAGGAATTAACCAAATTTTTAATGATGTCACCGAATGAACAGGTAGGTTGTAGATCCACCACATTGCATAATCTTGTAAAGCTGCGAGGAAAAAGCTTAGCTAGTATTGTATGGTCATCCACATAGTCCAAGCATGTGACATGAAAACTGTGGAGATGTTCTTGTGGGTCACCATAGTCTTTAAAGATGGGTAATTTGGGAGAGATGAAATAAGTTGGAAATTAATAAGTAGATATAGTAGGTGCAAAAGGAGTATGAAGAAATGAAGTAGAGTCTAGATATGGTGATGCACGAGAAGTAGTAAGATGGAGCTGGCGAATTTAGGTTTGTAAATCCTAATATAAAAAGTTTAAATTAGGATTATTCAAAGAAGATCCAAGCTCCCTATTAGGGGTGCTAGGGTGAATTGCGGGAGTGGTAATTGTAGGAATGAGAATTGAAATATAAGTATGTAGTATGGAGGCCATGTGATTTGAAGAGGAAGCATCATGATTTTTCTTAACAACAATCAAAACATTTAAAACATATGGAAGATGAGTGGGATTATCACCCAAATCTTGTCTAAAGTCATCGATAGTGATAAGTTGAGCTTGGTCAACATTGGTATCTCATTATCAGCCAATTTTGACTTCGCAAAATTGTTTAAAAATAATAAAAAAATGAAAATTTTGAAAATTTTGAAAAGTGTTACTTTGCGTGGTTCATTGCCCTCATTGCGATTGTCTCATTTTTGTGATCATTTTGGTCTTCGTTTCATCCTTTTCAGGCAAGAAATCTTCCCTCCAGGCTTTAAATCACGTTAACATACATTAAAATTAATTAATTAATATTTAATTAATTAATTGCTTCTTGTTTGATAAAATTGATTTTTAAAAAACTTGAGAATTATTCAATTAAATAAATATAAATTAAAAGTTCTTTTGACAAATTTTTATTGCGGGAAGTAAGCTTACGCTTCAAGTGCCGAGAAGCCAATCTGGCTTCCCAAACCTAGATTTCCCTTTTCTTGGCAATCTTCTTCAATTTTCTCGCACGTGGGATTTTCTCCACCAAATGCCAAATCATGGATTGGCTAATGGGAAAGAAAGTTCCCCAATTTCTCACATGGGGAAATTGAAGCGGGGATTTGCCTAACCCACTTTGCCATTCCGTTGGAAATTATCCGTTGCTTTCCCCATTTCCCCGACACTTAAGCCACTACCCGGGAAGAGAGGAAGTTAGATTAATCCCATAACTTCCTCCATCAAAATCGTTGGAAAAATTTGTGTGAAGCTTTGCTTCTTATTTCTCCTGAAGGACATAATATTTTGTCATATCCCACAATACTATAAACGCAAAAAGAAAGATTATTACACATTTTTTGAAGGAGAATAATCCTAACAAGTTCCCACACAGCCAGAGGACAGTCTAAAATAGAGAGGAAGATTCCACGCATTCTTCAAAGTCTGTCCACACACAGCCAAAGGGAATAGAAAATTTCCCACGCATTGGAGAAAGAAATAGCTTAAGAGCCCATGCAAAAGTTCCCACACACCCACTAGGTCTGTCCACGCAGGTCAAGGAAAGTTCTTTTGGAAAATCTTCATGCAGTCAAAGTCTACAGCAAAGAACAGTCTTTAGATGCCTAGAAAGAATAGGAAGAAGAAAAGACCGGTTCACATTTCCAAATAAAGAGTCCATGCAGTCTGCTCCAAAGCCAAAATACTTGCAAAGAAAGGAGATCAACGGTTAGAAGCGGGACCACTAGAGTTTTCCACACATTGCAGGAGTAAAAAGAACAATTTTTAAAAATGCAGGTATTAGCAAAAGAGGAACAATGTTTAAAAAAAAAAGAGAAAGCATTAAGGAGAATCCATGCAGGGACGGGGTGCCAAAAAAGAGAAGGAAAAAGCATTTCAGAAAAAAAGAAGAATCCACGTGAGGCAAAGAAATAAAAACAAAAGCTAGAACACCACATTTTTAGAACAAAGCCACATTTTTCCCCACGCAATAGGCAGAGAAAACCAACGCTTAAGAGAGAAAGGATATCTCCATGCGCCTAGCCTAGGGATAGGTAGACAGTTTTCCACGTAGAAAAAGGAAAAGTGGAACAGTTTATAAAGCAAAACAAAATTATTTTTCAAGTAAAAGGCCATGCCGAGCCCAAGGAGGACAACACATGGGAAAGCAAAAATAGAAATTCCCATTCAAAAAGCTTCCACGCACAGCAAAATTAAAACAAAGCAATCCACGCGTGTTTTGAAAGGGCAAAGAAATAAAATCAAGAACTCCACACAGAGGATAAAGAAAAGGAACAACAACCAAATCAAATTCCACGTGCCCAGGAAGGAGAGGATCAATTTTTCTAACGCCTGGGGAAAACTATTTTCAAACCCCACGCATGCAAAGGTGAATAAAAAAAAGATTAAATTGATCCGCGTGAAATATTAAAATCGGAGATTTTAATTAAAATATATTTATCATTGTCGTTGCTAGATTTGGAGCTCGAGCTTAGTCTCGATATATTTGTATTTTTAAAGAGAAGAAAATTGTAATTCGGGATCAATTATTATTATTATTTTAATAATAATAATAATAATAATATTAAAGCAAAAATATTTTTTTGCATCAACGGGTTTTGAGACTGAGACCCGACCCCATTTGCATTGTTTGGCGTGCTGAGTCACTTTTCTGTTAAATTCATAATGGCTGAAAAATCCAAATCTGTGGGGAGATCGAGGAAGCCAGTGGAGAAATCTAACAAATCTGCCCTGAAATATGAATTCCAAGGAATTATCCCTCCCAGTTCCATTAAGTCAGCATATGACAACATCACCGATACAAATCTGGGTCACATCAACGTGCAACAGTTTTGCGAGTGGGTGAAAACTGAAGGCAAAACCATTTTCTCAGATAGACTTTACCATAGTGGCCTACCCCAAGTAGTAACATTCCCTGTCTCGGTGCAATGTCCGGAATTGGTTATTGCTTGTGCGGAGCATTATGACCCTGAGAGACGAGGAATTTTAAAGATAATGTGAGCCTTTCCTCTTAATCACACCAGAACACATTGAGGAATTGCTCGGAATACCCGACTTTCGAGAATGTGGATATCACTCGCTAATCAGTGCAAGAGTTCTGGGATGAAGAACCCCTGAGATGGAGAAAAATGGTCAACAACAACTGGTTAGTAACCAAGAGACCTTGAATTGACAGGCTCCCCAAAGAACTGTACTGCATTGAGTTTGTGGAAGAAATCAGAGACATGATCACTCTCCTAAGTTGAGTTTTCGGTCTACCTTCTGCTAGGATTTTCCACCCATGGATGTACCAGTTTATCTGTATCATCCTAGCCAAGAAAGAGTTTGTGGATTGGGCCACCATCATCAGTAACACCATTCACAAATAATTGATAGAAGTTAAGATGACTGGATGCTTCTACATGACTTCATATCTGACCTATGTAGTAGCATGAAGAAAGCTATTTTGGGACTTGAAACGAGAGGAGTCATGGGGACGTCGAACAATGTTTTCACTATTACCCTCGTTTCGGCTTCAAAAATAGTTCTCACCATTTTAGAAGAGTCGATGATGCATTCACCTTCCGTGTGATCGGAACTGAATTGAAATGCTGAGGAAAGGTTTTCTAAAGAAGCCATGAGTGTCATTTCCCGATGGGGAACTGGTTTATACAATTTTCATCTTTTTCCTACATTCGCGTGAGTGGTTTTCTAGTACCCATGGAAACTTCCTAAGTACGTCAGTGATAGATGGGCATTAATGGAGTTGGTGCGACAATTATTCCAAGTTCACTGCCTTCTTAGTGACAAGCACCATCCAAGAATTCATTTCTCAATCAAAATCGGGGAGTACCAATGTCCAAATATTTTTGGTGCATAGCTCATGGAAAAAGAGTTTGCTCTCATAACCATCCATCCATATGTGAAGAGAGCCTAGTTTGATATCAATGGATATATGCAAAAGATTCTGGGAGTAAAGTACCAACATAATCCTACCATGGAAGATTTTGGGCTGCTTGTTTCGGATGAACATGAGGTAAGAAGATGGGAGTACTCTCACCTAACACTTTCTTAGATCAAGGCCTTCCACATCAAGAGTCCTCCCGATTCATTCATAGATGATGATGAGGATGTCGTCGATCCCTCATATGATGCCATTGCCTTTACCCCATTGCCTCGAATCGACTGGACCAAGAGAGATGAATTTTCTCTTGATGGCAAGAACCAACCAATTATTGAAAGAAGCATATCTTGGTATGATAGGGAACTTGCCAAATTGCAATCAATTCCATATCACGTTTCGGGATCACAAAAATTGCCAATACGAGGGGGTCTCCATCGATCAAAGTCTCTTCTGATCAACCTCATTACCATCCGATCATGAGCAACAAGCGAGAAAGGAGTGGTTGCCAAAATCCACTTCATCGAAGTAACGTGTCGAAGGTGAAAAGATCTAAAGATCCTAACCCGAAGAAGGAAAAGATGTGTGTCTGGATTTTCTACCTCTAGTAGAGATTCTTCTACCCACATCGTTAATAGCACTCAGAAGCTAGTAGCAAATGATCCCCAGCCATGATTTAAACAAGCATCCACTCAAGTGCAGAGTAATTCAAATATCAAACACTTTGGAGCATGTAGTTCATGAAGGGATTTCCCAAAATCTCCCGAATAATCAGGAAGTGGATATTGAGGTTGTGTCTCCTCAAATCGAGGTCGTAGATAGGATTCAAGAAGGATCTCATGATGTCGGAAATAATGAGAATATTGATTCGAGCTCTAGGATTTTGTATGCTGAAATAGTGAATGATACTCCTTCCTGGGTTGATTCGAAGTAAAGAAAAGGAAGAGAGTTGTCAAGCCAATTGACATTGATTTTGATGCCCTTTTCAAACTTTCGAATGATGCCATTCCTAAAAATCCTAAGGTGCTTTCTCGAATAATGGTGGATAATGATGGAAATAAATTTGTAGACCTTGCCATTCCACAAGTGGATAAGGAGTGCGATCTTTATGCGACTTTGCCATTATGAAGTTTCCAAATTGGGACTTGGAAGATCTACATTAGAAAGTGACATGGCGATGGCTCAAGACTCAATTGATATCGTGCTAAAAAGACTTGAGAAATACAAGTCTCAAAACTCTTGGCTCAAGGCTGAAAAGAATCAATTGGTGGAATATGTTCAACATTTGATAAATCCCATATCATCCACCTTCCTAGTACCTGATGTAGTGGCTGCCCTAGATGAAGAGACTCTCAATTTGTCAAAGGAAATAAACACATTGGGCCATGTCACTAAAACTTGGCTTTCAGAGATTCGTTTTAGGCCAGGGGACGATCAAGACCGTAGTTAAGCTTCATGAAGATATCAGTGCATATCTGGATCCAATTCTTTCTTTCAAAGAAACTTTTGTTTCTGCTATATCAAATTTGGATGAGATATTGCCCAGTTTATAGGAGATGACAAGTATGGAATCTTCAGTTTTAGCTATTGAAGGAATTCTCGAATTTGAACATCGAGGGACACGTTTTCTTTGGTGTCTGCATCTCAAATCAAGAAAGATGCTTCTCGAGGATTCTATGATTCATTATGACAAGCATGTGCAATGAAGCCTTCACTTCACTCTCCTTGATTCAGGAATTCATGGTTGAGATTCCTTGTAACCTCGTAAATGAGCATAATCAAAGGTGTTCATCGGAGTAGGTGGAAGAACAATTTTCACAATTGTTTAAGGACATGTACACTCCCGCCAACAATTTCTCGTCAGTTTCCATGGAGTGGTGCATCAAATTGAAGAACTTATTTGAGAATGCTCAATCTAAAATTGTTAATTTAAATGATATGCCAAGTAGAATTCTTGAATTGTAGGTATTTTGTGAGGCTATTCTTCGACCAAGTGAACCTCCAGAAGAAGAAAAGATGTTTGAAACTTTGGGAAGGTTTAGATCCTTTCAATTTGGCAAAAAGCAGAAGATCCTAATTTCACCGGCGGTGCAAGGAGTTGATTTTCTTGGTATCTAATGAAGTGGGAGAGTCCATTTCTCATACGCTTGAGATAGGCGGACCCCATTTCAATGGATAAGGCACTGGTTATTATTGTATATTTTAAAAGGTGTTGTTATTTGTTTTTGGGAAACAATGGATATTTTAAGTAATTTCTATTTTTGGGTTGTCTTTAATAAAGTTGTTGAAAAATTCAAAGGTCACTTAAGTGCCTTATTTAATGATCATGTAAAACCCTAACTACTTTGTAACCAACTTTTGGGTTATAAAAGGAAGTGAGGGGCTCATTTGTAAAGGTGACTTTGAGAGAGGAGAAGAAAATACTTTTGTGCAAGCTTTGTTTCAGGAAGAAACTTTGTGTTCTTTTGTGAAAAACATTTTGGAGTTAATGGAATATGAACTTTGTGTCTCATTCATTGTCTCTTGTAACATTTGATGTTCTTATGTTCATTAGATGTTAGGTGTTTTGAATCTTGCATGCAAATATTATCTTTGATCTTATTGTCAATGTTATTAATCGGTTGTTCTAGTTCATGGTGATCAAGCTCTGATTATCTACTTGCTCATGTGTGTTCCCTTTTACACGTTCTTGTTTGGCTAACTCAAACTCCGTTTTATTTGTGTTGGTTATTCATCTTTCCTCTTCATGCAATATTAGGCTCTATTTTTACCTAACTCTTGCATGTTCTTTTAATTCATTCCATTTCACTCCTTTCCTTCATTCCATTCCATCTCCCTCATTCACTTTTCTTTCCATTGATGTTCCAAAACACCCCCACATACAATTTTGAATGTATAGATGTAAATACTGATTTTGGTTTTCAATAAAGGCAGCCTCACCTTCATTGAGGAGGGACTTCGTTCCCACACTGTTGCATGTCATTTGCATGCATGCAAATCCATATGCTAACAATTTTTGGTGACTCTACTGGGGATTAGGAATCGTTAACCAGTGCTTGGTTAAATCTTTATGACTATCCCCTCTGCTGCACAAGCTCAGTTCTTCAACCGAACCTTGTGCCGATGAAGATTTCAAGGAGACATTGCTGCCAACCTTTGAACAGTAGCTTGGGAAAACCATGAAAGCTTACAACAATTTGTGGCTATTGATAGAGCCATTGATAAAGAAATCTACATCGAAGACCTTAGGAGAAGAGCACCTACACTTGTGGCAGAAGACCTCCTGGACATGTGTTGATCATTGTTCACCGATGCGGTCCTCTTCCACCAAGGTAAAAATTTGTATGACTATTACAGGTAACCCACCTATCTTGCAACCAAATCTTGTTTTTGCAGATACTCAAGAAGACATATCATCAAATTTGAGGCAAGCTATTTGGGAAAAGTGCACAAGTAACCATCATTTTCATCTCACCGCATTAGTACTAGATAACGAAGAAGAGAAAGCCACGAGAGTTGCTAGAGTTATTCAAGCGCAAATAGCTCAAGAAAGAGAGTGAAGAGAAAAGGCTAGAGCTGGTCAAAACACGCCAGTAATCCTTCACCATAAATATTCCAAACTGGAAGGAAAGAGGTTTACGCGAGGAGAAAAAGCTAAAGGTCGATCTGACCCCACTTTTGAATTTCAAGGAAAATTTGGTTTCAAGTTATCTCCTCCAAAGAAGAACACACCTCATAGATCTGCAAGCCTTGCATCAAGTCTTGAAAAGAGAGCAAGCAGGAAGGAATCACTACGTCAAGCACTTGTCCTTGCTCACGTTGTTTTACCTTCACATACCACCTTTCCTCAAATGGCAAGCCAATGTACCATGGGGAAATGCCATAGGCCCATTGGCCTTACCTGCTCGACATGAACTCCCACGAGGATCAAGAAAGATTCTTCCCAAGTTCGACGGAGATGGGAAGACGTCACCAGATGACCATATTTCTACCTTTTTCACTGCATGTGCTATTTTTTTGGTAGAATATGAAGATGTTTCTATTCGTCTCTTCGTCAAAACATTGCATGATGTTGCTGTAGATTGGTTTCATCATCTACCCAATGGATGTATCACAAATTGGAATGATATGAAAACTAAGTTTGAAAATCGATTCAAGGCAAAGAAGATGAACATGCTCTTCTTGCCCAACTATCTCAAGAAAAGAAAGAGCCCACAGAACCCATGAGGAATTTCATGGCTAAATTCAACAAAATGGTGAACAAAGTTCCCGCATTGGGATTCGTCAAACCTTGATGGACAAAAATGTTTCTTTATTAACGCACAACAACCAGAAGTGTGCTATCAGTTGAGAAGGGCTAGGGTGGCTACTTTGGAACTTGCTCAATCTTTAGCCATAGAAATTGAAGATGAATTAATCATGGTAGGAAAATTCAAGAAAAATTCCCTCAAAGGAAAGAGTCAAGAAACTCCCAACGCTTCAGAAACTATACTCACTAAGTTGGCTAATGATGTGTTGGCTTTGAAAAATCAAGTTGCTCAAAGTAGTAAACCTACTCCTTACAAAGACATCCCAAGAAAAGGATACGTTCCCAACAAAGCCAAGATTGCAGGCACTCCAATAAGGCTTGTTATTGAAGAAACTCTCATAACTAATTCCAAATGTGATGTCATTAAAGAAAGTGATGATGAGATTGAAGTCGTCGAGGTTGATGAGGAAGAGATGGATTCTGAGACATCTGAACCTAAAGTTGAAGATCCTGAAGGGGAAAGTAATAATCATTTCTTTGAGTACCGTTCCGATGAGGAAGATGAATACAAAGAAATTATAGAAGATATGAATAGTCAATCTTTCGTCGTTTTCACATGCTCTCAGAAAAAGGACTAGGATACCACTAAGGCAGGAGATAAAGAGGTTTCAAAGGAAACTCCCAAAGAATCAAGACAAATGAGGCTCCCAAAGAATCCAAGATGACTGAGGTTTCAAAGGTCAAGACTATCTTAAAGAAAGGAGGGCCTTTGTTAGATCAATCGGTTGGTAAACCAACTACGAAGAAAGTTCCTTCTTCCACATCAGTGTCAACCAAGCCCGAGGCCAAGGTCAAAAGTGTGCCATCATCAAGTTTGAAAGAACTTATATCTGAGACTTCAAGTATGATTACTTTGCCTAAATTTGATATCATTGATCATATCAATAAAACAAAAATCTCCATGTCACAGGCAGAGTACTTGAAATCCAACAAGGATCAGCTCAAGAAATTGGTCCAATTTATCAAAGGTGACTCTCTTATTCATTCCTCCAAAGGAATTTAAAAACCCTAAAGATGGGAAAACTCAAAATATTGTGGTGGCCACTACACCTTCAAATGAAAAGATCGAACCTTTCTTTATGTCCTTTCTGATCAACGGATGCAAATTAAGTAATTGCATTATAGACTCTGGAGCCTCAGATAACGTGATTCCAGCAAAAGTAGCACATGCTCTTAGTTTTGACTTGTACGAGAACATTCGGATCATGTTACTCCATGGAAACCAAGCAAGTTCCTCTAATTGGGCAGATTAAAGACACCCAAATGGTTTTAGCCCAATTCCCTCAAAAGTGAGTTAAGGTAACTATTTTAGTTGTTGATATTCCCACCTCGTATGGAATGTTGTTGAGAATTTTTTTTTACGAGGATTTGGGTGGTGAGATTCAAATGGACTGGTCTCATGCCATGATTCCTATCAATGGAGAAATGAAAAAGCTTATGCCGGAAGCTCAGGAAAAGTTCATGGTAACTAAAACCGAAGATCCTCGCACAGATCCTTTTCCAAGGCTCAAGTATGGGTAATTATATGATGACTACAGAAATTCATACCCCTGAGATCACTTGCCAAGATTCCAATGAGATCTAGACTCTTGAGTTCGATGGAAGTTGTTGCTCAATGGGCTCTGGTGCAGGAGTGGTGCTCATATCTCCAAATGGTAAAATATTTCCTTTTTCCTACAAACTCAAATTTTCAAATACTAATAACACTAGAGTACGAGGTATTAATCCTTGGCCTTCAAGTTGTAGAGGAGAAAGGGATAAAAATTTGGAAGTCTTTGGGGATGCAAAATTGATCGTGAAACAGTAAGAAATTAGTTCAAGTAAAGAATGATCATTTGAGACACTACAGAAATAAAGTGTGGGAAGTAATAGAAGTCTTGATGCTTTTTCCATAAAATATGTCCCTCGTGAAAAGAATGACAAAGTGGATTCTCTAGCAGTCTTAGCTTCATTAATGATTCCTCATTCAGAATTTGATCAAGTCAAATACACCATTGAAATGGTTTTAGGCCAAGTGTTCACGATGATGCGAAAAATTGGCAAGTATTTAATGATGATCAACAAATTATTGCCTTCTTGGAAAAGAGAGAAAATTTTGAACAATTGTACTTTGAAGGAAGTGATTATGCATTTCGTGAATCAACTACCTCACCCATTCAGGAAGGAGTTGAGAACGAAGATCCTGGTGATGGCATCATTCAACTCAAAGGAAATAAAATTCCCAAAGGATTGGTTTCACTTGAAGAACTTTTTGACAAACATGACAGGTTTATCAAAGAGAAAGAGTAGGTAGGACCTGCAAATTCTACGTTGACTATGAGCAAGTTAATATCGGTACCAAGGATAAACCTCACCTGATCAATATTGGTAAGTGTTGCTCTCACTGAGGAGTGCAGGAAATTCATAAATCTCCTTACCAAATATTTTGATGTTTTGGCTTATTCATACGAAGACTTGAAGTCTTTCCAACCCAGGGAAATGGAGCATGCCATACCCTTGAAGCTTGGTGCAGTTCCATTTAGGAAAAAGCAAAGACAATATAATCCCAAGATTATAGGGACAATATTTCATGAAGTTCAAAAGATGCTAGATGCACGAATAGTGTTTCCTATTCGACATTTAACCTGGATAGCTAATATTGTACTGGTTCGCAAGAAAAATGGAGAAATTAGGATTTGTGGATTTCCGTAATCTTAATCAAGCTTCCTTGAAGGATAACTACCCAATTGAAAATGGGTCATGGACCATATTCTGCATGCAGGTAATTGGATCGGAAATGCTATCTATGCTAGATGGTTTCTCTGGCTATAATCAAATTGAAGTAGCTAGAGAAGATCAACATAAAACCGCGTTCATTACCCCTTGGGGTGCGTTTGCATATGAAGAATGCCCTTTGATTTGATCAATGTCGGCACAACTTTTCAAAGGGCCATGGATATGCATTTGCATAGATTATAAAGACAAGATCATTATGATATACCTAGATGACTTGACAATGTTCTCCAAGAAATGAGAAGATCACCTAAGGGATTTGGAGAAAATATTGCAAAGGTGTAGACTTCATAAGATTTCTCTAAATCCAAAAAATTTTGTGTTTAGAGTTACATAAGGGAAACTCCTAGGTCATATTGTTTCTAAGGAAGGAACTAGGATCGATCCTGAATGCGTTCAAGCTATAAAGAATCTTTCCTTGCCTACAAGTAAGCCTGGGGTCCACTCCTTCTTTGGGAAGGTGAACTTTTTGAGAAGGTTCATGCCAGATTTTTCCGAGATGACTAAAGAAATCATTGATATGATGAAAGGAAAGAATCCTTCAAATGGTCAAAGGAAGGTAGAGAGGCATTTGAGAAAATCAAGAGTGTTATTGCAAAAGCTCCTACATTGGTGTGTCCCAATTTTAAAAAGGATTTTATAATCTATTGCTATGCTTCGCCACACACAATCTCTACCATTTTGACTCAACACAATCAAGAGGGGATCAAATCTCCTATCGCATTCATGAGTTTGGGATTCAAGAAACATGAACTTAATTACACTCCTCTTGAGATACATACGTACGTGGTGGTAATAGCCCTGAAACACACGGGTATTACATGTTGAATTCTCATACCAAAGTCTTAGTTCGGACACCATGGTGAAATCAATGTTGACACAATATGAACCAGGATCTAAAGAGGTAATTGGGTCTCCAAGATCCAAGAATATGATTTGGACATCAAGCCTACCAAGTTGGTTCGAGGAAGAGGACTCTGCCAACTCATTGCAGAGAATGAACCACGAGATAACTCGAGGAAGAACCAGTTGAAGAAAATTTACCATTGGTAGTTTTTGTCAGTACCACAGATGAATGGTATTATGATATTGCCTACTTCCTCACATATGGCGAGTGTCTCAGAGAATCTGACAACTAAAGAGAAATGAGCTATCAAATTAAGAGCTGTCAGGTACATCATTTGGGATAACACGTTGTTCAAGAAAGGGATTGACGGCATGTTCCTCAGATGTGTTGATAAAGAGAAACAACCTAGGTTGTTGGAAGCTTTCCACAATCATGCTTGCGGTGGTCATTTCTCTGGCCTAGTAACAACCCATAAAATTTTGAGAGCACATTATTACTAGCCCACTATGTTTTCCGATGCTCAGAAATGGGTGACAAAATGTGAAGCTGTCAACAATTTGTTGGAAGACCCAAGTTGGCAGCATTGCCTTTGAAGCCAGTTGTCATTGAAGAACCCTTTCAACAATGGGGTTTAGATTTCATCGGGGTTTTGAATCCTAATTCTAGTGCTGGTCATACTCACGTGCTCACCACAACTGACTACTTTACAAAGTGGGTAGAAGCTATACCGGTGAAACAAACATCTACTGCAGTAATATGTGATTTCATCAAAGAAAATATATTGGTTCGTTATGGAATTCCACACAAGATTGTGATGAAAAATGCCTCAAATTTTTCTTCTGCAGAGATGATAGGTTTTTGTTATGGATATGGGATATCTTTGTCTCATTCATCAGATTACTACCCACAGGGAAATGGTCAGGCTGAATCCAACAACAAAAACCTCATTACTATTGTGCGCAAGTTAGTCGAAGAAAATCAAAGAACTTGGCACAAAAAGTTATATGATGCATTGTGGGCTGACCACATAACTCCCAAAAGGGAAATTGGGATGTCTCCATTTCAACTTTTGTATGGAACCGATGCTCAAATTCTTGTCACACTGGAGTTACCAACATTAAAATTAGCTCAGGTAGTTGATGATGATTGTTTCACCAATGCATTAGATAAAAGGATCATGTTCCTAAGAAATCGGGATCGAGGAAAACAGATCGAGGAACATCAATCCAAGGTAAATAAGTTGTTTGATAGGAAAACTAGAGAGAGACATTTCAAATCAATGACTTAGTTCTTCTCTTGGACAAAAGATGTGAGTGAAAGGAAAGAATGGGAAGTTTGACCAACATAATCCTACCATGGAAGATTTTTGGGCTGTTTGTTTCAAAATGAACATGAGGTAAGATTTTTGGAGTACTCTGCTTTGACACTTGTACTGTATCAAGGCCTTCCGCATCAAGAGTCCTGGAGATTCATTCATAGATGATGGTGAGGATGTCTTTGATCCCTCATATGATGTCGTTGCCTTTACCCCATTACCTTGAATCGACTAGACCAAGAGATATGAATTTTATCTTGATGGCAAGAACCAACCAATTATTGAAAGAAGCATATCTTGGAATGACAGGGAACTTGCCAAATTGCAATCAATTCTAGATCACGTTTGGATCACAAAAATTGCCAATACGAGAGGGGTCTCCATCCGACCAAAGTATCTTCTCGATCAACCACATTACCATCCAATCATACACAACAAGCGAGAAAGGAGTGGTTGCCAAAATGCCCAAGCAACATATCACAAGGTGAAAAATCTCAAGATCCTTCGAAGAAAGAAAAGAGCGTGTGTTTGGATTTTCTACCTCGAGTAGAGTTTCTTCTACCCACATCATCAATAGCACTCAGAAGATGGTAGCAAATGATCCCTAGCCATGCTTAAAATAAGCATTCACTCAGGTTCGGGTAATTCAAATATCAAACACTTCGGAGCATGTAGTTCATGAGGAGATTTCCCAAAATCTCCCGAATAATCAAGAAGTGGATATTGAGGTTGTGTCTCCTCAAATCAAGGTCATAGAAAGGATTCAAGAAGGATCTCATGATATCAAAAATAATGAGAATATTGATTCAAGCTCTAGGATTTTGTATGTTGAAATAGTGAATGATACTCCTTCTGGGTTGATTCTGAAGTAAAGAAAAGGAAGAGAGTTGTCAAGCCAATTGACATTGATTTTGATGCCCTTTTCAAACTTTCGAATGACGCCATTCCTAAGAAGCCTAAGGTGATTTCTCGAATAATGGTGGATAATGATGGAAACAAATTTGTAGACCTTGCCATTCCACAAGTGGATAAGGAGCATGATGCTATGATGCCTGCCGACTATGAAGTTTCCAAACTGGGACTTGGAATATCTACATTATAAAGTGACATGGTGATGGCTCGAGATTCAATTGATATCGTGCTAAAAAGACTTGAGAAATACAAGTCTCAAAACTCTTAGCTCAAGGCTGAAAAGAATCAATTGGTGGAGTATGTTCAACATTTGATAAATCCCATATCATCCACCTTCCCAATACCTGATGCAGTGGCTGCCCCAGATGAAGAGACTCTCAATTTGTCAAAGGAAATAAACACATTGGGCCATGTCACTAAAACTTGGCTTTCAGAGATTCTAATTTTTGGCCAGGGGGTGATCAAGACCATAGTTAAGCTTCATGAAGATATCAGTGCGTATCTAGATCCAATTCTTTCTTTCAAAGAAACTTTTGTTTCTGCTATATCAAATTTGGATGAGATATTTACCCAATTTACGAGGAGATGACAAGTATGAAATCTTTAGTTTTAGCTATTAAAGTAATTCTCAAATTTGAACATCAAGGGACACGTTTTCTTTGGTGTCTGCATCTCAAATAAAGAAAAACACTTCTCGATTCTATGTTTCATTATGACAACATGTGCAATGAAGCCTTCACTTCACTCTCCTTGATCCAGAATTCATGGCTGAGATTCCTTGTAACCTCATAAACAAGAGCATAATCAAAGGTGTTCATCGGAGCAGGTGGAAGAACAATTTTCACAATTGTTTAAGGACATGTACACTTCTGCCAACAATTTCTCATCAGTTTCCATGGAGCGGTGCATCAAATTGAAGAACTTATTTGAGAATGCTCAATCTAAATTTTTTAATTTAAATGATATGCCAAGTAGAATTCTTGAATTGCAGGTATTTTGTGAGGCTATTCTTCGACCAAGTGAACCTCCAGAAGAAGAAAATATTTTTGAAACTTTGGGAAGGTTTAGATCCTTTCAATTGGAAAAAGCAACAGATCCTAATTTCACTTGCGGTGCAGGGAGTTGATTTTCTTGGTATCTAATGAAGTGGGAGAGTCCATTTCTCATATGCTTGAGATAGGCGGACCCCATTTCAATGGATAAGGCTTTAGTTATTATTATATATTTTAAAAGGTGTTGTTATTTAATTTTTGGAAACAATGGATATTTTAAGTAATTTCTATTTTTGGGTTGTCTTTAATAAAGTTGTTGAAAAATTCAAAGGTCACTTAAGTGTCTTATTTAATGATCATGTAAAACCCTAACTACTTTGTAACCAACTTTTGGGTTATAAAAGGAAGTGAGGGCTCATTTGTAAAAGGTGACTTTGAGAGAGGAGAAGAAAATACTTTTGTGCAAGCTTTGTTTCAGGAAGAAACTTTGTGTTCTTTTGTGAAAAACATTTTGGAGTTAATGGAATACAAAATTTGTGTCTCATTCATTGTCTCTTGTAACATTTGATGTTCTTATGTTCATTAGATGTTAGGTGTTTTGAATCTTGCATGGAAATATTATCTTCGATCTTATTGTCAATGTTATTAATCATTTGTTCTAGTTCATGGTGATCAAGCTCTGATTATCTACTTTCTCATGTGTGTTCCCTTTACACGTTCTTGTTTGGCTAACTCAAACTCCGTTTTATTTGTGTTAGTTATTCATCTTTCATCTTCATGCAATATTAGGCTTCATTTTTACCTAACTCTTGCATGTTCTTTCAGTTCATTTCACTCCACTCCTTTCCTTCATTCCACTTCATCTCCCTCATTCACTTTTATTTCCATTGATGTTCCAAAACACCCCCCACATACAATTTTGAATGTATAGATGTAAATACAATTTTGGTTTTCAATAAAGGCAGCCTCACCTTCATTAAGGAGGGACTTCATTCCCACACTGTTACATGTCATTTGCATGTGTGCAAATCCATATGCTGAAAATATCTTCATTATAGGATTTCTCACTACCAAATGCTTCTATTTCATAAAGAGGAACATGGTGGGAATGCTCTAAAGGGTTATCTATTGTAGTCATGGATGTAATTATATTAGGCATTGATTTAGGAGCTCTATACATAAATCTCACAATATTTAAAAGACCCAAAGTGACCACTATGGGTGACAAGCATATTAATATGAAAATGCAAGAAAGAAATCATGTTCAAGATCGGGTTCACCAAAATGATTTAAATGAAAATGGAAAATAGAGATCTATTCTAGCTAAATATAATTCTATGCAAAACATTAAATAACAACTAAAAAAGTAAAGGAAATGAACCTAGAAACTAAGCAAGTGAAAATGTGAAATCTTCATGAGTAAAGAGTGTTAGAAAGGCCTTATCTTATTCACATACTTGTCAGGATTGTGTCATAGTGAAGACTAGATAAACAAAATGAAGAAATGACCACATAAGAGCTCCAGAAAGTGTAGATTCGAGTTCTCTGAGTAGATTAAGGCACAAAGAAATAGATGGGGGTGCCTAGGGTGCCATGGTATGAGATATGGGTTCCATAGTTTACTAAAATAACCAGGAAATCTCCTCCAAGGTGTCGTTTAATGACTTCCTACCTTCGCTTCTGTTGCATGGATGTCACTGAAATTTGATGGATAACGTTACAAATCAGAGATGGAGGAAACACCTACAAAACCCTAAGAAAAGCATCAAAACACTAAAAAATAAATATGCATATGAAGGGGTCAGACTGACCTCAGCGGCCACAATGGTGGGCTTACTAATTAAGCATTAAACTACATTTGAGACCCAAATATAGTTCTAGGTGTGTGTCTGAAAATCATGCCCTTGGTGCTCATGTGTAAGTCACACTTTGTGAGTAGTGAGTGATAACTAGATGTAGAAATGTAAGTAGGTGGTGGATGGAATACAATAAACTCCCCTCATATGAATTTTTATGCATATGAACCAACCTTATCCCTCATGGTGGAGTTTAATGGATGCAAATGGAGCCTTTTATGGATACAACCTTAGGTGGAGTTACTAGTGCTTAGTGCTTGGTACCTCATTATGGTCTCATAACTTTATATTTACGTGGTTCTCTTGTTCTAATTTTGTAATTAACCCCAAAAAGGCTGACCACCAAAAAGATAGAAAACTCAAATGTCTAGAAAGTGCTCAAAAGATAAGAGTAAAGTACAAATAGGATCAGGGTGCCCCAAAGGGGACCAGGGCACTGAGGTGCCCCACTCAGAAATAGGGTGAGCGCAAAATGACAAAACTAACTAGGCAAGTACATATGGAAGGTCGGAAGTGACTAGAGAAAGCAAAGTAAAATGGCCAAAAAACATGGGGTAATTAGTACTTTCTTCACTCAAAACCCATATGAAAAATAGTATGAGACGAGACTAATTAATACCCAAAGTGCGTGATTTAGTGAATACAACATTCAACTAATGCATTGATTGTCCCTTTTTTGCATCTAATGAAAACATGAGGTGAAGCTAATCCATCATGGCAATATGGGAAAAGGTATCAGAATTGTAAATTATGTAAACCTACAAAAAACCTTTACTGCAAGAAGGGTATTATACTTGACAATAAAACCACCTTATACATATACGGTCATGTAAACCCACTTATAAGGGACTAAATATGTTCCTTTAGAAAGATAAACAAAATTCGGAGTGTGATTATTATTGAAAGAACAATAGTACTCTTTCATGGTTATGTTCTACTTTGGTGTACCTTCTACATCTAATTTTATTGTAGATCCTCTAAAATAGCATGAGAAAAAAGAGAAACAATATATGGTTATGAAAGAGTATGAGGGGTGCCAAAAGGATCTAATTTATGACCAACCTCTTTTTAAGTAGTAAAACCACCACTTGGGCATAAATTATGTAGCATAAAGTAGAGGTCGTTGAGAAGGAACAATAACATCGACATCATCATCAAGAAGAGTGAAATCATCAAGATGTGAAGAAGATAGAGCAAGTGAAGGAGAATATATATCTAAAGAAAAAATGGTGGTGAAATTCTCATCAAATTGGACATCCCCTTTAAAAACAGTGTGAGTGATAGGGTCAAAGAAGTGATAATCCTTCAAATCCTCACAATATCAAAAAAATTGGGTTGTTGATGCTTCTTCTCTATGGATTTACATTTTCATCAGGAATAAATTCCCGAGCCTTGCTAATAAAAACTCATGATGTGGAAACATTAGGATTGGTATGACACCAAGCCTCCTCTTGTGTCATGCTCTACACTTTCTTATGAGGCATGTAGTTTTGAATGTAATTTACATTATAGACTGTCTCATCCTAAAATTTAATATCCATATTATTAGACTAGATTATGCAATTGGCCATCTCTCTCAAGGTACTATTCTTCCTCCTAAAATTTCCATTGTTTTGAGGAGTGTATGGAACTGTGTATTGATCTTGAATAACGTGAACTAAAAAAACTTCATGAAAGGAATTACTAACATATTCCCCCATTATCTATGTGGAGATTCTTAATAGGCAATGGAGTTTTATCACCAAAAATGCCTTGAAATCCTTGAAGTGATCAAATACCTCACTCTTGTATTATAGAATTTACACCAAATATTGACATAAAATTTCATAAATGTATGTGAGACATACTTGGCCCCTGAAAAAAATAAAGTAGTTAAGGACATGAGGTCACTATGTATCAATTCAAGGTGATACAAATCTAACAAATATTTTCTTTTGGGAAAAGGATCATGATGATGTTCTCCATGTACACAACCTTTACAAAAACCATCAATGTACTAAAACTTAGGCAATATGAGCATCATAGTTAAAGAGGATGAAAATGGAGGTCCTTTGTTATTCAAAAACAATGGGGAAACCTCTGAAGTATAAATGGAGAATTTTTTTTATAAATCTTCAATGAATGATTGTTAAAAAAGTGGAATGCATGCCATCAACAAACACGAGGACTATAAAGGAAGGGGATAAAAGCATTCCAATAATAAGGTAGGAAATACTTATCAACCATGTCTAGGGAGAAGAAGCTGAAGATCATCTTTTGAGAGAACACGATGGTGTATTAAGCACATTTTTTACTACACATAAATTTAATTTTATTAATTTTCTTGTCAAGTTAGATGTATTTGTGGATTTTCAGATTAGTGGCATCTCATGTTTCATACTTCTCCCATCAAGAAGTGAAGGGCATCTTGTTAGGATAAATTATATTATCCTATTATTTAATTATGCATAGGATTATTATTTAATTAATTTTAAATGGTTATATGGTTAATCAACCATATTTGTCAGTATTCACATTGTTATATTGTTATAAACAATATATTTGTTTTTTATTTAATTGTTGCTTCCCGGGTGATTTGGAAGCTTGTTTATTCTGGTTTTTGGTTGCACCTGTGCAACTCATTCTTCTGGATGTATATGGCTGTGCAATATCTATAAATATTGCAGCCTATTCATATCTTGTTTCTTGATTGAGATTAATAAAATATCACACGGAGCTTCCATCCCTATTTCTCAATTGACATTTGGTACCGTGAGCGAAATTCTGGCCCTGTGAAGGTGTGGAAGAGAGAGCAGCAGAGAGAGAGGAGATTGGAGACGTGTTTGCAGCATTTGAGAGCCTGTGCAGCCTCGTGCAAACTCCCAGCCCCATCCCTGCCTCCCCCACATCAGCCTGTTCCTTCCAGGTACTTGGAAGGCAAATTTTTTTGCACTGGTGCACTCAAAGACTGAGTAAAAATTACTCTGACTATTGAATTTAAAAAAAAATAAAAATTCCCCAATCAGGGTTTTGTTTTTACTGCATTTAGAGGTATATCTTGTTTTGGAGGTTTGCTTTGCTGTGTATATGCCCCTGCAGTGAATACACAGAGCAAAGAAAAGAAAAAAAAAAAAGAGAAGAGGCGTTTTTCTTGATCTAGCGCCTGTACGAGGAAAAAAAAAGGTGTTTTTTAGAGCATACGTGCCCTTGGCTGTCCCCCACGGCCTGTGAATGCAAACAACAAGCAAATGAAGGCTTAGACTGTGAAAGACACGGCCAGAGGTGAAAGAAAAGGCATTTTTTTGAGCTTGCCCGCGCCATTTGCTGCCCCCAGCGCCTGCACAAAGAAAACAAACGTTTTTGTGAGCAAATACAATAAAAAACAGTGCCCCAAGTCAAAAAATGCGGCCCAGCAATTAAAAACGCAGCCATAAGCTCAAATCCGCGCCATTTTTGTCTCCCACGGCCTGTCCAAAGGCAGACATCAGCAAAAACGCCCCCAGCAATAAAAAAACGCGCCCAAGCAAGCAAACAACGAGAAAATACAGTCAAACACGCGGCCTGTACAGTGAAAAATGTGGCCAAAGGAAGAAAAACGTGGCCTGGCATTCAAACACGCGCCCAAGAAGAAAATACAGCAAAAAATACGGCCTGATCAGTG
Organism: Taxus wallichiana var. yunnanensis; assembly: GCA_018340775.1. Taxonomy (NCBI): domain Eukaryota; kingdom Viridiplantae; phylum Streptophyta; class Pinopsida; order Cupressales; family Taxaceae; genus Taxus; species Taxus wallichiana. The sequence continues at coordinate 535,143,318 of CM031236.1, forward strand.
CGTGGGAAGGAGAAAATGAGGCCTGAGCAAGTAAATGCGGCCTGAGCAAAGAAATAAAGCCTCAGATCCATTTTTGGGCAAATACAACCCTAAAAACGCCCCTTCACCAGCATGCGCCACGTGGCATTCATTTTTCAAGAGGTAAGTCAATTTATTTGACAATAAATACAAATTTCTTCCTTTCATAGTCCAAGCGCCCCAAGTGGCCAAGTTGGTTAGTGCATGTGCCTTAGGAGTGAGAGGTTTGAGGATCAAATCCCACAAAAAACACTCAAAAACTCTCCTTTTGCATCTGGCGGAAATTTTGGCGGAACTGCTAAATTTAGCAAGGTTTTTTGAATTTAGTTACGACTAACTAAATTTAGCGGAGAATCCCTAATTTAGGGTAAATTTTTTTTTTCTCCCATCTGGTCTTTTTTCTCATTCCAGACATTTTTTGCAAAAGGAGACCCACCTAAAAATTGCATTTTCAGCTATTTTTTTGCAATTTTTAGCATTTAGGGCTCAGGAGGTCACCAGGACCCCAAAACTGAAATTTTTTGCCTGTCATTCAAATTGTATTGTATATTGTACTAATTTGTAGGTTGCCATAGTCAACTGCAAAACTTTGTAACTGCTCAGAAACTGGCAGAATTGTAATATAAAAAAAAGTAAAATTGGTTCTGTAACACTCACGAGATCCTAGATCTCATTCGCAGCGTTCGGTATATACAGTGCCTCTGGGAAGCGCTTACGGGTAAAGCCGTCGCGACTACTACTGCACTTAACACCTAATATAGCTGCAACAATGTCATCTGGGCATCGTCCCTATAAACCGACGGGGAGTAATAAGGTCACAGTGCACACACTATGAGCCATCCCATCCGTCTGTGAACGATTGCAAGACATAAATCCGGACTGAGAAATTATCCGAGTATATAGCGAAAGTTACGCGTGTATGAGGATATTTCTTTGAGCGTGTCAATAATCACACTGGAGACCCCATCGATCTTGTCTTGGTACCACGTATCGAATTCTTTCACATACGTTAACGCCTCTTTCACGCATCACGCATAGGGTATATAGAAAGGCGAGCTTCTTCCACGTACCGAGCGGGTATATCGGAAGGGTGCATATATAGAAAGGTTCGGTATATCGGATGACGGTATATAGATTGGGAGACCTTATACAGGTGATAAGAGCCAAACCCTATCGGTGATCTCTGCAAAATGGGCACAATGCCCCCAATTTTTTTCTTAGGATTCACTGATTGCTCGAGAGGAAGCAACTATGCTGCTTGGAAGACAAAAATAAAAACACAACTTGAGTTTGAAGAAATCTGGCCTGTTGTGACTGGTACTCTAACCAGATCACCAACTGATGCAACACAACAACGACAATTTGATAGAGCAGATCAGAAAGCAAAACTCATCATCTTGTTTGGAGTATCCGACGATGTGCAAGCCCACATTCGAGATGCCACATCAGCAAAAGAAGCTTGGGATAAGCTGAGCACAATATATGAGGCCAAGAACAAGAATGTCATACTCAATTTGCAGAGTCAGTTACATACATTGAAATTCAAACAGAATGAGAAAATTGAAGCCTCCTTCTTCTTTACCGAAAATTGTTCCGAGAGCTCTCCTTCTTCTTACCGAATTTTTGTCACAACTCTAAACTTGTCAAATACGACAATTAGTTTTGACAAGTTAGTAAACCTCTTTGCAACAAGAGGAAGTAATGCACAACAAGGATGATGAAGAGGAGCAGGCACTATCTTCACATCAAAAATGGAAAGGAAAAGGTAAAAGTAAACCTAAATCCTATCAAAAGTCCCCACATCAGAATCAGTATCATGGGGACAATCAACAGAAGAAGCGATGTCCCATTTGCAAAAGAGGACATGACTTGCAAGAATGTTGGTTTAACACATATAAGAAAGGTTCATCAAGCAATTTTGGACCTCAACAACAACAAACTTACAAGGGACATTCAAACAACTATCACGGGCAGGAAAAGGGGAACTGGAAAAGAAGACCCCACCAGCAAGGTAATATTGTTGAGCAACAAGATCATCGAGATAATGAAGACTTCTTGTTCACTTTGCTTTCGATCAAGTGAACCATCCACGTCATTTAGTGACGTCGGTATGTTGATTCGGGAGCCACTCGACACATGACCGGCCACGAGGTGGTTTATTTCAATGAGGACACGCCATCGAAAAATCATGTTTCGTTGGGAGATGATTCTTCATATACGATTCGAGGATTGGAAACATTTCTCTACCCCTTGGTTCATGCAAATGCAAACTATCGAGATGTTCTATATGTCCACTGGGTTGACAAATAATCTTCTTTGATCTCACAACTCCTAGATCACAACGAAAATTGACTTTGATAGTCGATCCGGCAAGAAAATGTGTGCGATTCGAGATAAATCCGAGGCTCGAAAATAATTGCAAAAGCCTCAAATGTGGGATGAATGTTTCAACTTGATTTCATTCACAAAAATGATCAAGCACTCGTAGCCAAAAAAATCCACCTCGGCTTAGTTGTGGCATTGGAGATTTGGTCATGTAAGTTTCAAATATCTCGACACACTTCGCCGGTGTAATATGGTATATGGGCTACCATCTCTTGAAGGATACGAGACAAGTGTCCTCACCGCTTAGTAGGAAAACAACACGAGTTTCATTCCAAGCGAGTACTTTCGAGCTCATGGTAAACTTGACCTGGTTCATACCGTTGCGTGCAGGTGGTCCGATGCAGCCAAGTCATTCAGGGTTCAGTACTTCATGCTCTGTGTTGACAACTATTCACGTAAAATGTGGATTTTTTGTCTTCACAAGAAAAGTGAGGCCTTTGAAACGTTCAAAAAGTTCAAAGTGGTAGTTGAGAAAGAAACTGGTCGTCACATCAGAACTCTCCGCTCAGATCGAGGGGGGGAATTCACCAGTGATGAGTTCAGAGACTATCTACAAACTCACGGGATTCGTCGAAAAATGCCTCCTCCACACACACCGCAGCAAAATGGTGTTGTCGAGAGAAGAAATCGTACTATCATGGAAATGGTGCGATGCATGATCGATGATTCGAACTTGCAAAGACATTTTGGGTAGAAGAAACAGCAAAAATAAGAGTGTATTTGCTAAACAGAGCGCCTGGTTGCTCTTGATGGAATTACACCACAAGAAGCATGGTCAAAAAGGAAACCATCCATTGCACACCTCAGAGTATTCGGGTGCAAAGCCAGCATGCACATACCCAAACAGAACAGAAAGAAATTGGACATGAAGTCACAAAATCTCATCTTCATTGGATACAGTGAAGAGACTCTTGGGTACAGACTGATGGATCCTAAGACCAGAAAAGTCTACACAAGCAGAGATGTTGAGTTTTCGAGAAGAAGGAAGCAGAGACTCCTCCTCGGACTCGCAAGATGTAGATTTTTACCGATTATAAAAATTGAAGCAAATGTTCCCTCAGAAGATGAAAGTGATGATGGGGATGATGGTGTTGATCAGATAGAACCACAACCCATGGGAACAGCTCAACGTATGCCTAAATGGTGTACAAGTACATTACGAGATGCAAGATTGGATGCTCCACCGGATACATCCACCCCTGGACCACGGACTCACAGTAAAGCAAGAGAAGAAGTTAACTTTGCTTTGATGAGTAGAGTTATTGAAACAGACGAGCCATCTACAATCCAGGAAGCCCTACAGTCAAAAGCTTGGAAAGATGCCATGGATTCTGAATATCAATCAGTGATGAAGAATAACACTTGGCAGCTTGTCAATCTTCCACCAGGGAAGAAACCCATTGGATGTAGATGGATATTCAAAACTAAGTACAAAGCAGATGGGACAGTGGACAAGTGCAAAGCAAGACTTGTAGAAAAGGGTGCACGAAAGAAGGCATTGACTATGAGGAGACATTTTCTCCCATGACTAAGATCAAAAGCGATCAAGATGATCTTTGCTCTAGCTGCTCGATTTGGATGGAAAGTTCACCAAATGGACGTAAAAGTGCCTTCTGAATGGAGATTTACAAGAAGAAGTCTACATGACTCAACTTTGAGGGATATGTTGTGCTGGTCAAGAAGAAAAGGTATGCGAGACTCGGGAAATCTCTGTATGGCCTAAAATAGGCACCCGGGCATGGTACATCAAGATTGATGAGCATCTCATACAACATGGATTTGTCAGAAATCCATACGATCCCAATCTCTACCTAAAAAAGCAAGGGGGAGATGGTGATTGTTGTAGTTTATGTCGATGATCTAGTCATCACTTTGGCGATTCGGTGAAGATGATTGATGAAACAAAGAAAGATCTTAAGTGATCATTCGACATGACAGATCTCGGGCTTATGCACCTCTTGTCTTGGACTAGAAGTATGGTAGAAAGAGAATCACATCTTTGTTTCTCAGATTAAATATACCAAGACAACGCTCGAGAAGTTTAGGATGATGGATTGCACACCAATTGCTACACCTATGGAGAACAGATTACGAGTTATCTCGTTCGAGATCCATCTCCGAGGTAAGTGCCACTCTCTATCGGCAGCTGATTGGCAGTCTCATTTACCTAACCTACACTAGACCAGATATCAGCTTTGCAGTGAGCTATCTATCCAGGTTCATGCAAGAACCCAAAATTTTTCATTGGAAAGCAGCAAAGCGCATTTTGAGATATCTCAAAGGATCAGTGGATCTTGGTCTAGAATACAAGAAGAACGAAAACTTCTTCTTGACTGGATATTCGGATTCAGATCATGCAGGTAACATTGATGATAGAAAATCCACTTCTAGATTTGTATTCTTTATGGGATCTGGACCAATATCATGGGGAAGTAAGAAACAACACTTTGTTTCTCGCTCTTCCACAGAAGCCAAGTATCGTTCTGCAGGAGAAGTTGTCTGTGAAGCAATTTGGCTACGTCGCATACTAGAAGGACTTAGAATACCACAGGACAAACCGACCACCATGTATGTTGACAACGAAGGTGTTCTCAAACTTGTTCGCAATCCAGTTTTTCACGAGAGAACAAAGCACATTGAAGTTCAGGTTCATTTCATACGCGAACATGTATTGAAGCACAACATCCAGCTTCAATTTTGTCCAACGGCTGAACAACGAGCAGATATTTTCACAAAGTCACTTGCACGTGACAAGTTCGAGTTGTTCAGAGCATTTCTCTCCTCATCTCTCCAGACAATGCACAATTAAGGGGGGGAATGTTAGGATAAATTATATTATCCTATTATTTAATTATGCATAGGATTATTATTTAATTAATTTTAAATGGTTATATGGTTAATCAACCATATTTGTCAGTATTCACATTGTTATATTGTTATAAACAATATATTTGTTTTTTATTTAATTGTTGCTTCCCGGGTGATTTGGAAGCTTGTTTATTCTGGTTTTTGGTTGCACCTGTGCAACTCATTCTTCTGGATGTATATGGCTGTGCAATATCTATAAATATTGCAGCCTATTCAATGTACTGTTTACTGATTGAGATTAATAAAATATCACAGGCTTCCATCCCTGTTTCTCAATCGACACATCTCTATTCTCCACATGAACACCTTTATTTATTGACCAAAGACTATGTAATTGGTTGCAAATTATACACTAATATAAATTTCTTCAGATTAATGTCTAAGAATTTGGCCTATAATAATGGCCATCAAAATCTTGACTATAAGAATTATTAATTACCTTTAAAAAAATTAACTCAAAAATGGCCATCAAAATATTGGTTATAAGATTTCAATCTCTAACAATGTCCACCGACAATCGTTTTTGGAAATGCCAGTTACTTTAAATAAATTAAAGTCAAAATATAATGAAGCGCATGAAATATACGCTAGAATATAAGAACTAGCAATCGTACATGAAATGTACGATGGAAACACCGAAAGGGATCTTTCGAAGGAGCCTAATTTGAATTTGGATGGAGAGCAATGCATAACATCATACATAAAACAAATAAAAGGAACACCTCTCTAAGTAGAACTGAATTTGAGCAATGTTTATGGTTTATATTACCCTTCCTAGATTATCGCAGAGCTTTGACTTGTTTTTTCAAAATGGTAATGTGCTTGATACAGATGAAGGAATTGGTCTGACAATGGCAAGAGTTGTGCCTTTGGAGGCTATTATCAAACCTAGGCTTTCAACACCCTAAAGACGTACTTGGAGGATCTTTAAAGAAATAAATGTACCTATTCCTTCCCTCCCTATATAGTCAATATCAATTAGCTAGCTAAATAACTCTAATGCCACCTTGATTTCTTGCAAGGGAAGAATGTCCACCATTGGAAAACATTATAAAAATTTAAAAACTATATAGTTGTGTGTTCGGCCTACAAGACCCCCACACAAAGAGAAAAATCATGCACTACACGGTTGCAAGTTGTGTTTTTGAGACCCTCTACATTCCATGAGTTGTAATTCATGAAGCACTTGCATCAAGAGAAATTTCAACTACTCCCAAAGTCTGATTTTCTCCTAAAAATAGTACCTTGCATGCAAAATGTTTGATAAAAAAATCCGGTGCTAAAAAATCCAGTGTTGGTCTTGGATGTCATACAACTATTAATAAATAATTGCGATACGACCCAACTGTTATCATATCAAAAAACCTTCCAGCCTAAATGCTTGCGACCTTTAATGGGGACCATCAAGATGTTACATAATAGTGTGAAAATGAAATGACATTCAAATTAAGAACATAAATTTGCATATTTAACTATTTTCATCCATGATCAAATTTCCATAAGCTAAAAGGCAAACACATTTAATTTCAACCGTAGGTGTTTCTATTTACATTACAAAAAAAAGACAAAACTCAAATTTTAAGAGTTTAACAATGCAAGAATCAACATATGCAAAATGTTAGCACTTTAATTAAGAACAATATCAGGCATAAAATGGTCATTTGCACACACCTGAAATATTAAGAAAATATAAAAATGAACATATCAAGCTCAAACACAGTCAGAGCAATGACACTGAAGAAAATGTGAAAAGCTAAAAAGAACCATCAAACCTATGCAACTAAATAACATATAAGAAAAACTATATAATCCATGCAACTAAATATCATATCCATCTAAAAAGCATTGTGAAAGCATGCAACTAAATAACATAACAAAGGCTAAAAAGTGCCAACAGGTCATGTAGCAAGAACATCTCTTTACAACTTAAAAATCCAACTCATCCCTAAATAAAAAAGGAAAAGTCAAATCCAAGTAGTTGAAAAGTATTGTCTTTATATAGCATACTTTTACAACTCAATCATCCAACTCGTGCCTATATAAAAGAACCATCAAAGGTAAGCAGCCAAAAAGTGTTGTCTTTATACACACATCATGCATATCTTTTACTTCATAGCCACGACCCCTCCCATGCAATGAAGATCCTTTAGAATTTTTGATTAAGGAACCTGAAACATCTCATATTATCTTCATATGGTCTGTCTGGTTCCATCCCCAACAAGATCCATCAGTTGCAGCTTCTGGAGTACTTAGATTTGAGCGGTAGGCCTGAATCTACTAAAAATTGATTAACTCAATTATGCATTTGCATAATCTTATATAACTACCCCAACAAATTTGACTTGACAACAATAAGAGAAGATTTGACCTCACTGAAATGCTAACCTAGTTACAGACGATTAAAATAAATAAAAGGAATTACTGTAGCTGAAATGTAAACTTGTTTATGAAAGATAGAAATAAATAAAATATAACATAGTGGAGCTTCAGTAATAATTCATTTACAAATGCCAGAAGCCTAAAAATAAAAGGATATACTGTAGCTGAAATGTAATCTCATTCACAGATACTCAAACTAAAAAAAGAAGACATTGTAACTGAAAAGATATTTCATTCACCGAAATTAGCAATAAAATGACACAATCATTTGATGATGAATAGTAAACTCTCACTTGTATTGATAATTCCCTTTTGAGGATAATATAAGCGCTAGAGGAAATGAGCTTCTTCTAGAATGTGGCCTTTAAGGTACATTACTTCTCATGATGGCAGCACTGATAGGAAAATAGAAAGCAACGTTTTTGCCCGAACCAGTCCGAGCACATGCCATCAAATCCTTGTCGCACGAGGGAGATGGGTATGGGAGTTTGAATGTTCAAGGTCAATAAATTTTAATGTAATTCTTTTAAATTCAAAAATAGATTCTACTTGGGAATCAAACTATGCTAGAACATGTTGATTGTGTAAAGAACGTACAAAAGTCCTAGATAGTTATCAGATTGAAGGCTCCATAGTTAGTGGTATTCAAGTCATGTATTGTCTACTCTCAGCTTACTGGTTGTATATCTTCCAGATTCATATCTATTGCATGTCTCTGAAGGTCATTAAAAAAATGAAAACCAATACCAGAATCAAACTTTGCATCTGTTAGAGATTGTTCCTAGCATTCAAATTGATTTAAGGCCGGATTGTTTAGAAGTTGCTTAATTTTGTATTTGTAAGTCCTCATTTCCAATGATTCTACTATGCCTCTATATATTGAGTCCTTTACCCCTACATTTTCATGACTGAGATCCACTTACAGCCACAACTTGGTCTCCAAACCAGATTCATATCTATTGTATGTCTATGAAGGTTGTTAACAAAATTAAAACCAATACTAGAATCAAACTTTGCATCTGTTAGAGCTTGTTCCTAGCATTCAATTTGATTTAAGGCCAAATTGTTTAGAATTTGCTTATTTTTGTATTTGTAATTCTTCATTTCCAGCTGATTCTACTATGCCTCTATACATTGAGTCCTTTATCCTTGCATTTTTCATGATTGAGATCCACTTACAGCCACAACTTGGTCCCCAAAAATTTCATTCGTGCATGAGTTTTTCATAACCCAGGTGTACTTTTTTGACACCATACAAAAAACTGCAACAAATTATTTTTGTTTGGAAATTCCAATTTGTCCCCTATCGGTGAGTCCATTGCACCTTTGGGTGCAATCACTAGTTAATATTCATGTATACCATAGTTATTAATATGATGAAAACAACTGCAACATGTCATTCTATAATTTTATAGAAAATGTATTTTGTTTAAGGAATTAGTATTGAAAATGGTATAATTTTTTTACATGAAAAAAATATAATATGATGGTCATTTAATATGTTAGGAAAAACATTTCATGAACCTTCATTCCAATAATTTACTCAGTGAAGATGAATATTCATCTTCACTGAATTCATAGCTGTTGCTTCCATCATCTTCTTTACTTCCTGCACCATCAGCTTTGGCATATTTTGCACAGTACTCTAAAGAAAAACATATGCATAAAACGAGTTGTAAATACTTCAAATTATATATGAATCCCATCACATAAGACATTTTTACAACCAAGACCAATGGAAAATATTAAAGCACATGGCTGTTAGGATTTCAGGAGCAACAATACAATCTGATATTGCTATAAGAGAGCAATAAGGATCTGAACCAGAAAATATGATGCACCAATGATGTGTAGAATTGAACTACTAGAATTGAAAGGATATTGAAAACACAAGTAGCTGATAACAAATACCTTTAACTTTTTGCCCATAAATATTTGCATCATGCATCAACAAAGAAGCAACCTCTCCATTCAAGGGATAGGATGGATTCAGATATAATAGAAGTTGGGGAAGAAAAGACTCAAATACATTTGACAAATCTGCATAAAAGATGCCAAATTCAAAGACTTTAAATCGACATCTCATGCAAATGTATGCAATCTGCAACAAATAAGTACCAACTCAAATAGCCACAGTAAAAGAATAAAATCAGAAGACAATAACTTCTTACCATACATTGGACTCCAAGCCTAGTTGATCACATCCAAGCATACTGAGTTGGACCTTATTCATGCACATTTTAAACATGGCCAATGCCATCAAATCCCTACCCGCCATGGAGATGGGTATTGTGTATCTATGCACAGGCACGGGCTTAACATATTATTTGAAACCCGACTGGAAGATGAAAATTGTATCGAGAGCGGAGAGGCGATAGGAAATAGAGACTCTGAAAAATGTCAGCTGCAAAAAAATCTCCCATTTGTCACTCTCTTTTAGTGTCCCTAGGATGAAATTTATCAGCTTGGGGACCAAAAACCTCATTGCCGTTACAATTCCATTTCTTTCCAATGCCTAGGTGAAGCCATCGTTAAATGAGAACGATTCGGAGGACATGGTTTTGTACGGGGTTTTGAAAGAGGTGACGAAGAAGCTAAATTGTCCCAGCTGGTGTTTAGGTATGGGGATCGACAAAAGAACTAATCTTTATCTATCTAAAGCAGGGATGCAGGGAAAAAAAACTTTTAAAAATGTGAAAACATCCAGATGGCCGTCAAACCGTCAAATTTAACACAGTTGCAGAAATGTCCGTAAGGGCCTTTTCCATAGGGGAACGCCTTCGGCGTAATTAAAAATATGTAGTTCAAACATGTTGATGGAGTTTGGAGATAACCAAGAGTGTGTTTATGCTTTTTATCTCTATTTTTAAAATTTTAATCTGTCTTGATTTTTTTCATTTTTTAAAGATATCTTGCTTTATTGACATAATGGTATTTATTTCTTTTCTTTCAAGGGTTTCAATATATATTTTATGGAGTGCAAGAAATTGAAGGTTTCATTATTCTCTTCATTCTTTGCACTATTTTAAAAAATGGTTTTCAATGCTCTAAGCTTTGGTGGGTTGAAACATTCCTTCCCATTAATGCAAAGTAAAACCAAAAATCTCTCGAGATCTGTAATTATAGTCCTCATGGACTTAAAAAGTAGTTATTAGTGCAGAATCACATCACCCCCAAATGAGTCGTCAAATATGATTTTCTAGGGTAGACTCACTTGGTGTGATTGCATAACATGGGACCATCTCTCAAGCTATGGGACTTGCAGACTTGAGATGGCCCTCCGGAGAAAGTTGGCTTCTTCTTCTTGATCCTAATGCTAAACTACTCCTAATGCAGAAATGATGTCTAACTACACCTATCCTAACAATGCCAAGGAGACAGGGAGAGAGAAAGTGCATAAAGAGGGAAATCCTACACTAATGAGGTGATAGCACCAAGAAAAGGGAAGTGCTGGTCACAATCTCAGCTACTGAAGTGGAGAGAGGTGAGTAGAGGAGAGGGTGGACAAGATGCACCATAGACTAGAGATAGATTTCACACAGAACACCACTTCAATCCCCACAAACACAACTCCCAGATTTGCAAATGAAATGTCCAAAACATGCATAGAATACTCTAGAACGATGAGAGGCAAGAGTATGCAATGAAAACAAGTAAAGGATGGACAAATGCATCACAAAAATGAGTTTTATTGCTTCAGAAATTTACAGAGCATCATACATGAGCAAGAGGCAAAAAATGCCATTTACAGAGTAGGGGAGGAGATTCAAACTCCATTTCGACCCTGGGGAAGAAAAGAAGGGGGAGGTAGAGAAGAAGAATGAACAACCTTTTACAATGAATCCTGCCCCCATATTTATAGATTTGATCAGAGAGAAGAAAGAGAGAGGGAAGTGGGAAAATCAGGTTGAAGCTCAACCACTGCTTTATTAATGCTTCTGATAAAATCCACCCCAAATCCATCTTTACTACATTGATCCTTGATCAGCGCCTTGAAAGAAGAGGAAACGATGGAAATAGATTGAATCGATCGGTTGTTGAGACAAATGGATCCTGCATTGAAGGCCTGAAGACATTTCCTCCATTTTCCTTCACCTAACCTCTTCAAAATTAAAGTTTCAGACCTCAGTGGCATGGGTGAGGCCGAGATATTTTCAACGGCGTCAGATTCGCAATATTTCGAGCCCTGAGTTGAAAGATATGCCCCTTCAAAGTTTGTATCGGGTCCTTACAGGAGGGTGGGAAAACAACTTGAAAAATGGGTCCCCTTTTTGATATGGGACACGTGGTAGCCTTTGGTTGGCTGGGGAGGTGCACTCCAATCTTTTCCTTTGTGCCATTTTTCCAAAAGGAAAATTTTCACTTTTTGCTCCGATGGCCCGCTTTCCTTTGACTCGGGTTCAAATTTTGACTTTTTCCCTTTTTATTTTAGAGCCTGCCCAAGTTTGTCAAATAGATTTAAGACACGGATTCGCACAACATAGCCATTTCTTCTCTTTCTTCTTGCACAAGGTCGTGGCCAATCCAATATTTTGCCCGGGGGGTGAAATATGGATAACAATAGTAAGGTTATAAACCTTACTACTGTGTCCACATATGAAATATATTTAGGAGATTTTTTATTTATTATATTTAAGTATAAATTGTAAAAAAATAATTGATGAGTGCAAAATATGTCAATTAGCTAAACACAGAGTGAAAATATAGGATTATATTTATTATTTCTTAATTTATAGAAATTTTGGGTGATATTAGATAGAAGAAGAAATTATTCAATACTTATGGTTTCTAGATAAGTTTCCAAAAATGAAAAATTTTGTGACTGGTATGCAATTTAGTGCTATGAGTAACATTGCAAATTAATATTTATTTAAATATATTTAACTCAATTTCTATATAAATACATATAAAAATTTATATTTTACGCACTCAAGATTAAAGAGGAAGGGAATAAAAATTTGGATGAATATTTTATGGCTAAAAAATAATTTTTTTAATATAACAAACATGCAAACAACCATCTATTTTATACCTTACAAGTAACGGTGCTTGGATAAACCCCTATGTATGTACCTTATTAACAACCTCTACGAATACAGGCATCTACTCACCACGTAAAAAAAAATTATAAAATTACACAAAACACAATTTTACTTTTTGCATGACATTGAATAAATAACTATCAAATTATATCCTAAAATCCAAAACATATGCATTGATAAAAAAAATTATTTAATCGGCGCGTCTGTAGTGGGTTATCAAAATTTTGTATACAAATTTAATAAGTTGAGACAAAAAATCTCTCATCCATTTTGTTGCAAATTTCTCATTGACAAGAGCTTCTCTACTTGCTTCTTCCCCATTAGGTTCCATTTCATGCCCCTCTAGTGGCGTTATTTTAGAATATTTGATTAATGGTCATTTTCTTTATGCTTTCTATATTTACAATAGTAATAGAAGTAACTCTTAACCCTTTCTATGGTTATAAACATTACGTTTTTTCGATTATAACTCTATCAAGACAAGTGATAAAGAGGAATTCCTTCCCTTTTCAATTGATTTATCCATGTATTTCTTTAGGCAATTAATGTTGCTAAACTACTTGTTATGTCAATGTTTTCACTTAACAACATAATTGCATGTAAATTAGAAATCATTTTGAGCAACTTTTGAGAATGTTATAAAACGATTTTTTATGGCATTGATTAATGCATGATATTGACATGTGATTATCATCTTTTAGCATCATTATTTGTTATGGAGGACTATAAATTTCAATGATCAAACATGAAGGGTTTATCATATTTTAATATGACATGCTAGGTTAAGCTTGATTCTTCATAAATGAAAAATTAAACAACACACTACCTTTCCACCAAAAATAAATAAATTATAATATGTGTGTGTGTGTGTGTGTGTGTGTGTGTGTGTGTGTGTGTGTGTGTGTGTGTGTGTGTATAAGTGATTTACTTAACTTTAATAAATTTTAAACGAAAATCAATGTTATCCATTAAGGCATTTTTATAAGTGATTTAATTTGGATCTACCAGGGTTTTATGCTTGCTCTTGTAATACCCCATTGTTTACATTGTGGCCTTTAAACCTTTTTAGGGTTTTCCCTATGGTCATATCATATTGTTAGTCAAAATTTTTCTTGCCGAGAAGTCGGCGAATTTCCTATAAATGGATAACTCTCCATCCACTAAAATGACTGTTGCAATTAGTGGTGCAAATGGCTCTCAGACATGATCAAAAGTTTGCGTTGAAGGTATACGACAAGGTATGGATTATAAATCATCCCTCGATGTTGTTATTTCTAATGAATTTTTAGACCTTGTGGTCAAATGGTATTGTAAGAACTGCCTTATTGCATATTTTTGTAGTTGTGTCACCTCAGAATCTTGCCTGTAAAACTGGAAAAAGAACCATTGAGAGTCTGATGATATCTTAGTTTCAGGTATCCCTAACCTAACCAAGGGATTTTATCTCTTTTCATTTCGTGAACCATCACAGGTCCAAGCCATCCTTCTTAAGGTGGATTTTTGGTATTTAGGAAATACCCTTTTAGTGATGTCTCATTGGACTCCTAACTTTAGCCCCACCAATTAGGCTTCATTGAAAATACCAGTTTGGATCAAGCTTCTTGGACTCCCCATTAATTTCTAGTCATTCCTTCCAAATATATTACGCATTGGTAGGTTATTATGCCATGAGAAAGTGCACTTTTTCTACGTTTGTCCCAACAAACATGTTTGTGTCAAAATTGACCTCGCGAAAGATCGGTGGGACCATATGGATATTCAAGTTGGGTCCCTGAGTATCTCTCAAAAGGAAGTTTATTTCAACCTCCCCAATACATGATTTTTTTGTCAAGCCATATATCATCACATTTTTGAATGTACTCTTCTAGCTCACTCCAATCCAGTGGTGATGCAACCCTCAGTTCCTAACCCTAAAGGTGATCAATTGGATGATGGTTAAACTGTAGTCAGGAATATGAAGGAAGTAGGTGTGTAATCCACTCCTATGGAGTCTCCTGCTCTTTCTACTTCCCCTCTTCTTTTTAAGGATAATTCAGGGTCATCTCCACCCCCTCGTCGATTTACATTCCTTCCAAGCCCGCACGGAGTCAGATTGCACCTCTTCGATCGGATAACTCTAGGAACTTAGCTTTAACATGTCTACCTCTATGTCACTCTCACATTCCACCTTAGGAGGTGTCCCATGGTGTGCGAGGAGATAATGGGATCAAACCTTTCTCCATTCATGTTGATATTTCTAATTCATATCACATCTCACTTGTTAATAACTTTGAAATTCTTTACTCCGAGGATGGCATACCAGATGGGTAAGGTGAGTTTTATATGTCTGATTTTTCATGAATTTCATATCTTGGAATGTCATGGGTCTTAAAGAACCCTCTCGTAAATATTTTGTTTAATTGACATGCCAATGGTTTAGCTTCTTTGATATTATTTGTTTACAAGAAATTAATATTTCTATTTTTTTGCTTAAGAATACTCTTAACATTTATTGCTCCTAATTTTTCAAATTTTCATGCTCAACACATTGATGGAAAATGTGGCACTTTTATTTCTAATTCCCCAAAATTCTCAGCCTTAATGACCTCTCGGGCCATGATCCTTCAAATTGGGCCATGTGGGTGATTATGGAAATTAACAATATTTCTTTGTGTATTTTAAATATTTATTCTCCTCACGATGGCTCTGAAAGAATGACATTATGGAAATGGTTAGGTGATAACTGACCTTTAGCTTACTGACTTATGTGTGGTGACTTTAATATGATATAACATCCTACTGACAAACTTTGTTCCTTGCCAATGTATTGGTGTATTGGTGAGCGTGTAGCTTTGTATTTCTATAAAATTTGTTGGGGGCTTTTCGATATTTTTCTCAGACGGCGGCGTGAATTTAAGTCTCAAGTTTGGTATACATAGACCAATCTTCAACAAGGATGTAATAGGGATTTTAAAATACTTTATCATGTACTTCTCTCTCAGGAACCTATTTTTAATTTTACACGCAAGGCCTCTCCCTTGTCATGGTGTGGTTAGATTTACTTTTGTCAGATCATTGTATGATCTCTTTTAAGATTATTTGGAGAGAGGCCCCATTCAAATTCCCATCGAATCAATTCCTTCTTAAAGTCTCCTTGATGAGTCACCTGGGGTGGTCCCACTTATTGCTAAAGTTTGAAATCCACCTTTTCTGCCAGCCGGAATAAGTGGTGAGAAGTGGCGATTCAATGCACCACCTATTTCCTTCACCAATTTGGAAAGAATGTTGCTCCTAGTGTGTAAACTGGAATACCCAACTTTGCAAAAATAGTTCAAAATGATGTTTTTTCTCCTTGAATCCAATCCTTTCGAAACCCCTTTTCAGTTACAGGTTTCTGGTATTCAGAAAAATATCAAGGTCATAGAATTTGATTCAGCCCATGGCACATAGATCTGATGAAGGACACATTAGCTCAAGGTGGGAGACAAAGCTTATAAACTCTTTTTCAAATAACTGTGGGCCAAACATGTTCATTAAAAAATCAAATCCATTCAATTTTCTCAAAAATGACTCACATATTTTACTGAGATCACTAACACCTCTGTGGAACACTATTAGTTTGTCTTCCAAGCTCAAGTGGCTACTAATGAGTGAGCTTCTGCTTTGCAGCAATGTATTGATGTGGTTCTGGTCAAGTTTTCTCCTGATGACCAGGCTTGATGAAATGTTCCTCTTTCTTTAGATGAGTTTTATGCAGCTTTATTGTGCCTTGCTAATGGTAAATCTTTGAGATTGGATGACTTTCCTTGTGAATTAGACAAAGTCACTTGGTAGTTTGTTGGTCCAAACTTGCTTCGTTTTTATAATGAAGCTCTCCAATCCAATTCTTTTGGGATTTTCATCAATCAAGGAAACATTAATTTCATTCATAAAGCTAGCGATCAAAAATGATTTCTAGTTGGAGGCCTATCACATTATTGAGTATTTCTTACAAAATTCTTGCAAAGGCCCTATATTTTCACGTTGCGACATCTTACCCAATATTGTTCGACTTGAACAGAAGGGATATGTCAAAGAATGATACATTCTTGATAATATTATAACATTCTAAGAAGGAATGGAATGGTCTTGGTTCTCTCTGCAATGGCCCGTATTTCTTAAAATTGACTTTGAATAGGATTATGATTGTATTGAATGGCCTTTTTTCCTTTAAATACTCAAAGCCTTAGGATTTAGAGAAGTTTTTACCTTGGCTTTCCAAAAAAATTCCAATGCTTTTGCTTGTCTCACTATCAATGGGCATCAATTCTCCTAAATTGGCCTTTTCTATTCTATTATACATGGGTACCCTCTTGCACATGCTATTTTTTTCTTAGTCGCTGATGTGCTTGGATAACTTATTGCTCAACGTGGTGATCAAGGCCTCATTAAGGGATTTTTTTGGATCATTCGACTTAGCTCATTAAATGGGCACTTTATTGATGATTCCTTTCTTGCCCTTGTTGAATCTTAACAGAATTTGGTTGTAGTTTTGAATGCCTTGACAACTTTATTATTCCTTTAGGTTCCAACATTCAGATGGCTAAAACGTTATGATATGAGAAAATTTTTTGGCATGTGCCTAGCTAGTTGAAGGCTTACCCCTAGAAGTAGATTGGGCACAAAGAACAATTAAAAGTTTTAGGCATAACTCTTACATTTGATAGTGATTCTACTATTTTATGGTAGTATTTGATTGACTGAGTTGAAAAAAAAGTCTCTCGGTGGTCTTCCAAATCCCTTTTCATTGGTTAGTAAATTTCATATGTGTACCAAGATTCTTGTAGCCACTCATGTTTATGATTATACTTGTTTGTGCCCATCCTAGGATTCCTTTGCCAAGCTTTCCAACCTGCTCTAGGATTACCTTTGGTGTAAAAGTTCTGGTTTAGGTGGCTTTTGGCGGGTTTCCTTGGAAGTTTGTTATTTACCCCGTGATCAAGGTGGCATGAGTATTATTGATGTCTATAGACAAAGTGTGGCTTTACATTCTAAATGGGTTGTAAAATGTCACTCAAGTGTTTAAGCCTAGAGAATTCTGCTTCAACATTGCATTGCTTCGGGTGCACCTTATGGTAAAAAATGTTGGAATAATATAGGGTTACATACCTTACTTACCAACGAGACTCTAGTAAAGATTACTGACACATTCATCACTAAAAAAAATAGATGGCCTTTGAAATAGTGAAACTGTCTTGCATTGGATTGGCGATGGATTTCAAACTGGGCTTTCTTTCAATTCTGGTGGTCTCCCATTATCACAAAAGATAGTATTCCATTCATGGAAACTATGGACGTCAAAGCTCTCTGTTTATCTTATAAGGGGATTCACACCATTTAGGATTTGGTTTCCTACAGAAACTATATTTCCTAGTGCGAGCTCAAGACTAAGTTTAATCTTGCAAATTCAGACCTTCTGTCTATCCTCAAAATTCAAGAGGTTACGTCAAATGTGGTGCTCTATAAACTGAGACATAAGCCTATGGATGCATGGTGGCATGATTGGCGGTTAAATCATGATATTTCCTTTCTTTACTATAATGTTGAAACCATATAGGTCAGATATTGAGCTCCATCTCACCTCCCATTTCCAATCTCAATGCCCACTGGGCCTTGCAATATTCCCATTCTAATTGGCTTCATCAAATTTCCCATTCTTGGAACCCCTTTCCTGAGCCTAAAGTTAACCAATATCTTTGGTTCCTTATCTATTAGTGCCTTCTTTTTGGAAAGCGTCTTAGTCACATTGACGTTCCCAATCCAAAATGCCCTTTTTACTCTCAACCTTATTATTTTAAGCATTTGTTTTAGTCTTGTTCCTGAGCACAAGTCGTTTGGTCATGGATTCATACGTTATTTCAACCCTACCAAATTGAATTCTTTCCTTGGTGTTTTTCTTTGTTTAGATATTTCACTCCTTGGCCTAATTATATTGAGACTCTATGCATTTTGTTTAGAGCTTGTATTCTCTTTCATATTTGGAAATCTCGTAATATTATGATATTCTAGAATGATCAAACTATTACTTTATTCTCCACTAATGATAAAGTGTCTATTTTGTCTATTGTACGCTTATAGATTCAAGCTTAAGTCAAAAAGGTTTCCCTGGAATTTATTCATTTGTATAAATATCTCACACACTATGGGAGTGTTCATTACACAATGATTCAGTCCCTCCCAACCCTTTGATGTCGTTGCCTTGGCCATCTACGCCTCACGAGCCACCTCCACAAGGACTGCATCATAAAATCCGCTCTCATAACCATCATTTCACCTCTCCCCGTGGTCACCCTTAAGCTCCATCCTCCTTTGGGTCGGGGCTGGAGTCCTCCTCTGTGAGGGAAGGTCATGGTAGAATCTCCATGTTGGGCCTCTCCTCCGCCTGGAGATAAGATGTTTACCGGCTCTCCACCCCTGGTTGGGAATTGTGGTGCCTTTGCACATGCAGATGCTAGATCAGGATGGATGGCAACTTGATCCTCCTTTGGATGAGCCATGAAGTGGATCTTGCATCCTTCCTCAAGATGATCCTCCTCCTCCTCCCGGGGTGGCAGCATGTGCTTTATGCTCTTTGGTTTGATGTAATTCACTTATTTTCCCTTGTGGCATGCTCTATCTGCCCTTTGGACATTTTGTGGTGCCTACGTGGCTTTTTTGTGGGACCCTAAGTTTTTCAGTCACCTTTGCATTTGTAACTCTCGTATATTCTTATTAATATGATGGGAAGTTCCAATAGTAAATAAATATTATTGAAATTTAAAATTAAATGGAGGAAAAGTTTCTTTAAAGAGGGAAATATAGCTAGAAGAGACAAATGACTTAAAAAATATTAAAAATTTATAAAACAAAGATTAAATCGAAGGGAAACAATGCCATTGGAAGAAAACACCTTGGGAAGGGATGAAAGAATGACACAAGAAGAGATGGAGGCATTGATAGGGAGAGCTTGATTTTGTTCTTACATACATTTATTCTCTCATGATTGTTAATTTTCTATAAGGCTTTGATGATATTTATGGGTTATTATCTTATTTTTTTGAAATAATAAGTAGATCTCCATTTGTTAAAAACTAGACTGTCTGAAACACCTAAGGCCCCCCAGTACCGGCACTGAAACGTACCATGATGCAGTACGGTACACTATGGGTAATGCGTTTCCAAGCATACCCGTCCAAAAAAACATGCTAAAGATCTGTTTCTTTCCTTTTTTGGATTTTTGGTGGAAAATCACAAGGATAGAAAAAAATTGCCATTTTTGGAAAGGGTCCAGGGAAGATGTAGCAGTGAAAAACTTGCATGTGCCATAAATTTCATTCTCGTGACTCGGTTTCAAGTGTCATTTTCTCTAAAAGTGTATATTTTCTTGAGCTCTATGCATTGATGGAAATATTTTTCTTATTTTAATAAAATCCATTTTTGCACCTTTTTAGACCAAGCAACTTCTTGCAATCTTGAAAGAATCATGAGCTTTGATTTCTGTAGCAGATTAGTAATTAAAAATCTTGGATAGCTTTCCAAAACTCGCGAGTATTCTCCCTTGCTCGGACTAATCGTCCCACCCGCCACTTGGATCCATATTTTTCCTACTTAGTTATGATGTTTCGGGAAATATGTCAAACAATACTATCGTCTTTGAGTGGATCAAGGAAGGTCTCCATGAACAATCAAAACTCCTTGAATCTTATCACGAGTCACTAAGATAAATAATCGTGATAGAGAAATAATAAATTTCAATAAGTATGCAAATGCTTCTTTAAATTTATAATTTATATACATATTTATATATTTATATACATGTCTATATATATATATATAACGTACCAAAAGCATACCATACCCAAGATTTTTAAAACTTTGCCGTATCGCATCGTACCATACCGGTACCTGCACTCCGTATCCAGATCTGTCTAGGTTAAAAATCTCAATTGTAATTTTGTTGTTTGAATTGAAACATAGTAGAAGAAATGAAAATATAATCATAAAATAAACTTGTACATATATTTAATAAATTAAGAATTGTGATTTTATTACAAAATCATTTTGACAACATTTTCATGTTTATTATTATGCTGAAATTATTGGCGAAATAAAACAAAATGTTGATAGTTTCACCCTTGAATTTTGGTTGGGGCGACTGCTTCTTAGAGAAATTTATGAAATATTTAATAATTTTCAATTCATAAATATTTTCTCGGATGAGACCTTGACTGGAGTTTTTTTACATTTTTTATAAAAAAATTACCAGAAGAAATTGTCTATTGAGAAAATTTTTCTTGGTGCAGAAGAGATAGATGTCTTCCATTGCATGATACCACATAATAATAACACTAAATACTAGATAACTTAAAAACACTTAGAAATATATAAGCTAATATTGTTCAGAAAATTCTTATATGCAATATAGAACCACTACTGAAAAAGAAACTTTCACAGACATAAAACATATAGACATGCTAAACAAACAATAAATAGTTGATACACAAATTGCTTACTAGTTTTTTCAATAGTGTATGCTAAATTGTTATTTTTATAGCCTAACACAGACCATAATATTGTAAGAAAACAAAAAACATAAAGAATAGGCATACATAATTTTAAAAAATAGTAGGCATAAATAATACATGTAATTATACATATGGAATGCTTAGAAAAATTCCAATATGTTTAGAATGGATGCAAATTATTGGAATTTTTTCTCTTGCAATAGAATGTTTTTAAAATATAGGAAAATACTTAGAATGTATGTTAATTGTTTGATATAATTTTCAATTAATTTAAATGTTTGGAAAATTGTTTGCATACTTAAAATGTATGTAAAGGAGCTAGTAGTCTGAAATAGTTTTTTTCCTTGTGGCCTATTATATGTTCATTACTTTGGGCACACACATTAGTTATAAAATCTCTCCCAAGAAGAACTTGTAATTCATATTTTGCATAATGTTAATCCAATTATTTTTATAGAGGCATACGAACCTCGACTTGAATTAGTGAAGACAAATTAACAGTGAACGGAAAGCATTGTGATCTTCTTATTACTAGTGTTTGTTTCTCCGTTGTGCTTTATGCTTATGGTTAGCTTAGAGTGGTTGTAATTCCTGAGAGAATTATGATAAGAATGTTATATTTAAATAAATTGTCATACCTGAAACGTTAGTCATAGTACATTATCAACTTTAACCATGATAATATTAAGTAATGTTTATAAGCCAGCTATTGCTTCTTATGATAGGACTAAAAATTAGATTCTTGAACTATTGCAACCTACAATGCTAGGAAAATGGGTTGGGTTGTGCATGATATTCTCTATCTAATAAGAATTTGATTATACTTTAGTATTCTATATTGTTGGATCAGAATTCACAACGATTCTGATCCAACAAAATGATGAAGTGGTTCTTAGTCATACTTCTAGAAAATGGTGATCATGTCATTAAAAAGACTGATTTGTAGTCCAATAAATTAATGTAGAAGCCCCAAGTCTTATCATATTATATTGCTCCATCAATCCATGTTTTACATCCTAGATTGTGGGTGGAAGAAGAACTTCATGTGAGGATCAAATCATCTATATAGAGGAAGTATTAAATTTATTCCCATGTTTTTAAATATATATTGTAGGGTTAGAATGGAAATGAGTGAAATGATACGAAAGAAATAAATTGTACATCTTCTCGTTTCAATCTTAGGGAGCTTGTTCAAGACCATAATGTGAATGATGAAGCTTGTAAATAATTGAATAATCCTCTATAAAAACATGTAGATAATCCATGTAGATCTCCTCATAAAATTCATTATAAATAAATGTAGTCTTCACACCCACTTGATGCATTAATCATCTCTTTTGTGCATCTAATTAAAACACAAGGTGAATATAATCCATCATGGCAATATGGGAAAAGGGGAAAAACTATTATAATAGTAAATTGTTTAAACCTACGAAAAACCCTTTTCTATAAGATGGGTTTTATACTAAACAATACAACTACCTGATATATATTCGGCCCTCAAAACCCACTTACAATGGACCAAATTTGTTCCTTTAGAAAGAGAAAAAAAATCCCAAGTGTGATTATTCCTCAAAGAAAAATACTCCTCAATCATGGCTATGTCCCACTCTGGTGTATGTTCTGCATCTAATTTTTTGGTATATTCTCTGAAATGCCATGAGACAAAAGAGAAACCCTATATGTTTGTGAAATAGTTTGACGTGTTTCATAAGGATCCTTTTCTGAGAAGAATATACCTCCTTTAAAGTAGTTAAAATCCAATGAGGCATAAATTATGCACCAGAAGGTGGAGGTCATGGAGAAGGAACAACAACATTGAAATCATCATCAAGAAGAGTGGAATCATCAAGATGTGAAGAATAAAGAGTAAGTGAAGGATAATATATAGCTAAATTATAAATGCTGGTGAAATGCTCATCAAATTGGACATCCCCTTAGAAAAAATTGTGAGTGATAGAGTTAAAAAAATAAAATCCTTCACACCCTCATAATATCTAACATAAGTGAGTTGTTGACTATTCTTCTCATTGGATTTGCATTTTCATCAAGAATAAATGCTGAAGTCTCTCTACAAATAACTCCTCACATCGAAACATCAGGATTGGTACGAGACCAAGCCTCATCTGGTGTCATGTTATACACTTTCTTATGAGGAATGTGGTTTTGAACGTAGCTCACTATAGACTATCTCATCTTAAAATGCAATTTCCATATTATTAGACTAGATCGTGTTATTGGCGATCTCTCTCAAGGTAATATTTTTCCTCTTAACAATTCCATTTTGTCACAGAGGGTAGGGAAAATTTTACTGATCTTAAATAATATGATCTATAAAAACTTCATGAAAGGAATTACTAATATAATCCCCCATAATCTATGTGTAGCTTCTTGATAAGAAGTGTGGATTGCTTACCAAAAAATGCCTTGAAGTCCTTGAAGAGTTCAAACACTTCACCCTTGTATTATATAAATTACATCTACTACCGACATGAGATGTCATCAACGTATGTGAGGACATACTTGGCCACTAAAAAATTGAGTAAGGACATAAGGTCACTATGCAATAACTCAAGGTGATACAAACCTCATAATGTATTTTTTGGGGAAAAAGATCATGATGATGTTCTCTATGTACACAATCTTTACAAAAATAATCAATGCAATAAAAATTAAGTAAGATGAGCATCATATTTTGTGAAATCATCTTCTTAAAATACTTGAAATTCAAATTTCCAAATCATTCATCACAAATTTAGCACTAATTTCAAGGTTTTAGCTTTTGGTTTTTTGTGCTTCTGTCATTTTAGAATTTTTAGCTTTTGTTACTGCAAGTTTTCTGATTTAGATCAAGTTTTCTAACAAATTTACTTAAGTTGTAATGAATGATTTTGTTTCCATGATTTGTATTAGTTTGGGATAAAGCTTTTGTATTATCTTCTCTTACACCATAGTGTGATCTTGAGAATCAAAAGCGACTTTAAACCTTCTTTTCCTAACATTAGAGTAAGTGGGAAATTTCATTGTTCATTTTTGTACTCAAGGGAAGGAATTTTCATAAAGCATTTGTATGATTCTTTTATTTCAAAATATTTTTTTATAAACAATTGGGAAAAATTTTGTGTATGATCTTATCTTCCACCATTGTGTGACCTTGAAAATCAAAAGCAACTTTAGTTTTCATTCATTAAAAACACTTGGATTAATTGGGAATGAAATTTGTACAAAGTATTATGGTGGTTATTTGATTTACAAGTTTTTCATTATTATCTAGTTGGGTTTCTTATTGTGTATGCTCTTCTCCTGCATCCTTAGACGATATTGAAAACCAAAAACAACATTTAATCCTCTTTCTATGATATTTTAGATCTTTTTGAAACTACTAACTATTTGTGTGTAGGGCCTAACGATTTCCAAAGAAAGGAGATTCTAAAAATCTCTAACTACACGTGTGTTACAAGTTGCCAATGGTGGTCTAAACCAAATTGCTTAATCCAAAAGATAAAAAACACACCACATTATTCAACACACTGTACTTGTAGGTTTTGGTTAAGAGCTATGGGTCATCCACTTTGAACTGGCTGAAGTGCCTTAGCATAAGCCATCATAACCCATAAGGATGCTCCTAGAAACCCTAAAGTAGTCCACACAAAAGGGAACTGTACGTACCCAAAATTGCATGTGTTACATTGTCGGAAAATAGTTACCAAAATCCCCAATGATGATTCAAGTCCTTTCAAGAAGGTGTTCTAGATCCAAAACCCATTCATAGTGTATATTTGTAGCCTAGACATCTTTACTTAGCCTTTCCATGATTTTTTCACGATCCTCGCTTCTTTCTATGCATGTTTTGGCCTTTAGTGCTAGGACCACCACCCTACCTAGGCAGCGGTTCTGAAACCACCGCCCATGCAGGTGAAGGTCCTGCGACCACTTCCCTACATAGGGTAGTGGTCCTTCCCACTTTTTCCAGATT
This sequence comes from Taxus wallichiana var. yunnanensis, assembly GCA_018340775.1. Taxonomy (NCBI): domain Eukaryota; kingdom Viridiplantae; phylum Streptophyta; class Pinopsida; order Cupressales; family Taxaceae; genus Taxus; species Taxus wallichiana. Next base: position 535,168,508 of record CM031236.1, read on the forward strand.
CCGTCATGCGTGTTTTTAACATGTGAAGCTTCACTTAACTTCACTTTTAGGATGCATCGTGAGCCAAATTGTCTAAAAATAGTTTTGATTACTTGGTTCTCCTTCCCTCTTCTATTTTTAAATAGATTTAACTAGTTGGAACTACTTGTTCTTGCCTTGTGCATGAAGGAACATCCCAACCCTAGTTCTTATATATTCCATGCTTGTGCTCAAGAAAATGGCCTGAGAATTTTGTGTATCTTGCATTGTATTTCTGCCACAATCCTACTAGGAATTACATAGCCAAGCTCAGATATATTGTGTTATCTCTCTTCTACTTACATTACAACCAGATTGCCTTCAAGCTACCATTACTCAAGAATCTTCTTCTGCTGATGTTATTGCATTCCCAATTCCTTGGAATCATATGAACACACAAAGAAAGAAAGGAACAAACTGAGGGGAAGGATACATATACAACCAGATTTTCCAAAGCTCTTACCAATCCAAATTGGAATCGTACGTTTGCTCTCTTCATTCATCAAATTGTCAATTTCAAATCATTGGTTTCAACTACATATCAAATAGAGTAGAAAAATTATCTGTTTCAATTAATTAGGTAATTACAAGTAGATCAGATCATTAGAAATATTTCTCTTTAACATTACTAGGGAAGTTGTGGAGAACAATATCTCTTCTAGGGTTATGATTTGTTCTTCACCTCTGAGGTAGGTTTTGAAGTGTTTTGATTAAATTAGATTAGTTGTTTTAGATTTAGATTCACATATCCACACAAGTAATTAGCTACATCTAGCTAATAATTTGTATTTAACTTGTTTATTAGATTAGACGCATTGCTTAAAAATAGAAAAGAACAAAAACATTTACTTTCACTAGGTTAGCTTGCTTTTGTTGCTTTGTTCCAATATATTGTGAAAACACCAAAAACATAGATTAGATTTCCTTTGATAGTTAGCTTGTGTGACAATAATTATCCCAATTCAATCTACATGACCATCAACGGTCCACAACAAGAAAAGACTTATGGTTATGATCCCTTGGTCCCACAACCCAATGGCCGGAATTGATAACTGACATTGATACAAGTTTACGTTTAACAATTTTATGCACACGTGTAACTTTTGCTGAGAAAATAGATCAAATAAACACACTAAACATCACTGCAAATAAACCTATGATTATTGGACTACTCCTGGCAACAGGGTTTGATTACGCACATGACTATATAAGGGCCATAACCTCCACGAGTATTTGGTTGTGATCCTTAGGTCCCACAACCCAACGGGCCTACTAATCAATTGGATATTGACACTTTGGTTTGCGTACATTGGTATTTAGATCCTCACCACTTCCACTAGACATTATTACATAATTTTCCATGTTGAACATAACAGCCGATCAGGCTAAGACTTTCTGGACTAGGCCAAAAATTGCCCATAGTTCTTGTAGCTCCATCACACCTCTTGTTTTCACTTCCATGACCTTATCTAGAAATCCACATGAGGTGCAGGCAGGTCACTTTCCACATGTTCAGCAACCAACAAATAGAATCTCGGTAGAGCTCAACATTGATTGGATTCTTTGAATAGATATCATGTTTGATCGATCCATCACACAACTTTAGGTTAGGACAACATTCTTTTCCTTAGACTCACAGATCTCGATATTGCGTGTTGAAGACATAAGATTGACCAATTAGCTTGTTCACCACCACCACATTCATATGCACTTCCATTATACACCAGCTATCTCGGCACAACATCGAGAAGTCAGGTACAAAGAAGGTCACGTGTTGATTTTCTATCGTACAAAATTGGTGAACCCAACATGAAGAGCTAGTCTCTAAACATTTCCACTTTTCCATTCACTTTCCGTTTTCCCTTTATTCAACGGGTATTCTTATACCCCCTGAATATGTCGGGATTAGATGAATACAGTCAACCCCTTCCGGGTTATGACATATACAATTATCAAATAGGTGGAAAAAAATAGTCACCTTCACTCTCAACATGGGTAGATAATCGTTCAAATGCTAAAAATCCTCTTCTTCAGGGAGTCAATGTTGGTTCTTTTGTATATATCCAGGAGCTTGACCAAATTACACAGGCATATCCACATGAACAATCAAGTTCTAACAACATGACTTTCACTAGAGAAGTAATTTCATTTCCTCGGGTGTTGTATTGACAACCCATTAGCATGTAATCAGACCAGCTCGACATCTAGATGAGGAGTACTTATCATGGTACGCCAGGAGTGAACAATGGTTCCAAAATATGAATTGAGATTTTGATAGGTTACAAGGACACAAGTGATGTCCTGCTTCAAAATAATAACACTACCCCTCTAACAACAGAAAACATGTCCAACGAGGGGTGACAACATAGTGAACAATTCATAGTAGGATACCACACTCCTCAACAACCTCCAAAAGTTCAACAACAAACACCTAAACAAAACACCACCCCATCAACGGGGGATTTCATCTCGGCATTAGTAGACAAAGTCAAGGAGTTAGAGCTTGCCCAAAATGCTTAAAGTTCATACATAGGGCAACAAGAACTTATCATTATCCACAGGGTTATGGACAAAGACCTACTGCGTAAAATGCTCCAATTTATGCGGGCACCCCGAACCCTGGGGATTTACTAACTGGGACGGGCACCTTGGGTATGCCCCCACATGCCACATATAGATATCTATAATAGGCACCAGCCGGAAGTGAGTTCTCAAATGCCATACTAGCCGAAAATGCAACGTTCCCTGGCTTTGTGCCTTCAGCTCCATATCAAAGTGGTCAACCCCCTACGTGCACATGTACTCTAAATCACCAAAAGGGGATATGTACACTTACCCGGGTCCTTATGGTCATCCGTAGGGGATGCCATACGCCCCAAAAAATTTTTATGCTATGTCATATCAGTAACTGATGCAACCTCTGCCTCCCCAACAAGGATCTTCGATGGTTGAAACATATGCAATGGGAACTTATTCTAAATATCTAAAGGAGCCTCTAGAATTTTCCATCTAGATAGTCATGTTCCTAAGACCCTTTCCCAATCTTCTAAATTTTAAAGGGGAGGGTGATCCTAATGCTCATATCAAAGATTACACAATGCCATTCGAGAGATGCTCCTGTGGGATGTGGTTGTTGTGAAGATTTTCCCTAAGATGCTAGAAGGCATCACTCTCAAATAGTACAATAGGATACAAAAGGCCTCAATACACTCCTTCAAACAACTTGTGTCAGAATTTATCAAGGATTTTGATATGAACAAAATTTTAAGGAAAGGAATCAGAGAATTCCTTCACATCAAACAAGAGCACAACGAATTTGCAACACACTTCATTCAAAGGTGGCAACAGGTCCTTTACGCCTCTGCAACTACTCCAAACATGGACCAGACAGAACTTTGTGATTTATTCCTCCCCTCCCTCAATAGGGAAACAAATGAAGATGTTTAAAATTTCCTGCTAAGGAGCTACGAAGAAGTACTAGGGGGTGCTCTCTGAATTTACCAAGTAGCCATTGACAGTGGTCATAAGACTTATGGAGAAAATGAAAAGTTAGTCATTCCTAATCAAAATAACCCCAGTTACTCCAACAACATGAAAAAAAATCAAGGACCAAAAATAATTAATAAGAATCATGGAGTTACGACTGACGTTGTGACTGACCAACCTAAGAAACCTAACTTTGTTAATGCACCCAATACAAGCACTGCAAACAAAAACAACAAAAATGGAAATAATTAGAGAAATAATAACTTATCACCATCGGTAAATACTATGGATTTTAATCTTCCTCAAAAACAACAACAACCTCAACAAAAAAGAAAAATGTAGACCCCAGGCCCCAATCAATACCCAGGTGGGTATCCAAACCAATTCCAAAATCAAGGGCAAGGGTTCCAAAATTTTAACTATAAAAATCAAAATTTGAATAATAATCATAATTTTGGACCACAAAAAGGTACAAACCAAAGGCCTCAAGATTATGATCCTGATTTATATTGTGGCTTCCATAGGGTTCGTGGGCATGATGCAAGAACATGCCGCAATCGCAACAAGTTTTTACAACATTTTACAGAAGATCAAAGAAAGTTATTTGTTGATATGTTTTTGGTGAACCCAACCACACCGTCTCAGAACACTTACATGGGACATGTATCCCCACAGATGGTAGGATAGATCCCAATGGTTCAAACAAGGGTATTGTAATAGGAACCAATGATCATGAAGCCTCAACTTCATCAAACCCATAAGTGGCACCTCCTTTGGATGGACGCCAACAAAAAAAATTATGGGATTTTTGGAATTAGATGCTGAACCTTAGATTAACACTGCCACTAGGACCAAAGACTATTCTTCGCAGCCAATCCCGATCTACCTGACTATGTCAGATGACATTCGTGATACACTAAGCAAGCCAATACGAGCTTATGACTTGATCAGTGACTTAAGACCTTCTCTCACATTTACTTCTTGGATCTTTTAAAGAATTCCCCGCTCACAGAGCCACTCTACTAGAAGCACTAGGTCTTGGTCATTTGATTAACATCACCCCTCCTCTGGAAACACAAATAAACCATGTGGAATTTGATGTCTATCTTCTAGGGCAGCCTAAAAGAGATGTTGGATTTGTATTTGACATCAACAAGATGCCCATAGATGCTGAAATATATCGTAGAGGTGATGCGGCTCTATTTTTACAAGTTTGGATTTACAATGATTATGTAAAGCATGTGATGATTGATGATGGGGTAGTGGTTAACATAGTCCCCTTCTCTTTCCTACAAAAGTTAGGTTACGGAGAGATAAATTTCTCCTCAACAAGAAGCAAGCTAAGAGGCTATGACAACCTCAAAGCAACATCGATCGACACTATAGTATTTCTAGTCACCCTTGGGAAAAAGATGGTGCTAACTAAGTTTTATATTATAGACTGGGAAACCAAATATAATATGATCCTTGGCCATCCTTGGATTCATCACATGAAGGTAATTCACTCCATGTTGTTTCAGGATGTTAGGTTCCTGCATTTAGGGAAGGTCTTTATGGCGCAGGTAATCCAAAACCCTTCGACATACATTTGGCTAACTTAAAGAAAAGGCCATGGGTCCATTCTGAATTTGAGCTTCCTACGAATCAGTTAAACAAACCCACAAGTTTAGCACCACAAGAAAATTTGGTCCCTACAACAGAGTTAGAGGTCACATGACTGATTAAAGGCATTCCGGTGGTCAAAGATGAAACTGTCATCATAGCGACAGTATCGTTAGGAACTACAACAAATATTATCGAGTTATTGGAAAAGGATTTACTATTCTCATTTCATTTGATTCTATGGGTATGAGACGTACCTTGGGACTCAGTTCTCTTCCAGCAGATGAAGTCTGTATGGTTGAAGTAACTGAGGTAAATGAGGAAGATTCAAAGGATGATCCAATATCCATATTTTCGAGTAACTATTGGACTCTCCATTTTGATGGAACCAAGTGTCGTTTTGGTGCTGAGGTAGATGTGATTCTTACCTCTCCGAGGGAAGGATTCTACCTTTTTCCTTCAAATTAAATTTCAAATTCACAAATAATGGGCTGAATATGAGGCTCTTCTCCTTGGTCTCATTGTGGCCAAAAGAATGGGTGCTCTTAAGATCAGGGTACTAGGTGATTCACAACTAGTCACAAATAAAGTATCTGAGGTATACGAGACTAGAGCCAAACATCTACAACTCTAAAAGATAACAATGTTGAACCTAACGAAGGGGTTTGACTTCATATCAATTGAAGCGATCCCACGCGAACAAAACCTTCTTGCAGACTCTATAGCAACTTCTACCTCCCACTTTACTCCAAGTGGTGAGTTGGAAGATAAAAAAATTCACGGTCTCGGTTTGTGCTGAACCCTTGGTTCGTAAAACACTAATTACCCCAATGTTGAAATACATAGAAGCCGAGAATGAGCCTGTTGTCTCAGATCACATTGATAGTAATGAAGAAACTCTAGGATACCTAAACACTTTTGCAGAATTACATCTTACGCATCACGAGGTTGATCTCTCTCTAATTCCACATTCTTCTTCCTATTTCAGAAACCCCATGGTGGAGTCTTCCTCAGAAAGGATCTTGATATTTATGAGGTAGGGGAACAAGGGGATTTAGAGTTACCTCTAGCCCCGCCTGAGTTTGAGGAAGGTAATGCCTCCTTAATCGAGGGAATGATTGATATAAATATTGGGACAGAGGAGGAACCAAATTTTTGAAGATGGGATCCTCCTTAACTCTAGAGGAGGTAGAGATACATACCCAATTCCTCAAGGAGCATCAAAAAGCCATCGTGTTTAGCTACAAAAAATGATGGGAATTACACCACACATTGTGGTTCACAACCTCATCACCAAGCCGGATGCTAAACCAATTAAACAAGTCAAGGCCCATGAAGCCAAAGGTGGCCCTCATGGTGAAGGAAGAATTGATGAAGCTCCTGCAGGTCGGATTCATCAATCTGGGTCGACTACTCACAATGGGTGTCTAACATAGTCCCCGTTCTCAAGAAGAATGGAAAGATTCACATTTGCATAGAATTTCGGGATATCAATAAGGCTTGTCCCAAAGATGATTTCTCATTACCATCCATCGATGTTATTTTTGACATAATAGTTGGGTTTGAATTATTGTTTCTCATGGATGGGTTTTCTGGGTATAATCAAATTAGAATCTCTGAAGAGGATCAGGAAAAAACTACATTTATAACTACTTAGGGAACCTATTGTTATGTTGTCATGCCATTCGGACTTAAGAACACTGGTGCCACATACCAACGAGAAATGACATATATATTCTATGATCTTATTCATAACATTGCGGAATCCTATGTGGATGATATTCTGGCAAAGGCCAGAAAACGCTGCGATCACCTAGAGGTGTTTCGTATCATCCTTTCTCACTTAATCAAATATGGCATCATGTTGAATCCAGAAAAATGTGTATTTGGTGTAATAGGCAGCAAGATTTTGGGATACATCATATCTTCACGAGGGATTGATGTTGACCCAGCCAAAATCTAGGCTGTACTAGAAATTATTCCACCATCAAACAAGTCTAGCATCAGATCCTTTCTTGGGAAACGCAGTGTAATTGGAAGGTTTATCCCTAATTTGACCTTTTTTTTTTCCCAATCAATAATTTGTTGAAAAAGGATTGCTGCATTGAGTGGATGGAAGAATGCAACAAGGCATTTGAGTCGGTTAAACGATTCTTATTGTCCCCTCCCATGCTCATGCCACCTAGGTCAGATCACCCCTTAATACTATATTCACGAGCTATGGACATTTTGCTAGCCTGCATGTTGGCTCAAGAAAATGATGATAAACAAGAACGTAGTCTATTTCATTAGTTTAACATTGCTTGATTATGAGACACGTTACACACAAGTAGAGAAGGAATGTCTTATTATAGTCTTTGCGACAAAGTGTTTAAGACATTATATGCTGAATCAAGAAACAAGGGTTATTGTTAAATTAGATCACTTGCATGATGTTATTCACACAAGGATCCTTATCTAAGAAATTTGGGTGCTTCATAACTCTAATGGGTGAATTTGAGTTAACATTCGTTAATCAAAAATCCGTCAAATGACAAATCATTGTGGACTAGTTGGCCGATAACCCATTGGATGGAGGTGATCTGGTGGATCTAAACATCCTCGATGAGTGTGTATACTTTGTCAAAACTAGGCCCCCCATTTTTGCGTGTCCATGGTATACTGACTTCATTAATTTTATAGTGGACCATACATACCTAGAAGGGGTAACATCACAACAAAGAAGGTGGTTATGTGTCATTTCCACTAAGTACGTTATTTTGGAACAAGTGCTCTATCGTAGAGATTTTGATGGGATGTTGTTAAGATGTGTTGACATAGAAGAATATGAAAACATTGTTTATGAATCACATAGCAAAGTATGTGGAGGTCACTTTGGTGGCCATGCCACTGCTCGGAAGATACATCGGATGGGATATTTTTGGCCCACTCTAGAGCATGACACAGTCGGGTTCATGTGTAAATGCCATAAATGTCAAGAGTTCTCCCATGAGATCTACATACCGACACAAGCCTTGCAACCAATTGCAACCCCATGGCCCTTCTCCACATGGGGCCTGGATCTGATAGGGAAGTTCTCTCCCTCATCAACAAATGGCCATAACTTCATAATCACGGCCACATAGTACTTCACTAAGTTGGTGGAAGCCATGCCTCTTACCACCGTACCTGGGTCTGTAATCGCTAAGTTCTTCTTGAACTAGATCATTTGTAGGTACGGAGTTCCATAGGTCATTATCTTAGATAATGACACATCTTTCAAAAATGACGAAGTATGTGAATTGTGTGAAAAGTTCAAAATAAGTCACCACACAACTTCTCTCTATTATCCTCTAAGCTAATGGATAGACTGAGGCTATGAATAAGACATTAAAGTCCATCCTCCTTAAGAACGTTAGGGATAAGAAATGAGAGTGGCACTTAAAGCTTATTCCAGCCTTGTGGGCCTATCGGACATCAATTAGAACACCAACAGGGCAACCCCTTTTCTTTGGTGTTTGGTGTGGAAGCGGTTTTACCGCTCGAAGTCGAAATACCTAGTCTCCATATTTCACTACAAGGAATCCTGGGAGAAGAAGGCTATCGGTAATAATGAATCTCTCAGTTAGAAAGTCTTGATGAGGCTAGACTCAATGCTAAACAACGACATAACATTTATGCTAACCGGATGGCTCAAAAATACAACAAGAAGGTCTACAAGTATGAAATATATGAAGGATATTTGGTCTTAAGACTTGATAGCCGGATAGAAAAAAATACTGATGAAGGAAGGAAATTTAGACCCAGGTGGTTAGGTCCATATTGAGTAATAGAAGACTACAAAAACAAGGCATTTTACCTGTGTACACTAGAGGGTGAGGAGTTTAGTGAAACTATAACTCTCTTCACCTAAAGAGGTACTACACATGATTCATCAACATTTTCATATGTACATTACTGCATTTGCACTACATTTTCATCTACCAATTCATTCTATAAAATCTTTAATCAAGGGACTTATTCTTATAGCAATTCCTAAAAAATTCTAAAAGAAACAACAAAGCATTCAAATCACATCTCTTCAAATTTTCATGGTCTCATCAAATGTTTCTGAATCATGTCATTAGTTCAAATATGATAAGACAAGGTTTGACCATAACCATATCAAGGCCTACAATCTTGGTTCTACTTTTGGTCTCTTTCTAGGTTAGGTGTCTTTTCCCATATTATTTTCTAGAAGCTTCATGGTGTCACATCTATCCCGTATGTATCTCTTTGGAAATAAGAAAATTCTAAACACTTTGCTTAAATAAGTAAGTCAAATGCAAATCCAAAGAAATTTTTTATTTTACACATTTCTTTGCCCTACCAATCTTTGGTGTTGATCCTACATCTCTTACTGGTGATGTAGGATCTGGAAAGGAGAGAAATTCCCTTACTCTCCAATGCCTTGTCCATGGTGATGAGCCCATACTTCCTATTGGTAGCATGGGGCAAGGTGTAGGGGGTATCGTTGATAAAATTGAAAGTTATAAATAATCCATTCAAATAATGTGAAATCATAAGTAAAAAACAAAGTGAATTAGATGTCCAAAATTCCAAAAGAGTTCAAAACTTCAAAACCAGATTTTGTCAACCAAGTGGCCATCTACGGATCTAAGTCTAGATAAATTGGAAAGCAAATCACATTCTAAACTATGAAGTAGCTTGAGTAGGGTGGGGTTGTAGTGTCTCAATTTGGTTCTGTCAAATCATTATCTTTCCCTCATCATTACCATTCAATAAATATCCATAACTTGCACCCTTTCTGGCTCTTGGTGTTGAGCCCTTGCATCTTACTAGCTACATGGAGTTAGGAATGAGGCAAGTACATTTACTTATCATATCATTATATCACTATGATTTTATAAGACAACATGAAGTACCAAAGATTTCTTGAAGAAACTAAAGTTCAACATCACATTATGTTTGCATTATCATATATCAACATTATAAAATACAAAAAGAAATCATTCTATCATCATTCATACCCACTGCATGCATTTTGAAAAGCATAGAAAATGGAAATTCTAAACATCTAGAGTACACATGAGAGATAAGCCAAAATAAAGTCAACTCAGATACAATGGATTACCGAACCAAAAATAAGGGTTTGTATATATCATGGTGAGTCAAGTTTGTATACAATGCCATCACACAATAGGTGTGGTCAAAATACTTGCAATGAGCCCGAGATATAAAAAAATTCATATAGTGCCCGAAAAAATGGAAACAAAGAAATAAACAACCCAATATCATGTCAATCCCTGTGGGATCCCTTAGATGGCACATGACCACGTCTGGGCTCCTACGTGGGCTGCTGACGATGCTTTGTGAATGAACGAATGGTGTGAATGCTCATGGTGGCGGCCACCAACTGTGGTCTCATTGTGGGAATGGCTCTGCCTCATCAAACAATTGAGTCTCATATTCGGCCACCTGGGTATAAAGGGAGGTCACCACCTCCGCTATCCTCCAAACAGGAGAAAACATGTCAGTGTGTCTCGACGGCGCTATTGGCTGGCCTAAGTCAGTAGTCAACTCGGCTTAGGTCTTCCTCGAGGGGATCAACAGGATGTCCATGCACAACTGTTGAATGAGCTCTCACCACTCCTATGTAGTTGCTGCAAGAAATAACATAAGAAGAAACAATGAGTTAGAAAACCACAAAACACAAATAAAAAGAAAGTACCAAACTAACATTTCCAACTAACAAGGTTAAGAGAAGAGTATTAAACATACTTGGATCTCTAAGAATCCAAGTAGGGTCAGTGGCTGTTGTTGCTGATGTTGTTGGTGGCTGTGGGGCCTCCCCAAAGCCAGAGGATAAATGTTATCCTATCATGTACTCATCATCTCCCTCCCCACCTTGAGGAAGTGTCTCCTCTGAGACCAAGGTCTCTCTCTCTGCGCTCACCTCCTCGTGTACTGCTCTCAGCATATCCTGAGTGTTATGCCACTCATGGTCACTCTCCTCCTCCTCCATATGGGCTATGTCACTAGTTCCAACACTAAACTCCTCATTTCTATGTACCTTGGGATATGATATTATAATTAATATGGGTTGATGGAGATGCCAACATGTGGCACACATCCCCTTAGTTATATGGGTTCACATAGGAATTAGTTATATTGGGTAATGAGTCGGCCTACATTGGGACTAGGTGTTACCCATCCTATTTAAAGGATGTGAGTATCATTATGAGGGGTATGAGTTGATTATTATACTTGGTAGAGGTATATTGGAGGTATTCCCCTCGAAGTGGATTCCCATCTTGGGATATTGTGGAGTTACTCCTTCCTTAAGGAGCATTGTATGGTGTTGCCCTACCTTAAGGGTATTATTCTACATATATTGATTATTTGGGAATATTAGCCCACCCATATATCTTGTGTTGTGTTATCTTCTAAAATTTATTGATTTATTATATGCAAAGTTCTTATCAAGTGGTATCAGAGCGTCGATTTTGGTAAAAATTGGGTCCAAACCCTAATTTTAGAGATTCATATATATTTTGAAATTGGATGTGAATTTTTTCTCAAATTTTTTACCATAGTTCTGAAATAGTTTCAAAAAGCTACAATCAAATTTTGTAAATTTTTTGAGGTGTTTTGTGGAATTTATTGCATTTTTAGTGTTTCTCCTAAATTTGCTCCACAAGCCGCAATTGTAGGATTTTTTCTGAATTTTTTACATTTTTGGAAACCTCTCAAAAATTAAATTGGGGTTTGTGTTATGTGATTTCTGATTTTTTTCTGACCTTTAGCCAAAAGGGTTAGAATAAGTTTTGATCATAAGGGTCTATTCCTAAAACCCTAGTTTTGTGGATCATGGGGATGGTAACTTTTTTTGGAGATGACAGGATTGATGCTAGAGAATGGTGGAAAAAAATTAGGGATAAATTTTCTAAACCATCAGATATTTGGTTATTCAAGTTTTGGATTAGTGGCCCTACACAGATTTGGTTTTCTGAGTTAGAAAAGGAAAAGTCTAATTGGTCTTTGGAGGAACTGGAACAAGTTTTCATGGACAGATGGGAAACAAACGAAGAAAAGCAAGAGGAAGTAGAAGAATTTAATGATAATAGTGATGAAGAGGAAATATAAGAAGAAGAAGAAGAAGAAGAAAATGTTGAGGTTGAAGCTACTACACATGATTTAGAAGGAGAGACAACAAATCGAGATACAAGTTCAAATAATGCATCTCCAAGGAAGGAAGCTTCAATATTTTAGTTTGAAGGGGGCACATTCAAAGGAAAAAGGTAATTTTTTTCATAAACCATAACAAAAATATAACTTCATCAATATGGATGTAGCTCAACATCTACATGTTCAAGCAAATCATATCAAGGAATCTCAAATGGATGGTAAGAAGATTCATGTTTTTGAAGATTTAAAGCTTTCTATGAATAAATATGTTTTACATTCAGATTTTTATGCTTTAGATATGGATGGCATGGATATTGTTCTTGGATATCCTTGGTTAGAGACATTGGGAACAATTAATATTAATGTGCATAAGAAATTCATGAAATTATGGTATAAGAGAAAGAAAATTACATTGCAAGATATCACACTTAGCAAGGAAAAAAGTAATGTAAAATTGGATCATGACGATGAATTTTAAGATGGTGAAGAAGGGAATAAGGATAAATCAAAAGGAGAGGATGAAGAACATGATGAAAAAGAAAAAATAATTCATCTAATCAAGGGAAAACAAAAATAACAAACAAGGTGGAAGAGAAAAATATCATGGGGTCATGCTACGACACATACGGGAAAAAATCTATATAGTTATATAGGGAATTGGAGGAGCAATTATCAGGGCTATACACAGAATCAGTGGAGCAACCTTTATATGAACTGGAATCATAGTAATAATTATTATGGATATGCATGGATGCCAAGGAGGAATACATGTGTACAAAGATGGAATCATTTGAGTGCAATGGAATATGGAATCAGGTTTAGGGAAACATCACCCATTAGGATCTCATATGGGTGGTTGGATGATCGAGCATAGTGACTATTGTGCAATAATTTAAATCACACTCATTATATGGTTTCTTCTTATGTTTTGAGGATGAAACATGTCAAAGAGGGAGGAAATGCTATGTACCTTGGGATATGATATTATAATGTATATGGGTTAATGGAGATGTTGACATGTGGCACACATCCCCTTAGTTATATGGGTTCACATAGGAATTAGTTATATTGGGTAATGAGTTAGCCTACATTGGGATTAGGTGTTACCCATCCTATTTAAAGGATGTGAGTATCATTATGAGGGGGGTATGAGTTGAGTATTATACTTGGTAGAGGTAAATTGGAGGTGTCCCCCTCGAAGTGGATTCCCATCTTGGGATATTGTGGAGTTACTCCTTCCTTAAGGATCATTGTATGGTGTTGCCCTACCTTAAGGGTATTATTCTATATATATTGATTATTTGGGCATCTTGGCCCACCCATATATCTTGTGATGTGTTATATTTTGTAATTTATTGATTTATTATATGCAAAGTTCTTATCACTCATCCTTCGTCTCCTCTCCGAATGACTCCTCCTTAGTCTCGTCTCCTGTGTGCTCCTCAGAATTGGAGTCTACATCAATGGGCTCATCCTCCTCTCCATTGTGAGTAGGAGAGGCCACAATCTAAAGAAAAGGCACTCAAGGGACACCAGCTGCCCATTGAGCACAGACCACATGCCTAACTACAATGGGCACACCTAGGGTAACCACTATCCAGCCGGGATCTCCTCTAGGGCCCTTCCAAGCCTCCTAAATGGTCTTGTAGACTGGTACCACTGGGGAAACATGTCAACATATGGGAGGCCAAACTACGAAGGAACTTGATCAAATGGATGAGTCTTAACTCTCCCTGTCCTGTCAACTAACTGACCTATGGTAGAGCAAGCTACCACCGTGGTCACCTCCTATCCCCATAACCCTACCATATCCTGGTAGGGTGTTGCAACCATGTCTACCATGGTCAAGGAAGCCACTAGCTAGTGTGGCATCCTAAGAACCAACATAGTTATCCACCTCACTGCCTAGACAACCCCTAGATCCAATACTAGTATTCCCCTTCCGTAAGGGATGATGCGCTCATAGACCAAGCTCATAAGAAGAGTGGGGTGGCTCAGTGACTACCCCTGCAATCAGACTACCTATACAAGTCATGATAGGTAGTCCCAAGAATGTCTGCTCCCTAGGCGTATGTGTAGTCATGCCCCTTGATTTGTGTAATAATAGGAGCCCAATAATATAGAAGGGTGTCACCCCCTTGTCCCCGATCAATCGGGAGGACAAGATGCCCATGATGGCTCTCCAGATGATACGAATAGGAGTAGTATCGATAGACTAGACCTTGATTCCCTTCTTTGAACCAAATGAGACACCAACATCTCCCATGTAGGTGGCCCACTGAGTCATCGCAGCCCTGGATCCTGCTGTCTCTCAGAGTCAGTCTTCTCCCAAGTCTCGGGAGTCCAAGAATGTAGTATACATCCTCCAGGGTGATGGTCCACTCACCCCTGAGCACCTGGCAACCAAAAATTATTCCGGTCTACTTCCTAGTAGGAAAATAAGTCACACAATATGTGACTGGTAGGGGTAACATGGGGCACCTAGGAAATCCACCAGATATCCTCCCTTTACAAAATGTCCATCTCACCCTGGGTTAGCTTATCTAAAATCCCAGGGAGCCAATCACACTCCCTCTCCTGACTCCAATGTATGTAATCCTCCTTATGCATTCACCAAAACATTGGAAAAGAGAAAGTTAGTAACATATAAAAAATATAATCTAACCAAAAACATGAAAAACATCAAAAATCCAAAAAAAATCAAGTTAATGCACATTTTGGTAATTCATTTAATTGCTGCCTAGTGTAGGGCGGTGGTTCCAAGACCACCGCCCGATAGACAATGGTCCCGTGACCACCGCCCTACTTTGGGTGGCAGTCTTGAGCCTATTTTCAAAATATGCTCTTAACCCTAAAAAATGCTCAAAAACACAAAAAATGACCATTTTAAACAAAATAAAATACTGCCCTATGGGAGCCCCCCCTAGAGACTCATTTAAGACAATTTTTTTAAAAAATAGTCCCCCTAAGAAACTTTTTCAAACATTTTACATTTTAGGTATGAAAAGGCAAAAGTGAAAAAAAAAAAAAAAAACTAACCTTAGATGTCTTTGGTTGATCTCTCACTCATGGAGGCATGATCACGATCTCTTGTAATGCATTGTTTTGGCTGCTATAATCTCATTGGAAATGGTCACCATGGGTCCAAAGCTCCAAATTCACTAAATCGAATATGCACAAATGAATTAAAAAATGAGTTGTTTATATATGTGTATATATATATATATATATATATATATATATATATATATATATATATATATATATATATATGTTGTTTTGACCTCGTTTTGAGTGTATGTGTTTACAGGGCTAGAGCGTTGGCGCATGTATATCTCTATATCCCCACACAAATGGTAAGTCCTCTTATCGTTTTAATTTAGTGTTTATTTTTTAATATTTTATCTATCTGCACTTGAGTCTTCCTTTTCTCTTTGATAGTGGGAGTTTAGACGACGACGTTTTGACACACGGTCATTTTAGGTATAGCTTCCAACTCCCCATTTCGGGAATGCCATACTTGGATTATACGTTTTACACCTTTTCATGGCTAAGACATTTCTCGAGGGGGAATATGTATGCACCCAAAATTACATGTGATACATTGTCGAAAATGGTTACCAAAATCCCCAATGATGATTCAAGTCCTTTCAAGAAGGTGTTCGAGCTCCAAAACCTATTCGCAGTGTATATTTGTAGCCTAGACATACTTACTTAGCCTTTCCATGCTTTTTCCAGCTCCCCACTTCTTTCTATGCATGTTTTGGCCTTTAGTGCGGGGTGTCACCCGCTAGGGAAGTGGTTCTGAAATTGCCACCTAGGTAGGGCGGCGGCGATCTGTACGTTTTTCCAGATTCCATCATGCGTGTTTTTAACATGCAATGCTTCACTTAACTTCACTTTTAGGATGCATTCATGAGCCAAATTTTCTAAAAATAGTTTTGATTACTTGGTTCTCCTTCCCTCTTCTATTTTTAAATAGATTTAACTAGTTGGAACTTCTTGTTCTTGCTTTGTGCATGAAGGCACATCCCAGCCCCAGTTCTTATATATTCCATACTTGTGCTCAAGAAAATGGCCTGAGAATTTTTGTGTATCTTGCATTATATTGCTGGCACAATCCTGCTAGGAATTGCATAGCCAAGCTCAGATCTCTTGTGCTATCTCTCTTCTACTTGCATTGCAACTAGACTGCCTTCAAGCTACCATTTCTCAAGCGTATTCTTCTATTGATGTTCTTGCATTCCCAATTTTTTGGAATCATATGAAAACACAAAGAAAGAAAGGAACAAACTAAGGGGAAGGATACAGATACAACCGAATTTTCCAAAGCTCTTGCCTATCCAGGTTGGAATTGTGTGTTTGCTCTCTTCATTCATCAAATTATCAATTTCAAATCATTGGTTTCAACTACATATCAAATAGAGTAGAAAAATTATCTGTTTCAATTAATTACGTAATTACAAGTAGATCAGATCATTAGAAAGCTTGCTCTTTAACATTACTAAGGAATTTGTGGAGAACAATATCTCTTCAGGGGTTATGATTTGTTATTCACCTTTGAGGTAGGGTTTGAAGTATTTTGATTAAATTAGATTAGTTGTTTTAGATTTAAATTCACATATCCACACAAGTAATTAGCTACATCTAGCTAATCATTTGTATTTAACTTGTTTATTAGATTAGACGCATTTCTTAAAAATAGAAAAGAACAAAAACATTTACTTTCACTAGGTTAGCTTACTTTTTTCTTTTTTCCAATATATTGTGAAAACACCAAAAACATAGATTAGATTTCCTTTGATAGTTAGCTTACATTACAAAAATTATCCCAATTCAAACTACATAACCATCAACGGTCCACAACAGGAAAAGACTTACAGTTGCGATCCCTTGGTCCCATAACCCAATGGGCTGGAATTGATAACTGACATTGATATAAGTTTATGTTTAACATTTTTACGCACACCTACAAATTTTGTTGAGAAAATAGAACAACTAAAAACACTAAACATCACTACAAATAAAGCCTAGTATTATTAGACTTCTCCTGGCAACAAGGTTTGATTATGCGCATGACCATACAAGGGCCACATCCTCCATGAGTATTTGGTTTTGATCCTCATGTCCCATAACCCAACAAACCTTCTAATCAATTAGATATTGACACTGGTTTGCGTACACTGGTATTTATATCCTCACCACTTCCACCAGAAATTATTGCACAATTTTCCGTGTTGAACATAGCAGCCGATCAAGCTAAGAATTTCTAGACTAGGCCATAAAATTTCCCATAGTTCCTGCAGCTCCATCATGCCTCTCGCTTTAACTTCCATGAACTTGTCTAGAAATCCATACGAGGCGCCTACAAGTCACTTTCCATGTGTTCAACAACCAATGAATAGAATCTCGGTAGAGCTTGACATTGATTGGAGTCTCCGAGAAGCTATCATGTATGATTGATCCATCACACAACTTTAGGTTAGGAGAACATTCTTTTCCTGAGACACACAGATCTCGATATTGCATGTTGAAGACATAAGATTTCCCAATTATCTTGTTCGCTACCACCACATTCACATTCACTTCCATTCTACACTGGCTGTCTCGGCACGACCTCGAGAGGTCAGGTGCAAAGAAGGTCACGCGTTGATTTTCTATCGTACAGGAACCTTGTGGACAAAATTGGAAAGTGCTCCTCTACCAAATTTATTAGTATTCCTAGAGAGATTAAAGTAAAAATTATCTTCACGCAACCCTAGGGAGATGCAAATGAACGTAATTTATTACTCATTGTATTGAAGGGGTAAAACAAAGATGAGATACTCCAAGGTTTAGTCAGTATGACTTCCTTGGAAAACCACGCTCGTAGAGATATTTTATGACACCTAGAGAGTAAACCAATAGGAAGCTTGTGGCTTGGAGCCAATTTGACTTTATCCATCATGTTTTATAGATCTCTCACAACGTGAAAACTGTTTTGGATTCAAAACCTTGTTATTTGAACAAGGGGAGAGTCCATAAAATTTGAAACCACGTGTTATTTCATCACGAAACTTACGACAGGTTACTTTGTCCTAATTTTTCACTTGTCCTAAGATAAGGTGAAACTCTGTTGAAGTTACACTTAGTATTTTTCATCACCACTTGGTCTAATCCTTTATTTTATTGTTTCCCATTTAGGACAAAAGGAAAACAAAATGCGCAGATAGTGCTACAAATAATTATGTCCACCACTTTTTTAGTCTACTTGCATGATCATGTCATGACAGGAATGTAAGTGTTAAAAGTGTGAATCATACATTTTCATGTTCTAGTAGGACCTTTTTATCACACCCATATTGAGACTCATTATCATTGTAGTTAAGTTATCTTATCATTGAATTCCTTTAAGTTGTTACGCTTCCCAGATTATGGCCATACAATTTTGATACCTATGTTTCGTTTCCATTTGTGAAACTCAATCTAAGTCTCTAATTTGTATTGTTATCCTACTCGCATACATAACAATTTCTTGATATAATTAGGTTTAGTTGTGATCCTAACATTGCCTTGAGTAATTTAGAGTGTTAGTGTTACGTTATTCACATCGTGATAACATCATTTTTATACTAAAATCTTGCTTTCATTGCAAAGCTTGATTAAAGTGTCTAAATAGTGTTGTTACGCTACTCACATTTGTAATTTCCATTTTCAAATACTTGGACTTTGTTTGTGTTTAAAACTATTTTTTAGTATATCTTATAGGGAGATCGCATCAACACTTTCTTAGTATTTAGGTCTTATTTATTTTAAACTTGACCTAAGTGGCGATATTGTGTTGTCACTATTTTCACTATACCTATCTTGGAAAATGTAAGGAGTATATTATTTTTTTGATTGGATTTTAGTCTTATACGTAAATATCTTGTCCTAGATACTTCTTGTTAGATATTACTGTTTCAAGGTGTCATTATTTATTCTTTGGTTTCATTGGTTCATATTGATCCTTTGGATTTGTGAAAATTTGTTATTCGACATTATTTGTGACAACTTGACATCATTATGCTACATAAATTTACCTAGGGTCCATTTTAGTCAACCTTCATGAAATCTTTTGCGTTATGCCTCCTACTACAAGAATGGGGCATCAAAAATTAGGAGTAGGTCCCTTTGAAAATGACATGGTAAACCCACTTTTTGAAGACAATATCATGATTGATCATAGTGGTGGTGAAGAGAACTCTCCTCGAGTGGACTTTGAGTTTAATCCTGCCCAAATTGATAATTATTCGTACCAAAATAGACATGAAGTTCTTATGTGTGTCGTAGAGTTAGGAGCCAAGTTACCATCTATAATTGATCCTTATCTTATTGCTGGTATGGTTCATGGGGAAGAGGAATAAAAACTTCCTCTTTATAATATTAACGACACCGTAAACCCAGGTCATGCCTCTACTTCTTGTCAACAAAATGATGGGGAGATACCTTTACAAAATGATGGATGATATTGCATCCCTGTTTTCATAATTCATTTTGAGGACCATGAAGAACATGCTCATTATGAATAACCTTCTCCTCATGAAATTCGTAAAGAAATACCTACTCAAGAGGTAACTTTAGAACAATAGGTACAAGCTCTCACTCAAACCAAAGGCTCCAAAATACGATAAACCTAAAGATTCATACCACAAAATTTATACCAACACTCCTTGTAGTGAGATGTGTAAAGACACTTATGAGGACTTGCATACAGACAGTAAAGGTGGAAAAACAACTACACTTAACCACTTGTATAGGCCAATTCCACCCACATAGGACAAAATTTTCAATCAAGAGTGGTCATCCATGAAGACTACCCTTATATATTTACAAGAAGGCCATATAGGTTGTAGCAAAAAGAATAAATTTGAGGATTTATGCCCATATCCCTTTCATAGGGCTATATTGCAGGTACCTTTCCCATGTCATTTTTACTGTCCCAAGTTTGACAAATTGTAGTGCCCACAATTTCAACAACAAAGTACAATAGTAAAATTTGTAGAATAATTTTTTTGTCTTTCATTGCTCATAACACAACACCACATGGGCTCAAATAGAAAAATTCAACAACACATAAGACACTTACATAATCATGGACCCACATAGACAACATGATAATACCGGTGCAAGTCAATACCACACTTTCCCTAATGATCAATTACTAGAAATGATCCAACCACAAAAGAGACCCAAGAATTGGCAATTCCACAATGCGTCATTACCATGGTTATATCCTAGTTATGTTTAAAATTCCAAGAGCATTTATCATGTGAAGATAAATTCCCATTACCAACCTGTATATTTTTAATTTTGGTTCTGATTCAACTCATAACAAGAAATATTATTTTCCACATATTTAATGCATACAAAACTTTTCATACTCGTTTTTATGTAAGGGTTCTCAAATATATATTTTAATTTAAATGCTAGACTCATTACAAAAGGGTAAAATGACATGAAGTTAAGGGGGAGAAATGTTAATATATAAAGTAGATTTAGAGTCAAGTAAGCTCTTCCTATTAACTTCCCTCTACTATGGTACTTTATATTCCTGTTTGTTAGGATACGTTGGTTTTTAGATTAGTTGTCTTTCTTATCTTGTTATCTCTTCTTCCATTATTCTCTGCCACTTTTGTGGATCTTCTCAGTTCAGTTAGGGAGTCAGTTCAGATTTCAGTCCTATATATACTGTACGTGTGCTTTGTTCTAGACAGAATAATATGAGATAAATCTATCTCTGCTATTTCTCATTCCGTAGCTTTGCTTCAGTTTGGTATCAGAGTGTGGCAGAGATCTGGGAGGCGTTGGACAGGTTTTGGTCTAGTACATTGCCTTCCACTGTAATTTCCTGAGCAAAGCGCTCGGCTGTTCCAGTCTGTGTGCCGAAAAACACAGCAACTTTCTTCTTATCCGCCTCCTCCAGCAAAACGGTATATCCCAGCGCTAAAATTCATGTGGAGAATCTTGTTGTTCACGTGGAATAGTGTGCTGTGCTGTGCGTGAGAAGAAATATTCTTGTTGGAGTTTGGAGTTGTTGGAAGTGCACCGGGAAGCTGGATATTCACATGCAGGCGCTGACCCCCACGCTGATATCTTCCAATCGCACAGCGTATGCACTTGAGATAAACTTTCCAGCACTCTGTATGGGGGTGATGGCTGATAGAGAAGAGGGAATTGAACCTTTCCCCAACCTCAGAGACCCTGTTGCACGCAGAGAGAGGTAATTGGGAAGACAGTAGGAAAACTGTCCACCATACTTCTGCGAAACAAGGGAAAGGGGTCCTCTCCCCAACCCCAAACGCCCGGATGTTTTACCCTTTCTGACGGCACCAAAACCGTGAATGAGCAGCGCGGAGGGTGAAGAAGCGGAAGAATATTTGATCCAGCAGTGCATGGTGGTGCCATTGGGGAGATCAATCAGCTTGGATTGAAGGCCCTGCGAGATCCAGTAGCGCCGCTTCAGGCTGCTCACCAATCCCACAACGCTGAATCGCTCAGCCAAAAACACGCGGCTCCAGGACAGGCGTGAGTACCTGCTGAGATTTTGTATATCATGCAGCGGAGGAATATAAACCTGTTCCAGAACGTGGAAGCTGGACGTGGAGATCTCGCCGGGAGAGAGAATTTATTTCTGTGCGCGGAGACCTTCAAACGCTGTCGAGGTAGTTTTGAGTCTATAACAGTCTCTTCTACACTACATCGAATGTCGAGTGTAGACAACTCGATTGAAAGCGTCAACAACACGGTCGCCACAGCTGAAAGCCACAACATCAACTCGCCAGCCAGAGAACACCGTGGAGAAGCTCTTGAGAGCTCGGGTTCTACTTTGCTTTGCTTTGAGCGAGCTTCAAAATTGGGAAATCTTGCATTCGAAAACTTGTTCGAGAAGGACTCCTTGAGTACTTTCTTTTCGGCGTCATTTGCCAAGAAAAGCGAGTACGGGAAGAATTAGAAGCGGATATGACGTAGATTGTGGACGACGAAGAAGCCTGCAAGCGCAAAGCGTCGCCGTCTCACAGCATGTGAATATCGCGAGCATCTACAAGCCAGTCATTCTCGACAGTGAGTCCAAATTGTAATAAGTTTTTCAAATAAATAAATATTTTTTTATTACAATGTCTACTCGAAGTTACTTACAATCGACGCTTAGTTGCTCAAAGGGCCTAATTTTGCGGCCTAGAAGACAAAAATGAAGACAATCCTTCAGTTTGAAGGATTATAGGAATTGTCACAGGAGTGCATGCCTGCTCCCCTGACCCCGATGAACTAGTAAAATATGACATGGCTAGTCTTAAAGCCTTGATCTTTGATAATGCTCAGTATCGGTGATGACGTCTAACCGCATGTTCGGAATGCGGAGAAACCCAAGGAGGCACAGGACAAGTTGGTGACCATTTATGAAGCCAAAAATCGAGACAAAGATTCTTCATCTTGATCGAAGTGCATACCCTCTCTATGGGGTGCGCGAGAAAGTGGAGGAATTCTGCGTCGCGTGGCTGAGTTGAGATTTGAGTTATTGGCGCTCGGTGAAATGGTAGACGATAAACTACTCGTCCCAATCACCTTGAGAGCACTCCCTTCTCAATTTGAGTGTTTGTTACAACACCGAATGTGTCTAAACAAAAAGCAGTGACATTCGAAGAGCTTGTGAATTTCTTTGTAGCGGGAAGAAGCTATCACTTCATCGCATGGGAGTCTCGGGACAAAGCCTTGTTCTCAAAGCCTAATCGTGGCGGAGAAGAATCGGAAAGGTCCCCAGAGAAGCCAAATCCAGTAGCAATCAAGCGAGAAAGATCAAAAGTCAAAGAGATGGTGTCACATTTGCAGAACCAATACTCACGACACGATCATTGTTACAATGACTGAAACAAGGGCCTTGAGCCATACTGAAGCACATCAGGCGCGAAGATTTTCAAAAGTCTAAACAACGTCCCCGTTGGAGAAAGCAAAAAGGACATCTTGCAGCCCAACAAGAGGATGATGACTCTGATGAGGAGACATCAGAAGGAGCCCATTGTAGTAAGAATCTTGTACTCGTCTCTCAAACTTCTCATTACGAAGAAAGTCTGGTTGATAGACTGTGGTGCAAGCAAGCATATGTCAGGTGACAAGAAGTTGTTTGATTCACTACACGAAGAGCCAACTGGAGATCGAGTTCGGATAGCGGATGACAAAGAGTACATTGCAGAAGGAATAGGGAATGTGACCATTCCTCTGGGGCCACGAAAATGTACACTTACAAAGGTACTATATGTTCCTGGCTTGACTAGCAATCTTTTGTCGATTACTCGGCTCTTGAATCATCACCTTAAGGTTGAATTTCTTGTTCAAAATGGCATTAAATCATGCTTAATCTCCCGACAAGTACGGTTCTTGCTAAAGCCTTTGTAAAAGATAAGTTATTTGCTTTGAATCTTGTTTCATCTTCTGCGGTAGCTTTATCTGCTTCAACAATAGAATCAGCTGCCTTATGGCATTTTAGATATGGACACTTTTCGATCAGTTCATTACACTAGATGAGTTCAAAAGCAATGGTCGTGGACTACCCAAATTGTCCAGTTCCTTGCCTATTTGCCCTGGTTGTCTTGCGGGAAAACAACATAGAGATCCATTTCAAGCGAGCACCTTCCATGCGCCAAGAAGTGCGGAGGTAGTTCATACCCGATCTAAGCGGCCCATTGCACTGCTTCGTTTTGGGATACAAATACTTCCGGTTGTTCATGGATGACCACTCTCGCAAGATGTGGGTATATTTCCTAAAGCGAGAAAAGTGAGGCTCTTGACACTTTGAGAACTTCTATCATCGTGTTGTCAAAGAATCTGGACAACCACTTCTTCTACTCCGCTCAGATCGAGGGGGGGAATTCACATCAAAGAAGTTCTTGGCCTTCCTAAACCATCACGGCATTAAGCAGCACCTGACTGCTCCCTACACGCCCCAACAAAATGGCATTGTTGAGCGTCGCAATCACATAGTGATGGAGATGGCTCATTGCATGCTATCAACTACAAAGCTAGGAGAACACTATTGGGCTGAAGCAGTACAAACGGCTGTATATCTTCTCAACAGGGCACCAACAAAGATTCTACTGAACAAGACGCCAGAAGAGGTATGGAGTGGTAAAAAGCCATCAATTTCTCATTTGCGAGTATTTGGTTGCACAACATACATGCATGTCCCAGCTCAGAAGAGAAAGAAGGTAGAGCCAAAAACACTCCGTGTATCCTTCTTGGCTACAGTACTACCTCGAAGGCGTATCGTCTCATGGATCCTGAGACAAAGAAAGTATACGAGAGTCGGGATGTGGTTTGTGACGAGTCATCCTTTGACTCAATAGTATCAACAGAAGATCCACTTCCAAACACATCTCACCGATTAGTCTCTGAATCAGATGATGAGCTGGAGGAGACTACTCAGAGAAAAGAAATGCTACCAGGAGAACTATTTGTTGACCTTGGAGAACTAGAGAATGTGACTCCACATCAATCCTCATGGCAATGACACAGTTCTTCTCAAAAGCAGTCAAGTTCTCATCCGAAGTGGGTACAAAGAACTATCAAGGACTCAAATTTGCAACAACTCCCAGATACATCATCCGGAGTCAAAACAAGGAGTCAAACAAGAAATGAGGTAAACTTTGCACTCATGAGTTCACTGATGAATAGCTCCAAGCTAGATAATGTTCGTGAAGCACTCAGTCAAACTCAGTGGAAGGAAGCTATGGAAACAAAATATGACTCGCTCATGAAAAATCGGACATGGGAACTTGTCGATGCCTCTGAGGAAAGAAACCCATAGGCTGCTGAAATGGGTCTTCAAGACAAAATATAAGGCGAGATGGATCCATCGACAAACATAAAGCACGACTTGTAGCCAAAGGATATGCTCAGAAAGAAGGCATCGACTATGAAGAAACCTTTGCACCCACTGCGAAGATGAAGACCATCAGAGTAGTTTGCGCACTTGCAGCACAGAAAGGATGGAGACTTCAGCGGATGGACGTCGTGAGTGCTTTCCTAAATGGTGATCGAAAGAAGAAGTATACATGACCCAACTTTGAAGGATTTGTTGATGAAAATCAGCCTAAAAAGGTATGTCGTCTCATCAAATCTCTTTACGGACTGAAACAAGCTCCCAGGGCATGGTATATCAAGATCAATGATCACCTTTTGCAGCATGGGTTCACTCGTAGTCCCTCATATTCAAATTTGTATATAAAGAAGGTAGGCAAAGAAATTGTCATTCTAGTTGTTTATGTAGATGATCTTGTGATCACTGGTAGTTCAGAAGATCAGGTTGATATTGTAAAGAATGATCTCAAAAGAACCTTCGACATGACAGATTTGGGGCTACTACATTACTGTCTTGGCTTGGAAATATGGCAAAAGGAGCATCACATCTTTGTCTCCCAGACAAAGTACGCCAAGACACTCCTGGAAAAGTATAGAATGTCTGATTGTAAACCTATATCCACTCCCATGGAAAAAGGCTTGCAACTTTCAAGATTCCAGGACTCACCTCAAGTAGATGCTACTCTCTACAGGAAATTGGTTGGAGGGCTCATCTATTTGACATACACCAGACCAGATCTCTGCTATGCTGTCAGCTATCTTTCCAGGTTCATGCAAGAGCCAAAGAAATGTCACTGGAATGCAGCAAAGCATGTTTTGAGATATGTCGAGGAACAACTAATTATGGTGCGGAATATAAAAGAATGATCAATTCTTCTACGAGGGATATGTCGACTCGGACCATCTTTGGATCATTGATGATAGGAAGTCAACTATAGGATACATATTTCATCTCGGATCTGGACCTATCTCGTGGATAAGCAAGAAGCAGAATGTTGTTTCTATCTCATCCACAGAGGCAGAATATCACGCCACACGAGGAGCTGTGTGCGAAGTGATATGGATACATCACATTTTGGATGACCTAGGAATTCCTAAAAAATAGTCACCTATTCTCTATTGCGACAATCAGAGTGTGTTGAAGCTCGTGCAGAATCCAGTCTTTCATGAACGAACAAAGCATATTGAAATTGACTGCCATTTCATTCGAGAGCACGTCTTGAACCATCAAATTCAGCTCCAGTACTGTCCTACTGAAGCACAAGTTGCTGACATTCTCACTAAATCTCTTGGAAAAGTGAAATTTGAATCTTTCAGAGGTCACATTTGCAAGAATAATGTAATAAGGGGGGGAATGTTAGGATACGTTGGTTATTAGATTAGTTGTCTTTCTTATCTTGTTATCTCTTCTTCCATCATTCTCTGCAACTATTGTGGATCTTCTCGATTCGATTAGGGAGTCGGTTCGGATTTCAGTCCTATATAAATCGTACGTGTGCTTTGTTCAAAGACGAGAATAATATGAGATAAATCTATCTCTGTTATTTCTCATTTCGTAGCTTTGCTTCATTTATTTATATATATCCTTAAGATTTTATGTTTTCTCAAAATTTTAATCTCACCAAGGGCAATTCATATTCATTTTTAACAAGCATGAGAATGCCCATTCAAGTCGTAAGAACTTCAGGTATGATGTTATTCTTAAATGAAAATGTCATTTGCTCTTATACTCTTTTCACTTACATCGTACCTTGGTCTCACTTTGGTCCCACTATTAGCATTGTTTTTAGGACATTTGTAAATCAAATAAGACATAATTCACACTAATGGATTCAATACTACAAGGAGTGCAACCTAAAATCAGACAACTCATTTCATTCCCATTATATACTCATGTGTTAAATACATATTACAAGCAAGACATATAATACAACTTTCATGCCTTTCAAATACCTTCTACGGAACTATTTCAATCGTTTTCTAAAAATGCATCAAATTTTCTTTGAATAATAACCTTAATAGGGGTCCCACAATCTATTATTTTCAAAATCATTCTAAATTCAACACTATACCCTACTATAAGACAATAAAAGAGAGTTCTAATATCTGTACATCACAATTTTTTTGAGAAACATGAGGTAAATCACTATTAAACACTAAGGGAATACTTTGATCTAATAAGGACAAAAGGGATTCAAAAACAAGAGTAGATTATGTAGGTAATTTGACACATAGAATCCACTTGTGTCATTTAAATCATACCATGAGATCAATCATAGGAATAACACCAACTACCTTTGCATGGTTTTAGCAACTCACTATGGTGCCAAGGGAAATTACACACATGGGGCTATGAGACCAAGTTTTCAATTTCTCCACTTCTCTTTAGTCAACATCTTCTAAATGTAATTTTGTTTGCTAAGAGTTATTTACAATTTCCACCCACAAGTTAACCTTTTAATCAACCAAGGTTTGGTTTAATTCCAATTGCACTCAAGGATCTACACCCAACTATATATCAGTTTAAGGTGAGAAGACATATTTATCCTATACAACCTTTGTAAAAGACCAAGGTGTTATGTTGTTACTAGCCAAGGTAACACATTTATATTTGAGGAACTAAATAAATCATTAACAAGAGTTTAATGCATAGTAAATCTAGTTCACTAACTCTATTTTTGTCATCTGGATCCCACGAAGAGTTCATGCGATGATGAAGTTAATCCTAGATCAAACTTCATAATAATTTGGTTACCTATGAGGATAACAAGGATGTTTTAGTTCTACTTACCCCATATATGGTAAGGTCTCACCGCATAGTTTGTGCTTCAAAAAAGGACTTTTAAGTTATAGAAACGGTCTTTCAAAGACTTTTCTTAGGAGTACTACAAGAAATATAGATGTGAGGATCAAATTATTTCCTATAATGATAGTGTTTTCTAACTTGGATGTGACTAGATTGAGAGGGTGGGTACAACAGAGGTTAAATAATAACTTCATTTATATGGTTTAATAATAACAAGTTACTACCATACATTTTTAGTTTATGTATGAACCACAATAACTATCCAGAAAAATATTGCTTCGATCATCTAAACCATAAGAAGAACATTTAAAACCAAAATAAGTTAACACCTATGAAGTAAACATTACATGTTTTACCCATTAACATTGTCTATTATCTTCCTATTTTATCTAGCTAACCTAGTTTGTCCTAAATTCCTCATGTATCACTCCTACTAGCATTCAAAGGTTAGCTATAAAACAAAGCAACTAAAAACCAAATAGTTTTCTAGGTAATGCTTAAAACATAAGAATCTTAGAGGAACAAAATTTTTGACACACTAATTTTAATAATGCATTTATTTTTAATTCAGTTATATCTAGCATTTGTAATATATCTCAAAGTACAAAATTTTAATGTCATCTCACTTATTTCAACATATCACACTCTTAATCCAGCTTGTCTCAAGTACTTGCAACCAACGTTGCATCAGTCTTATGACTAGTAAGGAAATCCCTTATACTAAAGCATGAAATAACATATTCATGAGTTCAAGTAATTATAAAACAAGGAAAATAAAGAGAGAGAGAGAGAGAGAGAGAGAGGTCATTGCATCACAGAGTCAAACTTTCACATTCCTTTGTACCTTTTCTTTTTCAATTCTAGAGAGAAAGGAAGAGAGAAAAAGTTTAAAATTCATTTTCTTTTCTATTTTCCATATCATAACAACATACATCACTTATCCATGTTCATTTATTTTTAAATCCATATACATATTCAAAACCAATCAAAATTTCATAATTATTTCCAAAGAGAGAGAAGGGAAGAGAGAGAAAACATTATAATTTTCAAAAACCATTCATGCAAGAAATTGAATACTTCTTACTCTATAAAGTATGAGAATATATTTAAAAAGGTTCTACAAGTAATTTGAAACCAAATGGGTCCCTCAGAAGGTTGGTCTAGATGAAGTTGCAAGTTTCTTAAAGTTGTCTTATGAGGCCATAAATTGGCCATAAATTACCATTCTTTTTCCTTCTAAGTTATCTTTGAAAGTGGATTTAAATGTAATCTTGGGACTTATAGTTTTCTTAAGATAGAATATAGGATATATATCTTGTTCATTCTTTAGAAATATTTTGTTATCTATTTTGTTGACTAATCCTATTGATTATTTGGGAAAAGATGCAAAGTCTTGTGTATGCAGGTCATAAAGGAAAGATAATGCTAGTATTGGGAAAAATGGAACTGATCATGAATAATACATCTAAACTCAAATATGATTTCACATTCAAATTCCTCTCAAAAAATTATGCAATTTCAAAAAAGAATCATCTCAATCCGAGATCTCATGCAAAAGTTATAGTTGTTAGTTAGCTCTAGAACCATTGGATTTAGCTCCAAAACCTGCATCAACAAAGTAATGTTAGCTCCAGAACATTTGGATTTAGCTCCAGAACCTGCATCAACAAAGTAACGTTAGCTCTAGAACCTATAAAGTTAGCTACGAACTGCAAAGTTAGCTTTGAAACTTGCAACGTTAGCTCTGGAACCATTGGAGTTAGCTCCAAAATATATAAAGTTAGTTTCAGAACCATTGGATTTAGCTCTAGAACCTACATCAACAAAGTAACGTTAGCTCGGAACCATTGGAATTAGCTCCGAACTTGCATCAATAGAGTAACGTTAATTCGGAACCTACATCAAAAGAATGAAAGTTTTTGAGGAATTGTGAAAAATCAGAGAATCCAATGGGAAATATGAGAGAGTTTTTGTTCATAAAAATGTGTTTAACAAAAACCTCATTCATATTTTCTACAGGTTTTACCAATGAAGAGAAATCTAAATTTTAGTGAGCTGCATTCCGAGGAAAAAGTGTATGAGACGAGCACTAAAAGTTCCATAAACAGAAACAAAAAATTCAAATGGAAAATATGAGAGAGTTTTTTTCATAGAAATTTGTTTAACAAAAAAATCATTCATATTTTCTATAGGTTTTACCAATGAAGAGAAATCTAACTTTTAGTGAGCTGTAGTTTGAGGAAAAAATGTATCAGATGAGCACTAAAAGTTCCATAAACAAAAATAGAAAAGTCAAACGGAAAATCTGAGAGAGGTTTTTGTTTATAGAAATGTGTTTAAAAAAATCCTCATTCATATCTGCTATAGGTTGTATCAATTAAGATAAAGCTAACTTTTAGTGAACTGCAATCTGAGGAAAAAACGTATCAGACAAGCGTCAAAAGTTCCACAATAAAAAACAACAAAGTAAAATGGAAAATCTAGGAAATGTATTTA
Organism: Taxus wallichiana var. yunnanensis; assembly: GCA_018340775.1. Taxonomy (NCBI): domain Eukaryota; kingdom Viridiplantae; phylum Streptophyta; class Pinopsida; order Cupressales; family Taxaceae; genus Taxus; species Taxus wallichiana. The sequence goes on from CM031236.1 coordinate 535,198,956, forward strand.
GTAAAAATCATCTTTTGAGGAAAAACCTCCTTCCAATAATGTAGGAGAATAAAATTATTATGATTCTTGTTACCGAAAAGTAAGGAGAAGATTTGGGAGAAAATCTTCCTAAAACAATGAGATAAGACTTTGACTCCAATAATATATCTCTCTCCATATTTTGTGGAGATGGAGATCTTCGTTGTTAGGATTGGAATAAAGATAGGATTAGATTGTATTTCCTAAAATAAGGAGTTGGTTGGATGCATGAATTATAAATGCAACCTTCCACATTGAGATATGTAATTCTTTCTCCCAAGAAATAATTATTTCTGCAAGTGTGCCTTTAAATTTATACAAGTGTGATTTATTTTATGCAAGTTTGGATTTTGTTTAACATATATGTTTTCCAAAGATATTTTTTCTCTTAATGCATACAACCATCAGACACCAGCCCTGGATTGACATTATTAATAGAGAGGATTGATGACCCTCATCATTTTCCGCAATGGTTAAAGTTCTTATAACTGGGCCCCAAACACGCTAGTTTTAAGTTCAAACACAAAGTTTAATGATTCATACTTACCAATATACATAGAATTCATCACATCTGACATAAGTCATTTATGATGAGTAAGGATCAAGATAACAAGTCAACTCCCAGTTTGTTTATCATGAAAGTGTTAGAAACTCTTGTCACATAACTACCAGTGGGCCCCAAAAACACTTGCAAAACTAACCTCTGTAATCATTTTTTGTTAAACTGAGGGTTGGTTACAATTATCCTAACAGAGGTATTAAGGTAGGAAGGAGTAACTTTCAGTTTTGCCAAATTGTCATGACAACCGTAAGCCAATACTAATTGTATTTACTTAAAAACTGAAGCATCACCTCAAGTGACTAAAATACAAAATGGAAACCAAAATCATTTCTCTAAGGAATAGAATTTATTTTATCAGTTATATTTATGGCCCCCAAGGTGTCCTGAACTAATAGGAATCATACTGAAGGTCTGGGATAGTAAAACAATTTTCTTTCACGCTCCATGCATGCGGTGTCTTAGGTCATTTTTTTGTTTTCAAGAAGGATAAGATTTGTGTCATTCATTTAAGTTTCATTCTATATTATTCTACACATTTAACACCCAAAACAAGTATGATAAAATTTGAAGTTTCAATGCAAGAGGAAGGAAAATCCATAAACTTTTTTACGCACAACCCACATCCTGAAATCGATGAGATTCCATCACCTTCAAGAATTCTAGAGAATAGTTGTGGGATTATTCATGCTTATTCATTTTTCATATAATCCTTCCAAGGTATTTACAACCCCAGAATCCGGATTGAACCCATGTTTCTTCAAGTATTTTAGAAAAATAGTTCGCATGTTGCTTGGTCTAAATCTCCCATTTTGGCGCAGTGGGAGAAACTGGAAAAAATTAGATTTCTAATGTTCTTTGATGGTTGTTTGTTCCTTTCCCTAAGGTTATTCAACCAACCAACCATTTTGTATAAAACAAGCAATCATGGCACTCCATGAGAGGACACATGGCCGAGAGCTATTGAGACTGAGAGAACAGATGGTTTCACATAGAGGAGGATAGAAAGAGACATATCTCGCAGATACACAAGTGGGATAGTAGGAAATGACACTCTAAATGTATTAATTTACATACAACAATTACTCGAAATAAAGGCTAAAGATTAATAAAAATGAATTGGTAGTAGTCATCTACCCTGAGAATGGTGCTGCAAATGGTACAATGTAGATAACATCGGTTGAAAGAAGTAGAAGAAGTAAAATTAATATAGCTAGAAACTAAGCTCAAATGACGTGCCTCTTAATCCTCAATCTTATTCTATAGACAAAAAATAGAACCATGCCAGGTAGAAAATGCTCTCCTTTAGAACCAGCTCTGCAGATTGCATTCTAGTGTGTGGATGTCTTGATACAGTACCCCAACTATTTTTTCGATTTATTTTTTTCAATGTACTAAACTCTTTGTTTGATTCCTTTCCCATTTGATAGGATTCCATACCTAAGCTATCTATAAAGTTCATTTCATCAGCTTCATCAATCTATACACTATTAATATAGTTCATGAACTCCCCGACTGGTCTAATTCTTTCATCACTCTATGCACATGCTCAAGACTAGGGATGAGTGCTACCATGATTTTGAAATAAGACACGACTGACACATTTTATCAAAAGTGGGGAAGTAATATCTAACTAGTGGCATCCATTCAAGGTGTCAGGAATTAATGAATGTCATCAACTCTTTTGTTGCGACTATCTAATTACTACTAAATTTACAACGTTTACTTTGGTTGAACCATGGTTACACCTTTGGATCTCAATTAATGTGCTTGTCTTATTATGCAAGGAAAATGAAAGGTCTGAAAATGAGTTTAGAATGTGTCACTCTCTATGTTCCAACAAAAGATTGGAAGAGCTAGAAAATCTGATAGATTTCCTATAAAAAGTGGCTATAAATAAAATTTTAAACAATGAAACATCTCCTCCACATGCAAGCATCCAAGGAATATTTCCAAGGTAGAGGAATCCTTTTTGTTTTAATTATTTTATTTTATCAATCCTTTCTTTTAATTACGGATCAAGGACATAAATAGAGGGGCATTACGTTTCCCTCCCCTTATAAGATCATTATCCTCTATGTGACACAACACCAAGATTAGTTGGAAGGATAAAATAGAAGAAAGGGGTCAACAATGATAATTTTGTTTAGAGCCAAGATCATGTCGCTAACATGCAATCATAAGGGAACATCAAAATCTATAATTTCCTCAAATTGTTAATTTTCTGGGAAAAATGGTTTTTTTCTCTCTACCATAGTAAATCTAAACCAAATTTCATAGTCATATTCAACCCTATTTGATAATGTTTTTACTATAATTACAAATGGGTTAGATTGATGTCATACAATCATTTCATTCTTTACTAGTTTTATCTCATTACTTGTATTATTTTACAAGTAAATTTTATGATTTCTACAAGGTTTTCAACCATACAATACAATATGAGGTTTTCTAAGACTTAAAACCATAACATAGACAAATTCACATTTTCCTGACATTAACTCAAATAAGAACTTTATCCTAAAACCAACTCCACAACCAGGAAGTGTATATACATAACATTCACCACATCAATGTGGAATAAAATTATCTAGATACAATTCTATGATAACACAAATAGATGACATTAACAACACCATCCTCACCAAGAGGAAACCACACACCTATGAGGGGAATATAGCATAACACCCAAAACACAGTCCCCACCACAAAAATATCCATATAAAGAGGTATATCAAGAGGTTTATATAAGAAAATAAAAATGGGTATGATAAGACACACCTATAGTGAGGTCCCCAAGACCTAAAGTAACATCATCACTATGTAAAATGCCCAGTGAATCCAAGTATATCAATATATATCAATGAAATATGTAGTCTGTCATCTCAAACTTTCCTTAAATAATCTAAAATATCCAAACAAGAGTATCAAGTGTCCCATATGTATGTTTTTCAGTGAGTCCCACATTCCAAAATTATAATATTTTCAAGTAATCCAAAATATGAAAGAGTACATACTCTCAAGCTCAACCCGAAGTTTGAAATGAATAACATATATTTTTCTATGGTGAAAACATCATCCAAGGAAATAAGAAGCAACAAAAATCACTATCAAATCTGGTAGCTATAATGCATGTCATAGAGGCCACTCCACAAAAAAATATGAGTACCATAAAAGTATCTCAACCATAGAGGACTAAGTATCATATGTATCTCCACCATAGGAGGACTAAATATCATAAGTTTCATTCTAATCATAGGAGGATTGAGTACCATAAAATTATCTCAACCATAGAGGACTAAGTATCATATGTCTCTCCACCATAGGAAGACTTAATGTCATATTTGTCACTCCAACCATAGGAGGACTGAGTACCATAAGTATCACTCCAACCATAAGAGGACTGAATATCATATGTGTCACTCCAACCATAGGAGGAATGAGTATCATAAGTGTCACTCCAACCATAGGAGGATTGAATATCATATGTGTCACTCCAACCATAGGAGGACTGAGTATCATAAAATTCTCTCAACCATAGAGGAATAAGTATCATACCAAGGGCATGTTACTGCAACACCATGCATGCAGTCATGACACCTTGGGAGTACCCCCATATGACACACACATACCATACCATACAACAAGATAGAACCAACTCATCAAGAAAGCAAGAAAATCCACATTACACTCTTGATAAAATTTAGCCAAGTGGCTTCAAAATCATAAGCTTCAAGTTCGGAAATAAATAAAACCAAAAATATCAGAAACCAAATAAAATTGCCAAGTAGCATATTCAAACTTCAAATAATCTTGAAAGAAAGAAAAAATGAACAAGAGTCTTGAAGCTTCTCAATAAATCAATTAAATAAAATGTTGGTTCTATGGAAATTCCAAATTACAAATAAAATACACATAAAAATATTCACATCACATTCACTATGTGGCCTTTAATGGCCGCCAATAGGGGTACCCAAAACATCAAGTGAACATCATAGCATATAATCATGATACTGAAAAGATAATGTAACTACCATAATGTATGTCTGAGTCAAATCTCCCACAAGATATCTGTATGGCTTGAATAAATACATTTTTATCTAGCAATAACAATATACCCAAATAATCTCACCCTAACCAGGAACAAAAGGTTCTCTTCCAAAAAGGTTATCACTTAGAAATTCATGTGATTAATAATGTCAAATAGTCCAATGGTGTTTGTTGTAGTTTTCAAAGGGTTAGAGTTTAGAAGGTATGAGAGGAAAATAGAATTGGTCAATGCATCGATGCAAGATTGAAGAGCATAGAAATTTAATGATTTGAAAGAGATCGTTGTAATTTTTTATCAAGCCTATGAGTCAACATAATATCCATAATGTAGTATGAAAGGAAACATGAAGAGGCAAAATCTAGGTAAATTATTCCAAGGAGAAAAGCAAAACTCTCAAGTGTCAGATACTACCATGTATAAGATATTTTAACTATCAAATATCTGATGCAAACATCACAACCATTGAAGTATACAACTCACGAATGAAGAAACCAAATCAAGTGTCAAATACTGCCATGTATAAGATATTCTAACTATCAAATACTACCATGTGTCAAGTGTAAAGGAGGGAACCAAATATTGCCATATATCAAGTGTCAAGGAGGAAACCAAATCTCTTAAGTGCCATCTATATTTATATAACGGTCAATATTACCCTTCAAGGAAATTATTTATGCAGAGTCTTTATTCAACTTCCACCATAGCTCATAATAGTTAAGAGGAAATATTAAAGGTAATATAAAAATTTATTATAATCCCTTATGTCATTTAGCATAGTGATTTGCTTTTAGTGCCACTCATACATTTATTTAGTGATATTAATATTAAATAAATATTGTGGAAATTTAAAATTAAACGTAGGACAAGTTTCTTTAAAGAGGTACATGGCAAGGAGAGACAAATGCCTTTAAATTTTTAAAAATATATAAAACATAGATTAAATTGTATGGAAAAAATTTCATTTGAAGAAGACACCTTGGGAAGGGATGAAATAATGTCATGCGAAGAGTTGAGGCATTGATAGGGAGAGCTTGATATTATTCTTGCATACATTTATCCTCTCACGATTGCTAATTTTCTATGAGTCTTTGATAATATCTTATGGTTTATTATTTTACACCTTGGTAAGGGATGAAATAATGCCATGGGAAGAGTTGAGGCATTGATAGGGAGAGCTTGATATTATTCTTACATACATTTATCCTCTCACGATTGCTAATTTTCTATGAGTCTTTGATAATATCTTATGGTTTATTATTTTTTTGTTAGAAAATAATAAGAAGATCTCCATTTGTTTAAAACCTCAATTGTAATTTTTCTGTTGGAATTAAAACATCACAGAAGAAATGAAAATATAATCTTAAATTAAACTTGTATCTATATTTTAGAAATTGAGAGCTCTATTACAAAATGATTTTGATAGTATTTCCGTGTTTTTTTATTATGTTGAAAAATGAAAATAAATTGTTCTTATTTATAGAGCTTACAAGAAAGTTAACAAATTTCCAACTTGTTCTACAAATTTCTTACATGTTTTCTAGTTTTACAAATATTATTCATAGGGTAAAAGTTGATAAAATTAGTACAAATATCTTTCCAATTTTTTTGAAATTGTATGTGGATACTACGCATTTAATGTTGGTGGTAGGTATCAAAAATTATGACAGTCCCTTAATCACAACCACTTATATTTATATCCTCCAAAAATTCAATCATCCTCTTACACTAAACCCTTTTCTTCTTCTTCTATTTATTTCTTATCCTTGTGCTCCATTTTATTGTCTATCAATCTCTTTGTTGAAGATGCAACTCTTTTATCCAAAATTTTGAGTTTATGATAAATTTGGGTAACCCACTAATGTTTCATCTTTGGGACCTATGGAGTTTTCTCATCTTTCCAAGAATCTGAAGTTTCTAGCCTTAAGGGCCCATTTGCAGTGTTTTTCAAGTTTATGAGTTCACCATACATCTTTGCATGTTACAAGGTAAGTGCATCTCGATTCCCAAAACACGACAGTCTCTTTGTGTCGTGTTTTGGCTTTTCCTTGCATCAGAACATATTGCATGTTAGCATGTTCTATGTCACATGTTCCCCAATCCTCAAAACCTAACAAGCCCTTTGTGTTAGGTTTTTAGAGGTTAGTTGCATCAGGACATGTGAGGGAAAATGCATGTCATATGTTCCATTTCTTCTGAACCCTCAAACCTCGATACACTACGTGTGTCGGGTTTTGGGGGTGAGAGACATTGGAAACACTTAGCTCAAAAACACATGTTTTTTGTCGATCGAACCCCGATTCTTTAAAAACATGTTTTTCTTTGTTTATCGGGTTTTTAGGGTTGTCAAACAAGTGCATTTCCTCTACTTTCTTGTGTCAGAATTTTCAAGGTGTTCAGCAGGTGCATTTCCCGAATTTCTTGATTCAAAATATTTCAACATGATTAACAAGTTCAATTCTCCTACATTGTGTCAGGTTTTGTAAGATGCAAAACATTAAGCAAGTTATTCCCAGTTTGTCAAATTCTGGAGGTGTTGAGTAGGGGGGAAGACCAAAAAAATGATTTTTAGGATTTTTATTGTGTAAATCAAGGTGGAAGTGTAACTGTTGTTTAAGAGCATTCAGAGGAGTTTTCAGATAAAGGTTTCAAGCTCATCTATTAATGTCTGGATAAAAAAAAGAGAAGTCTGGATAAGTCCTCAAATGTTTCTCTATCTTTGAATTAAACATGTAAATATTTTGATTTTTTTAATCTCATATTCATTAGCATGTTGATTTGGTAATTGTGCAAGAATCAATCAACAACATTGAATGTTTTCCAACCACTCCCATTTTTCTATCTCTTCTAGTTTCTCTATAAGTCAAAACTAATGTGGCATTGTAAAGGGAGGGGATTATTCAAGGAGCAAGGGTTTTCATACTTTGTGGTGGAAAGACATTTTCTAGAATTGTAAAGAAAAGATAAACTTTTTATTTTCAATCTTTGATATAAGGAATAAAAGAGAAGACATTAAAGACTTTGTATTGAATGTATCTCTTTGATTAATGTATTGTTCTTAAGTTTTATGCATCATTTTTTCCTTTAAATTCTAATTTATTAATATTTAGATTTTCTTTCAGTTTATCACTATTTTTCTCTTATGTTTGTATCTTCGGATTTGTGTTTTCTAGAGAAAAAGCACAAGTATTCACTCGGCTCCCTTTTATTTCCCTTCCATTTTCTATTCTAAACAATTCCTCCATTCCATTCCATAGATTCTTTCCCTTATGAAGAAAAATCATCTACTAGAATGAGATCCGAACCCTCAAAGGTTAAAATAGTGTAAATATTGTGAATACTTTTTGGCATTTGTAAAATAGTACAAAAAAGGGAGTCTCCCCTTTATTTGAGGAGTGACTTCATCCCACATGTTGTGATTGAAATGTTGACAATTTTTGCACTTGTACAAAAATGGGTGTTGGACCCCTAGAAATAACTAAGTACCTAAGGCGTGAAGGATTTTGGTGCGTGGAAGTAGGGCGCATACACATGCGCGAAATTAGTTCTTAAAGAGGCACGAAGGCTTGCGCTGGGCAGTTAAATTCAGGACTTAGTGAATTATGGACAACAGTGGAAGGACACGCGTAGGGAGCAAATGGAAAAGTGACCAGATACAGATGTGGATAAGTTGTGGGGACTTGCAGCTCAAGGAAAGAATATCCCAGGGTATCAATACGGTTATCATGAATGGATAAGGAGTTGAGGTTGTTGTGGGTGAGCTGGCACATGCATGCTAAAGACACTCAATTAATGGAAATTCATGATGACATCTAGCATGTTCCTAGGTAGTGGTAGGGCAATCATAAAAGGATTCCTCAGGTTTTCGCAAGAGAGGATGAGCGGAAAAGAGAATAGTTAAGATGCAGATGGGTAAATGTATGAAAAAAGAGAGTAGGAGATATTGTGAATTTGTGTAATGGGTAATGGTGAGCTCTATAATGTATGATGGCTCTACTTCCATGAACATTCCCAGGGATGGGACCCTTTTGATGTAATTGTGGCTATTTTATTTGACTAATGAATATAGTAAAGTGATTTTGAAGCACTTATGTGATGGATCTTGATCTGTGCATTTCATTTATGTTCATGTGTGTATTATTGGGTTTCATGATGTTATTCATGGTTTGATTCTACTTCCATTTAGTTCAATCATGTTATTCTATTCCTTGGTGCATTAGATTAGGAGTTAGTGCTTACATCTTAATTCCAAGAATGGGTGGAATCATCCCCTGGATGTATAAAATTCACGTATTAAGGAAGAACATTCTCACGAAGATCACATAAAGGAGGGGTTCAACACCTGCACGTGCCTCGGGTGAGCTTCCAGACTAGTCTTGATGATGTGCTGGTGCGCTTGGGGATGGTTGTTGAAGCATAAGCTATTCAGAGGATACAATGGGTAACTCAAAACTTCATTTCAGATAGAAGGAATTAATGTGATGGACCTAATTAAGGGGAAGACATACATTTATTAAAGGTTTTAAGTTGCAGTAAGTGAATCAACAAAGCAAAATGCAACTATGTGTGTTGTTGCAAAATGGAACACCTCATGTATGTTGTCATTACATGTTCACCTTCATCAAAGTTGCAAAAATACTTGAAAACTAAATTACAGCCTTGATAAAGGCGGAAACAACTACATACCTAAGGAGTTGGACTCCAGAAAAACAAACATAGTTGTTGTTTACATGGGTAAAGGTACATTACTAGTTATAGGTACTTTAATTCTTGTTATTTCTTTATGCTTGAATGAGATTAATTATGTTTTGAGTTGTTTAGTTCATTCCACAATTATCATTTACAGTAATCAAATGAAAAAGGAAATAGACAACTCAATTACAAAATTTAATTTCATTTATTCATAAAGAGATACAAATTCAATTTTCCCACACAAGCCGTGGGATGTAACTTATGACTATTGAAGCAAAAGATGCATGTACACAAAGCTAAAAGAAAAGGAATATAGAAGAAACCCATCATTTCCTTTTGGGTCTTCTCTTGGTCTTCATCCAGATCCAGCTTCTTCATCTTCATCTTCTGCATCATCCAACAGCTACAATGTACCTAAAAAGAAATAAAACCAGTTACTATGAAATACAAGAGAGGCTAAGGTCTATCATTTTATAACTTTTGTTTAAGTGTGAAAGTACATGTAGCAGATCACAAAGAAATATTGAATGTTGCATGGCACATTTTGAATGGTCAAATCAGAAAGTACTACAGTCTACAAGATGAATCAAGTAACTCATATAAGAATAATGATCAAGTACAGTAAGTTGCAGCCTTAAAAGAAGACTACATTGAAATGATACATAATTGAATGAAGTACTTATGTAGATTTAGGAACATCGATAACCTATAGTCTTGTTGAAGGAAATAACTCTTTTGAGCTACAGAATACATCTATGAGCAGTAAAAGATTGAATTTTAGGGTGAAATGATTGCTAAGATTCAAATACAACTTTGTTCACAAAAATAGAAGAGTGTTCCAGATCAGAATGAAAGAACAATGTAGCTTCATAGTACAGTCTTTTTATAAAAGGACAAAAAATCTGTCATGTTGAAGGAAACAACTCATCTGAGTTTGTATGATACATCTCAAATACAACATAATAAAGAAGACCATCAGGTACAAATGTGATACTAATTCAAGTGCAAGTAACAAATAGAAATAAGTGTATTATCAACAAAGGAAGACAAGTACCTTCATTATCAAATGTTCAAAAACATCTATGCAAAAGAATGGAACCAAGCTACAATTTGAAGTTACATATTATAGTATTGGAAGTATTGTTCAATAACTGGAGCATACAGTTTCAAGTTTAGCATTGAAATTTTACCAGGGTACTAAGCTCCAAGATCACTTTTCATAGCTCATAATGAAAGAATTAAATCAAGGTATTAGACAAAGCCATATGTACACTCTACATTGTGCCTGTTTTAGATTGAAAAAGAGTTAAATCTACAAACAACAATGTAATGCATGAGAATTTCTCATTATAGAGTGAATATATATATGTTAAAAGTAAAACATTGAGTACAATCATCTTCATACAAAGTTTCAACACATGGGAAGAGTGGTAAGTTTGAGTGAATTACATCTCTAATACAAAAGACAAAGCTTCCAGAGTTTAGCAATTTTGAGTTCAACAGTCAAATACTTTTTGAAACATAATAGAAAAGTACCATCAAATTTCCAATAGAGTTACAGAAGGCCAAAACACAAATACCCATCTATTTTCGAAATACCCATTTCTTTTTAGAATAGAAAATGAAGTGAAGTTTCAAATACAATCTCAAAACAAACGAAAAGAGCTTGGAATGTTTTCAAGCTCGTAATGGTGTCACAACACAAAGAAAATTTACATAATACCATGTCAAAAGATTCCTAGATCTGGTGTTTTTTGAGCAAGAGGAAGAGTACCCAAATTTGGGTCTTTTAAAGTGACTCAAGTGTTAAGAAATAGTGTGAAGTATACAAATAATTCCAGTTCCAGGTAGGAAAAACATAATCAAAGCAATGTTTCGAGATATAATGGAAAATACGCAGGTACATATCAAAGGAAATGCCTCACAACTCATGGCCATAAAATATATTTTTAGAAAAATAAAAGCAAGACATTACCAATTATTGGTCGAATCTTCAAACCCTTGACAGACAGAATAATGGAGCACAAAATGCAAAATACCCAAAACAAGTTTCGAACTCGAAAATGCTAGAGAACACAAGAAAAGTAAATAAAAGTGTATCAGTGCTAATGAAGTAAAAATAGTAAGAGAAAAGTATTTACAGTGTTTGAAGCACAACAAACTTACCGAGAAGCTTTAGTTAAATCTCGAACCAGGGCTTAAAAACAATAATGGTTGTCATATCTTTGAGAAAAATCATAGATACGAGCTCAAACTTCTTAGAACAAACCTCTGAATTCAAGCAAAGCCTTAATAATGGCAGAAAATGCAAAATATTCCTTATCCTAGTTTCACAGAAGTTGAACTGAAGGAGAAACAAGTTTGAAATAAACTCACAGAGCCAAACAAAAGGCTAAAAATGCACAGTTTCAAGCTCAGAAGAATAAAAAATGGTGGCGAATGAAAAAATTACCAGGGCTTCGCTGCTCGGGAGAGCATGTCGAAATGAGTGAAATGATTAGGGTTAGATTGTTTTAGCTCGCCAACCAAACCACAGAGTTACACCAAGCTTAACCCCAGTCAGTTTGAAGTATAGAATTCAACAGTGGAGATCACAAAGTACCAAGATCTACAATGCTCATATTTACCATGGCTTAACCACAATGAAACCCAACTCATCAGCAAGGTAAGGATCAACGGCTAGGATCATCAAGTATAGATATCGATGATGCCCATTGCAAACCACCAATTTAACTACAAAGTTACTCTAACCTCAACCACGGTCAAGTAGTACAGACATGTTAACTAGTTGTGAATCTTGAAATCAACCAGTGTTAAAAGCATAGTAACCGACATTGTAAGGGTCTATGCATCATCAAAGGGGGCAGAAGCTTCCAGAACATATCAAATACGCAAAAGACATAATGATTTAACAAAATCATGCTCAAAACCATAATCCAGATACTATATCATTTCTGAATTTTCCAAGTCAGCAAGGTGCCTAGTCAAAGTAGGTCATCATTATTCCATGGTCAACAAAGACCCAATCATCATTACCACAAAGGAATCAGGCCACATCACCAGAGGAGTTGGTGACTAGTTAAAGGGGCCAATCACATTAGCAATAATGCCAATAATTATTTCAATCAAAAGCATATGCCAGCCAGCTATACTGTCATGTGAATTACCAAAAGAGGGCTAGAAAACTATGGTTCTAAGGTAACCAATAATTTCAAGGGGGACAATAATAATATGTGTCATGGCTAAGTCAAAAGTGACCAAATGATGGTAAATAGTGCCAAAGAATTATTTACCTTAGACTTTGCAAAAATACCTTAATCTTGCCAAAAATCTCGTGCCAAGGAGGAGATGAAATTAAAAGAAATACCTTATTTTTTCCATATGCAAGTAGGTGGTCCCCACAAGTGATGTTTAAATTTATTTGCTAAGTATGAAATTGAGAGAATTATTTTTGCAATGTATTTTTACATGTCATCACAAGAGGACAGAATAGGAAAGAAGACAAAAATATCCTTACAAGTGGATGAAGTCTCACATCAGAGCTATAGGACAGATTAGTTGCATATACACCTTGGAAGACTTACACATCAAGCAAGGTCTAAAATTAGCTAAAGTATTCACCCAATTTATTTATTGTATTCAGATTTAGATAAGTCAAACTAGACTTGATTGTGGGTGTATTTTGGAATTAAAAGGCTATTAATGTCTATTTGTAATAGCATGCTATATTTTCCTTTTATTTATTACAATGAAGGTTAATAGTAGCATGCAAGTGTAGTTAAGAATTAGTCTATTTTTAGGGGGTTGGGTGAATAATTTTGCTATATATTGTGTGCATTGGCAAAACACAAGGGAATTTTTACAGGGGGACTTTTTTTACTGAGAGTTGAAGCTATTGGATAGTTTTTGACCTTGAATGAGAACCAATTATTGCCTTTCCAATTATTTGTAGTGGTGTGTATTATTTTATTAACTCTTGTGAATTGTATTCCTTAAATTAATTAGCTTACCTTGCTGCAAATTTGGTGTTTTTTGCATAGTCTTAGTGTGTAGAAATGTTGTTTTGATTTATCCCTCAACAATAAAGTGTTTGCCTTAGGATCAAGCTAAAACCCATTGGATCATGCTTCATTAATTTGTTCTCAGTATATTGTGCATGTTTATTAGTCAAATCCATCAATAATTTTGGTGTATCTCCCCATTTTAAATTGCAGTTACAACTATCTTTTACCCTTAAAACCCCAAAAATTAGTTTAGGATACATCAATAAGGAACCGGCCTTGTAATCCCAGAGATTCACCTCAACATAGGGATACCCATAACCCTGAGGTGTTTCCATTGTATCTGCAGAAGTGAGGGAAGAGAAAGCTTAGAACACTGTTGTTATCCCTCAATCAAGGTGCACTTCTGAGAGATAACATGAACCTTTGGAAAAATATCCAATCAACACACTGTAGCGACCACTTACAGAGTTTCACTATTATGAAAGGTCACTTGAGAAATGACTTTTACTCTTGTTTGTGATGAAGATGTCCTTTGGTTGATTACTTGTTGCTGGAATTGTTGACTGGGTTGCCACGAAAACAATATAAAATGTTTAAAATTTCACCCATGAGTTGTCTTTAGGGAGACTCTTTCCTTGGAGGAATTTACAAAATATTAAATATTTTTCCCTTCATAAATATTTTCTCGAGCGAGACCTTGATTGGAGTTTTTTTGCATTTTTTATAAAAACTTTCCTAGAAGAAATTGTTAGTTCATCAAATGTTTCCTGGTGCAAAACTCTTTGCACATTTTTTTTTGAAATTTTTTACCCTTTGTAAATTATTGCTTGGGAGAGATTCTAATTGGTGTCACATTCCAAATTTTTAGAAAAGTTTTATCAAAGCGAGGCGTCACTTCAGCGACATCTTAAAGAGAATGAGCTTTACTTAAGTGGTTTTGTGAGTTATTGCACCAACAAGATGTGCCCAGCTCTTATTTTACGTTGCACTTTTTTAGTGCCAAATTTTGAATGTGCATTTGCTATTATGTTTGGCCACGAAGGAGAGGCATGAGAGATCACGTGCTAGCGAGAGTTGTATTTTCCACTTGTGCTCATTGTGGTTTCTTTTGTTGTAGCCATAGGTGATGACCACTAAGTACATGTGGTATTTTGACTAGATTCACGTTATCATTGGTGCCTAATATAGTATCTCCAACCAGGGGTTGATTTTGACGGCCACCTATCCTTGTCAAATAATTTCTTTAGGTGATGCCAATATTTCAATGTCGCTCCTCAAAATGATAAAACACTATTATTTATACCGTATTATACTACCAAAGGAAGTTATATTGTTTCCACTAAAACTATTAATTTTTTTACCTTTAGTCAATAACAATATGCCATGTGTAAAATTTTATGTCTTTTATAAAGTTTTGCATTAAATTTTGGTGAGAATATTTTGTTTTATTTTATTCAAGCATATTCCATTATTTTTAATTCTTTTTATAATTTTAATGAACAATAAATCCTCTTCCAATAACGATAGTGACTCGACTATTTGGAAAAAGTGATATTAATATTTTAGTAGCATGTGGGCCACAATGTCATGGCACTCAATGAATTAGTTTTGACTCATAAATTTTGACATTTATATTATATTTTTATCCAGAAAAACTCTCAAATGGCCACACTGTATATTTGATTCTATATGAGATGTAAGCGTACATACCAATGGAAAATCTATTTTCTAAAAATTTGATAACGCTGATATTTACTGTCACGTGTTTCTTGTCAAAAACATATCCTTGTGGTTCTATTTATCAAAAATAAATTTTTGAACTATAATTTTAATTTTAATTTTTATATAAATGTCCACTTTTTTATATACTTTTGAACATGTTTATGTAGATTTTCTATAATAATGTAAAGAGGACTGCACTGTTGAGCACAAAAAATCTAGTTGCATCAATTAAAGGATTATATGATGAAAACCATGATCTTGGTTGTAGACACAATATCATGCACTTTGGATTATATTTAGTCCTGGTCTCATACTACTATTTAGAAGGTTTTTGAGAGAAGGAAATACTAATTAACCCCGTCTTTTGGAAATATTGTTTCATTTTATTTCTTGATTCCAGACCTTTTACACCCACATGTCTAGTCATCTTTCATTGTTTCCCATCATTTTAGCCTTGACTAGGCACCCGTGGGCACCCTGGTCCCATCAAGGGTGTTCCTCTCCTTTTCTCACTTTCCAGCCATTTTTTGGGCACTTGATAGTCGTTGCAACATTTTATTTTTTTACGGTCGGTATTTTTGGGGTTAATTATGAAATTAGATCAAGAGAACCTTATAAATATAAAGCTATGAGACCTTAATGAAGGACCAAACACTAGGCACTACTATCATCCACCTAAAGTTGCATCCATCTATTCATATTGGGAGATCATTTGCATCCACATAGCTCCATCACTTGGGGCAAGGCTTGGGACATATGCATCATACACAACATAGGAAGGGATTTATTCTATTCCATCCACCATTATATTACATTTTTCTACATATAGTTAGCTTGTTACTTCACAAAGTGTGACTGGCACAAGAGCAACCTAGGCCATGTTTCACACACACACATAAAACTACATTTGGGTCTAGAATGTAGTAAAGTGCTTAGTTAGTAAGTCCACTATTGTGGCAGTTAAAGTCAGTCTGAACCTTTCGCATGCATTTTTATTTTTAGGGATTGATGCTTGTTTAGGGTTTTGTAGGTCTTTCTATTCATCTTGGAATATCAGCAACATCTGGAGCAATACAACGAGCTTGATGCAACAAACAACGAGGGTTTCAAACCATTTACATCAAACCTATAAAAATAAGTTTCAGATGTGTTGCACATACTATGGTGCCTATTTTACATACTAGAGCTCCCTAGGTGCCCCATTCCCTCTCTAGGAGCTCCATTCTAGAGAATCAGTATAGATCCACTCTTTTTGGGGCTTCTACACACTCGTTCTTGCTTCTTGATTTTCTAGTCAACCCCGCGACATAGTTCAATGAGCATCTCTATTCAGCTGAGTTCTTTCCTCTTCTCTCTTGCACAATAGGTTTTTGTACTTTCATTAGATTATTTTCTTGAGTCATTTCCATACTTCTTTACTCCATTTACCTACTATATTGACATGTCGTTCTAGATTAGATTAACTATTATGAAATATTTACATTTTTAGTTAATAATTTTGGTGAACCCGACATTCGAGCACTCTTAGGTCTTCTTTTCTTCTCCACCTCATTATTTTAGGGTCCTTTCACCATGAAGGTCTCTCTTCATGCCTTTTTTCCTGAAAATCTTGATTGCCAAAACAAACTTATATCTTTTTTAGCTAACACTTATATTCATCCCCACACCTCTCTCGAATATCTATATCAAAATTTTACTACTACTTTATCTATCAATAAAGAGCATATCACATTTACATTTGCTGAAATTACTTCTCAGTCTATCTTAAGTAATGATTCCCCCTTTATATTGAAGTCTATATCAATAACATAGGAGCTAAGCATGCTTTAGTTGACAATGGATTTGGGTTTAACATCTATAATCTCACATTTCTCACACAAATTCACCTATCTAAATCCTCCTTAATCCCATCATTTATTTGCATTTGTGGCTTCGATAATGTGCCTAAACAAGTTTTAGGTATAATCATGCTTCCCATTACTCTAGGGCCATGCACTGTGTCCGTCCCATTCCATGTCATGCCTAACAATATTAACTATAATATTCTCCTCGAATGGCCTTGGATCCATGCTATAAACATAGTCCCTTTAACCATTCATGCATGTATTAAATTTCTATATCAAAGTGTGGTTTATGAAGCATTAACAGATCCATCTCCATTTGTTTATTGCAATGCTATTGATCATTCACCACAATCCCATACTTGACCACCTCTCCTCCTAACTTTGAACAATATGGCCACGGGGGTTACTGTAACATCCCCATTTTAAGATACTAGAACAAGGGAAATTTTTTATTTTTTTATAACGTTCTCTGTTATGAATTATATAATTCAAACACACGTTCAAGTTTTAATAATTGTTCTCTACCCAAAAATACGATTTAGAACACACAATTTCCTTTTAAAACTAATGTTCTCTGCTCATATATTTGCAATATGGAACTCACATTGAGTGCCATTCAATCTATATACAGATTCTATATGCTGCTATAAATGACTCGAAGAACTCGCCGATCTCCCATTTTCATGGCTCGAGTTTCAATGATCTCTCATTTCATGACTCAACAACTACCGATCCTTCATGTTCATTCATGCGTAGTATATAATATATACAAGTTATCTTAACCGTTTCCGGTTATCGAAGTGATCCATTTAAGAAGCCTATATGAATATCTGTTACTGATATTCATCTAACATCCTGCATCTTAAATTAAGTGATTAGGACAATGCAACCAGCACTTGCGATACTTTGGCCAAAGATTTTCACATGCTTTGCATGATCATATTCCTGGATGTGATACACACCAATGGAATACGTCCTTCACCTCACTTCACCTGTTATCTAGAATGGTCTTTCCTGGTTCCTACCAGTCCTTTCAATTTAAGGTCAGATTCAAACTTCCAATTTCCAACTAGCAATATGAATGAATATAGGAAGGCACTCATGGTGACTAAAGATACGCAGACATACGATGTCATTCCCCACAACTCCGTGTGTCTAGTTATCTTTAGTCCTCCGGAGTCACTCCGTATACGTGATCATACTCCTATCCCCATCCAAGAACTTAACATTCAGCCTATGTATTCTTGATGATTTAATTCGGGAGGGCATTGTAATATGTCAGCTATAACATTGTGTCGTCATGAAGACCCCGTCTTCATGAAGACACCGTGCTGTAGCTGGCGTATGTCAATGTCCTACGGAATCCTCCCATCGAGAGTACACATCCTGCTCAAGTGATTTGGATATGATCTTAATATTTAAGATCAACTTTCAGCAACCATGCTAATCCTTTATCCTCGTTCCCGTTACAGTTGTATGTAGCTAAGAGAGACTAAATCCGTCTTCTAGCTTGCTATGCATCTTCTCCTTCATACCGAAGGGTTGCATTTTCTCTACTTGGTTCTCTTCTTAATCATTGGATTAAGCAGCCCGTTACCGACGGACGTGATAAGTTTAACCTATTAAACTTAACCAAGTTTTTCACAACTGTAACTAAATTCAGAATTCCAGCTTATTAGACGTCATTTAAATGAGGTCTAATTCCCAATAAATGTATTCATTTATTCTCCTTAACCTTACATAGTTAAGGTTCATTAGCCCTGGATATATTTATCCCATATCCTTTCTTTCTGAATTTAACATACGAGGCTATTAATGGAGTTCGAAAATGAAGTTCGGCTACTCCTAAGTTAATTGATATTCCTTAGCTTCCAAGCTAATCCTGAATACCTATCAGTTATGGAATCATATTCTTCCTAATCCTTTTTAATGTCAATTAAAAATTCATCTTTACCCAAGTATGAACTAATTGCACATTTCAACTTAAAAGTTGCATTTAGGTAAGAATAGATATCAATTCCTTTTTAACATCCATCCAAGGACAATTAAATAAATCCAAATCAAGAAATAACATTATATTTCCAAATTAATCAACAATATCAAACTGATATAGTTATTAAAATATCACACTTGTATTTGTATTCATCAATCCATTTCATAATCCATACATCTGCCAATCCAACTGATTGGACTTTGTTTATATAAAACATCATTACAACTCATAGATAGAAGAATGTACTTTCTTCTTTTCACAATTCCTCGTAGAGGAATAATAACTAACAAATACAATTCATCTTCAGACAATCAAAAGAAGCATCAGAAAACAGCCATGTCTTCGTTCTAATCAAATTCCATTTGCAAAATTACTTGCACGGGTCAGTTCATTGAACTGAGCATATTAAGCACTTGTCATTAAAATGAGGTGCTTCTAATTAACTGTCTCAATAAAAGAACCCTGCTTTTATGACAAGACAAAGATGAACATCAATCAAGAATTAAGCATCAAAAGAATGGACAGCATAACAACTGAACCATCTAAACACCATTAGAATCAGCCAAAGAATTGCTGTCCTATTTCCCACATAACCATACAAGAAGCAATTTCCTTCAAAAGTTTCAGATTACAACATTTGTAAAGTTTAGGAATACAAGTAGCATACTGCTGTTATAACA
Source organism: Taxus wallichiana var. yunnanensis (assembly GCA_018340775.1). Classification (NCBI taxonomy): domain Eukaryota; kingdom Viridiplantae; phylum Streptophyta; class Pinopsida; order Cupressales; family Taxaceae; genus Taxus; species Taxus wallichiana. Next base: position 535,218,516 of record CM031236.1, read on the forward strand.
TAACTATTATCCTTTCCATTCCTTTCATTAGTAATAAATGCAAAGGGTAAAACTAACTGAAATGTAAACCAATTACTTTCCTTTCAGTTCATGCATCTCATTTGATTCCAAGCAATCAAGTACAGACGAGAAAGCAAACAACAATAATATAGTTGCTTATACCCAAGCAATACAAAATTTGTTCCTAAACGATTACAGATTTCCAACTGTATGAGAGAAGAAAAGATCATTTTTCCAAGTTATCCATCCACATTCCTATTTCTTTCCTCATGACTGTCCTAAAAATTGAATCCAAACGAGACACAAATCAAGATAACAGTTCAGAGTGAAACTTACAAAATCCATTCGGAATTCACTTTCCAAGCAGCAAGAATAATTTCATTCATAATCAGCTTTAAACGAAAACAAGGATGAATTTATCGTCCTTATCAATACTTCATTTAAATCAGGCTCATACGAATACCAAAAACAGGTTAGTAAAACATCGTATTCATCATAGAACAAGCAGTATAAGGATGCATACTATGTACTTGCTGTACTAGAAGATTCCATACTTCTTTCACTATATTTTTAACCAAATAAACAGTTATACAATCACGTAATCACTTATTCACATGACCTTCTATATCCATGAATGCATACAGTTCATAAATATCCATTTACACCTTGTTGTTACCTACAGTAAGTCCGGTTCTTTTTTTTTTTGAATGACAGTGCAAAAATCAGAAGGCCACATGAAACATTCAAAATTTTCGTTTGTACAGAAAAACACAACACTCAGGAACCCATCTAAATGCCACTATCATCTCTATCAAGTTGAACTTATAAAGTTCATTAAACCCAATCTTGTTTCTATCAAATCGAAAACAATAGAAAGAAGAAGAATTCATTTCCCTATAATTTCAGTAAGAAACAATCATCTTCTTCCAAGGAAATAAAACACCCAATTCATGTTTATCTTACCAGGACAGCTCAACTCATAATGACAACTGAACAATCGTTCAACAATGAATAGAAAACTCACATAGCCTGAACTGTTTCAATTCAATATACCATAAGCAATGAATACCCAATTTGAATTCCTTGCCAACAAATGTTTCTACCCAAAATCCATTTTTCTATTCACAATGATGTATAGAACCCAAAATGTAATTTTCATACAACAATACCCTTATTAATGAAAACCCACATAGGATATCAGATGCACAACAAGGTACAGTCAAGACAGACCCAAATAGCAAGACAAATTCCCATGCATTTCTTCCTTTGCACAGCAATCCAAAGTCAAGTGCATTTTCACGATGATACAGACCGAACTGGAAGATCAAATTGCTTCCATAAAACACAACAAAATCAACCTTCCATCACAGCAAGAAAAGAATGTAATCATTTATAAGTTCAGAAGAAAAACAATTTCTTTTTCCAACTCCCACGAATACCCAAGTCGTATTCGTCCATTTATACAAAAGAAGAAGCACAACAATAATTATATTACTATCATTTCCTTCTAACCGAGCTCGTAATGCTCAAATAAAACTCAAATGCCAGTTCCTTTAAAATCCAAAAATACTATTTCCTTCTAAACCCAAAACAATGAGAAGAAAAAGGGTCTTATTTCCTTTTTTAAAAATTTCAGTAAAGAAACAACTTCAAGCAACTCGCACAGCTAATATTTTCCATCATTCCAGTTCGTATTAGCAAAAGAATGATTGTTTCAATAATGAAAACAAACTCATACAACATGTATAGTTTTCATATAAACATTAACAGAGAAATACCCATTTCGAACTCCCCAATACTGTCAAACAAACCAACACCGCAAGTTCGTATTTCCTACTCAAATTTATGCAAAGACAAAACAAATCACAACAGCAAGAAAATGATTCTACCCATTTCATTTCCACAATGACAACAAAATCGAATAAACCCAAAACCTGTTCAGAAGAAGAAGAGCAGGGTTGTTTTAATGAGACGCTTAAATAAAGCAAGTGTTTTAAAGAGAAGGGCTTAACATGCCTGCAAATTCTTCCTCGAAACTCGAAGAAAACCGTGTTTACAGAAGGTGTTTCCTTCCACGGCAACAACAACGAGCTTCCCAACAATCACCTTCCTCCTAGGCTCAGAAAATAGCCTTCAAATTCCAAAGAAACAGTGATAGAAACCAAACACAACTGGTTCGACTGAACCAAGAAAAAACCAAATGTAGAGCAACTTCTCAAAAACCCGAGCAAACACAAATGACCAACAAAAATTCCTCCAAACTCTTTCCAAGGTGGACTGGTCACGAAGACCAAAAAAATTAAATGCATTAAAGGCTCTGCCTTTTTCTATTTCCTCATGCCACCGCCGACTTGGGTTGGCGAACTCCCAATTTCAAATTTTGCATGCAAAACCAAGTTTAGTGCATAACTAACTAGATACCTCTAGCTTTTCCTGTTCCCGCCAAACTTGGCACTATCCACGCAAGGACTTACATTAATTGCCATTTAATTCCCTTTCATCCTTATCCTTTCCCATGGGTCTGTGCGTCCCCTTCTAGGTTAGGATTAGTTTAGGATTCATAATAGTGTTCGACCTAGGTCATAGCCTAGTCTTTAGGTTAATAGAACTTAGGTCTATTTTCACCTTTTATACAATTTAAAAATCCACTTAGGATAGTAGTTTAGGATGTAAGGTAGAACTTAGGATTAGATTAGGATCTAATTCCCTCTAACACCTAACACTAATCAATCGACTCCCAAACAAGTCTTCCAACTGACATTCAAGTCAATGTTGTGCAGGACGTTTCGTCCTTCGTTTCACATGCCAGAGCCACCCGTATCCAGGCATTTCCCACCTTACGAGGTCTCATGTTATGACAGTGTATGGTTCGTGAATCGAACCTTTGTCGTTGGCATCTACGTGCCAGCTGTTCATACCTGAAATCAGGTGTTGCACATTTATATCAACCTTCAGTTCGGTTCAAGAGTAAATCACAAAGCGATCACAAGAAGGCCACAACATACTTTGGATCAATGGAATTGATTCAAGGTGTGCTGTCAATCAGTGAATAGAGTTCAGCAAGCATACGACAATTTGTCGTCACATCAGCAAACACACAAGTAACAATAATTGTTGTCCCATGCAAGTAAATTACAGTATACAAGAACCCAGATTAGCAACACATTCCCTTAAGATCAAAATATATATCTTAACATGTTTGCCTTCATTTCAGCAGTTACAACATCAAGAAAGTAATCACCATGATAACTTACAAAAATCGAGCGTTACATAGTTAATTAGCTAGGCAATATCCTAGCATGTGGGTTCATATTGAGGTAATTAAAATTAATAAAAGTAAAGTCAATATATTGGTAGACATGAGGGGGTGAAAGGGTTTAATTTATTCATATTTTGAATCAGGTATTGGGGGTAGGTTAGATAAGCGGGCCAAAGGAAAGTGAGTTTTAATTTTAATATAAAACTAAAAAATTTAACCCTAGTTTTTAGAACTAAATACCTTAACATTACAATTTAATGAGTGTGGTCATAAATTTAAATTATAATCTCTTTTTGAATAAAGAAATATCAATTAAGAGATTCTTAACCAAGAAATAATAAGATGGTAGAAAACTAGGATTGAGTATGCTTTTCAACACAAGTGATATTATTTCATCATTTTAATTATTTGAAGAACTATTAATAAATGATTAAAGATTTACATTTATAAGGTAATTTGTAATAGGTCTCGAATGGCTTCAAAATATATTTTGAGAGAAAATGCATATTGAAAAAAATTAAGTGAGAAATATGATATATTTTCTGTTCAATATATTAGGGTAGAAATAAAAAGGGGTAAATAAAATTATCGTGGAAAAATGGGAAAGTAAGGTACATGGAAAAAATAGGGGGTATTTTCATTCTAATAATATAACAGGAGGTGCTTATTATCAATTGAATAACAAGAGGTAAAAATTAGAATTAAAGGTATTCTTTAATACCCTTCGAACGCACGTGATATACCATACTTTTACTAAGTGAACCCCCGTGAGTATGGCCCTAGGTATCAGTACCTATGCCGATATGGTTTCAATGGAAATGGATTAGGAAAACATGCAAAAGGAGTCAAATAAACTCTTTCCATTCCAAAAACATACACTAGGCTTGGCCTCGGATATCACCCTGAGCTTGTTTCTTTTTTTCCTTCGCATCTCCTCTTGAGGTATACACCATTTCACATACTCATAATCATAACAAGTAATTTCCATTTGTTCTTCCTGCAACAACTTCCTTTGGTACACCAACTACTCCTAACTCGTTGCCACATCCGCCACTATGGCATGCTTTTTCTTCCATACCCGGATAAATCATTATCTTACACACTTGGGGGGCATAACATCTAACACATTTCCCTCCACATCATAGCATCAACACACATCACATACTTGCATACTCATATATCACACTCCTAATATAGGCACATATCTCATCTTTTCATCCTTACATAGTATTACATCACACTATTCACATCTACGCATACTTCATCCTCGCATCATTTATCCCATAGCATACATATAATCATTTATAATTGAGCTTTTTCATTACCCGATGACATAATCTTGTGTTTTGGTTCACACTTGACTATTGAGGGATTACTACACTGAACCCCACATACTGCACTATAGGACTTACACACCGCATCTATCTATACATTACACGTTGTACATCATGATATTCATCATTATACATATACTATCTACTACTTTAACATCATATCTGTTAGATCAGGAGAAATGCAAAAGATGTCTGAATGAATATTATTCAATGTGAGGAGTGTATAAATACAAGTGAGAATGTGGTTAAGAGGTAACCACCTGTAACTGAAAGATCGGTTACATGTAGCTAAACTAAACTATGTATTAATTATGCCAACATTCCCCCCCTTAATACATTGTTTTTACAAATCTACCCCAGATTCATCATCTTGTTACGTCGCGACATGTCCTATTTGCTTCTTGCAACAAGGACTTTGTCTGGATTTTCTTGAATCTCTGCGACATATGTGCTCTTGTTTGTAGAAAAAGATGAAGAATTGAGCTCAAAAGCTCGTGTGGTGCGCCACAGATGTGCCTGAGGGCATTTAATCTCGCATTTGTCATCTGGATCGACACAACTCTTCTCCATCTATATGTCGAACAAGACTCAGTCCATTATGTCCTCGGATTGCAAGTTTTGGAGACTGGCTAAGAGTAGATACCGATGCTCTTCGGTTCTCTCAAATGCGGCACGTCTCTATGGTTGCTTGCAATGTTGCTAACATCTTGGGGCACGACTTTCATGCTCTCAGACTGTTGCATGGGATCATAGGCTGGTTGTTCGCGTCCATCTTTGATAGAAAATTTGATGAATGAATGAAGGGGCTTAATCTCGTTTTGTTCCGATTTGATTCAAACAAATTCCACGTCTCTTGATCTTTTGTACAATGCGCTTGCTAATGTATCGCTTGGTCTGCGAACAACAGTTGAGAAGATGTTGGGGGAAGGAGTCTACCAACGCACACCTGGGTTTTCGGTGGTCGATGCCACTCATGTCAAACTCCACACAGTGCTTATAAATTGGTCAGTGGTCATTGCCACATGCTCTCTTCTCCCTCTTTGGTGACTCCACCGTTTCTCAATGAGACTACTTCTTCCTCCACGGTTGTGCTGCGACTCTTCACTAACTCGCCAAAGCTCTATGTTTTTGGAATTTAATTTTGATGTAGACATTATTGTAAAGAGTGCTGAATATCCATCTTTTGGTCAATGAAAGGAAACATAAAATGGATTTTAGTTGTTATTGTAAAACCAGAGAAGCTGCTTACCTTCAAAGTTTCGTAGACCTCTTTCTACATCAATAGAAATGAGTTGAAAGGTAAATCATAACCGTCATAACCATTCTGTTCCTTCCTTGTGCGACTTCTCCTTATCCCTGCGTCTCTGCCAGGAGCTCCACGTTTAGATAATCCTTTCGTGTTTGCAGAATACATGCGTTTTGGAATGGCACTTGCTCACATACAGTCAACTCTGACGCCAAGATGACTCCAAATTCCACGCAGGTCACCTTTGGCGCTGGCTTGGGCTCCTTCCATGGCTTACCTCCTTCCCGCTAGGTCTGCACATCAATTTCCAGCCACGTCCAAACAAAAGAACAGCGGCTCCAATGAAAGGAAATGAAATCAGGTCGTTTGGATCTCCACGCAGGCTTATGCTCCTATGCTCCTTCCACGGCAGCCTCTCCTCCAGCACAAAGACACAAAGAAATACGCCAAAAATGTTTTCTTGCTCCAAAAACTGGCACTCCAATTTTCCACGCAGGTAGAGGATGGACAGAGGCTCAAATAAATTTCCACGCAGGAGGGGAAGCGGCGGTTTCCAGCATATATTCAACAGTCCATGAAACTAATGAAATACAAACCTTTCTGGCTCCCTCGCTCCCACTTCCACGCTCTGATACCAATGTTAGATCAGGAGAAATGTAAAATGTCTGAATGAATATTATTGAATGTAAGAGGAGTGTATAAATACAAGTGAGAATGTGGTTAAGAGGTAACCGCCTGTAACTGAAAGATCGGTTACATGTAGCTAAACTAAACTCTGTATTAATTATGCCAACAATATCCTATTCGTTACATACACTATTACATTATCTATACATATTGCATTACATCCTATTCATAGTATCGTTACACTACATCTCGCATATTATAGATTACATCATAAACTATGCTTTTCTACATCACATATATTCTACATACTACAGTAGTCTTCTATGACTCTAACATTGCATCATACACATCATACTAGCATATCTACATATATTACATGGAACTTTATATATTACATGTTATACATCTTGCATTGCATAGTCACCAAACTCATCACATAGTCATTTTTCATCACTATATCTACTATATCATCTTCTACGCGCTGCACTCACCACCCTATGATGCACTTTAGTTCCTCAGTTCATACTTGACTACTGATGTTTTACAAATCAAATGGACCTCACATTCATCATGCATTTAACATTCAATTTTTCATCATGTAACATTTCTAGGATAGTGACATACGTTATAGGCTACATCGTCACTTACTCTAATCATCTTCTAGTTATATACACATTAGGCTAAATCATCACTCCCACATTCATCTTTTCGTGATATATGCTTAGGCTATAAGGTTCTTGCACGTCTCTTCTACATGTCACATATCATCATCGCTACAAATTCACACTCATCATAGTGTGTTAGATATAACATACACTTCGACCATTTCCCGATGATGCACTCTCGTTTACGGTTCGTTATTGACTGTTGAGGGGGAAAAAATGAACCTCACTGCATATACTCTATTCACTTGGGAGGCATGTGGCCCCTATCATTCCATATTGCATTCCATTCCATCCATCCATAGTATACTACATATCATGGTTGATTTTACTTTTTCTTACATTTTCTTGTATATGGACGTCTTATTATACATGCTAGTGTGATCGCTTGTATGTCATTTATCTATACGATCCACACATGCATGTTCATACCTTTTTTAGTTATGATCATAGCCACATGTCTCTTTCACGCAACATGGATGCTCGCATTTTACCCTTCCTACACTAATCGCTGGGGGCATCCACATTTGTCTCTCACAAGTGATATTGTTTCATTTCGTACTTAGCACTTTACAATACTTTTTGTACATGCTTTTGACATACTAGTTATCTTCTAACATGCTAATGGGTACTTCATGTATAGAATTTTTTTTAGGATTACTTTCTTCCATGGTTATTTGATTGTTTGTACTTGTCTACCATTGTTTTCTCTTGTATACTAGCCTTTCCCTATGTTTGGGGTGCACAGTTGTTTTTTTATGGCCATGATGGCCTTGGATGTCTTATGACATTGTGAGTGATGTCCCATGTTTGCAGCCCACTTTATATGTCTTACCTGTCTTCTTGTGTGTTTACATTACTATTTTTCTTGGTAGCTCTTACATTGTTTGCGTAACTTACACAATATTCTCTATATGCATGATTGTTCATACTAACACTTGTCTTGGCTAGCTTTCTTGTTTGTGCACACCTTGGTTTCTACTAATCGAATTCCCTTCCCCTGTAGGGCACATAGTTCATGTTGTTGGTCCTCTTTTGGGGCTGAATTCTCCTATCAGTGACGTCACATGCGCCCCCAAAGAGGGGGGCATCATTTGGGGTTTTACAATCTACATAGTGCATTTACAACAGTTTAGTTCAGTTCACTTTCCACCCTTGGCATTGTGGGTTTACATATGGCAAGTGGGTTCAAACCAGTCTACGAGCCCCGTACATAGCATATTTTACAGGACATGGTGTCCTTGTCATTTGGAGTAGTCAAAAGTTAGAGGATAAAATGGAATTCCTCTCTATACTTCTTCTACTGTCGACGTCAGACCACCCAAACAACTAGGACGGTATAGAGACCTCTTCATACATTCAGGGAAGCAGTTAAAGTTTGGAGGATACAACGACATTCCTCCCTATACTTATTCAGCCTATGGCGTCAGGTCGCTAAAAAACCCAATAGGATAAGATATCCTTCTACACCCTTTCTCTCGACATGGATTAGGTGTACATGTTTCATTTACACTTTTTATTTCACGTACTTTACATTTACATGCTTTTATGTACGTGCATATTTTACATAACATTCTTGCACATCCATATATATATATATATATATATATATATATATATATATATATATATATATATATATATATATATATATATATATATATATATATATATATATATATATATAATTGAATTCTCGATCGTTTTCTCCCTACAGGTCCGGTCGTATGAGAAACAAGAAGTCAAATGGGGGCAACAACAACAACAGTGACAACAACAACACTTCATGGAAATGGCACTTCTCATACTAACTATGCAAGTACATCGCATCAAAAGCATGCACACGCATTTCCACCCTAGGTTTTCTCTCAACACTTTTTGTATTTTTCATCTTTAGTTTCCATTGTCTATCATCTTTTTGTCACTCCACACTTTGTCTAGTCCATCAACATGCCTTCTACTTTGATCTACATAGTTACCAGGTACACATCTCTATCTACTTTATGCTACCAAGCTTTTCGCTCACTAACACAAAATAGTAGAAAATGTACACACAAAATCATGCACTTTGGGTGATATTTAGTCACTGTCTCATACTACTATTTATAAGGTTTTTTAGAGAATAAAGTACTAATTAACCCCTGTCTTTTGACCATCTTGTTTTATTTTATTTTGTCATACCCGACCTTTTACACCCACATGCCCAGTCAACTTTCATTGTTTTATGTCATTTTATCCTTGATTGGGGTGCCCAGGGTAGTACTAGGGCGCTCGTGGGTGTCATGGTCCCACCAAGGGTGTCCCGCTCCTATTCTCACTTTCCCGCCAATTTTTGGGCACTTGATAGCCATTGCAACATTGGATTTTTTTGTCGGCCTTTTGGGTGTTAATTACAAAATTAGATCAAGAGAACCCTATAAATATAAATTTATGATACCATAATGAGGGACCAAGCACTAGCACTATTATCATCATCCTAGAGTTGCATCCATCTATTTGCATTGGGAGATCATTTGCATTCACATAGCTACATCACTTAGGACAAGGCTTGGGACATCTACATTAGACACAACATAGGAAGGGATTTATTCTATTCCATCCACAATTCTATTACATTTTTGTACACATGGCTAGCTTGCTACTTCACAAATTGTGACTGGAATAAGAGAAACCTAGGGCATGTTTCACACACATACAAAACTTTATTAGGGTCTGGAATGTAGTGAAACGCTCAGTTAGTAATTTCACCATTTTGTGACAGTTGAGGTCAGTCTGACACTTTCATATGCATTTTTATTTTTTAGGGATTGATGTTTTTTTAGGGTTTTGTAGGTCTTTCTATTCATCTTGGAATATCAACGACATTTGGAGTAGTACAACAAGCTTGATGTGACAAACAGTGAGGGTTTCAGACCATCTGTCAAACCTATAAGAAATCAGTTCTGGATTTGTTGCATAGACCAGGGAACTTATTTTACAGACCAAACCTCCCTAAGAACCCCAGTCCCTCTCCAGGTGCTCCAGTCTAGAAAATCAATCTAGATCCACTCTTTTCGGGGCTTTTGCATAGTCATTCTTGCTTCCGATTTTCCATCAACCCTAGCTATGACATAGTTCAACGAGCATCTCTATTTATTCGAGTTCTTTCCTCTTCTTTCACGTTAGTTTTTTCTACTTTCATTAGATTATTTTCTTGACTTGTTTCCCTACATATTTACTCCATTTACCTACTGTATTTACATGTCGTTTTAGATTGTATTAACTATTGTGTAATATTTACATTTTTACTTAATCACTAGTATTATCGATCTCCTCATCATCTATCATTCAAGATGCAAAATAAGTACTCGTATTCGTCAAGAAGACATTATCCTTTCAACTAATTCTTGATTCCATCTCACAAAGAGGAAGTGTTTCTATTAGAAGGATAATTATCTTGTTATTGAAAACTATCATAATTCTCCAATATTTTCAAATCCAAGAGATCGATGGTTATTAAATCTATGGCATGTATGATATGGGTGCATGTTTCCTGGTGATTGCAAGACAAGTATTTTCCTTTCCTCATTGAGAATGCACTTTTAGTTGAAAGGTCAATTGGGAATGCAAAGAGCCACTACTTCACTATAAATTAGAATTCTCTCTCCATTCCAAAGGATCAATTTTTTCAATGTATAGCAGGAGTTATTCTTCTATTTCTTAGATTAATATTTTCCTCCACTCTCATCTTGTCACTCAATTAAGCACATGTTTTCATTTGTAAGAAGTTGAAGGAATTTTTGTCTTCTTTGTGGAATGAATATATCTTAATAAGGTTTTGTATTTGTATTGCATTATTTGTTTCATTATCTTTCTATGATGTGGTGTTTTGCTTACATGTTTCCTCCAATCGAAACTTGAATCAACGCTTAATTAGATTTGATGAATTTTTTGTTTAGCTCATCAATACAATTCCCCTTCTCATTTCTCTCTCCTTTGTATCTATAAATTTCTCCCTCTCTATCTATCATTGTAGTCACAATAAGGTTGTTTTTACACATTCCTTGACCTCTAGCCACCCCGAATATTAGTCTTGTATACATAGATTTCCATATTTTAATAAATAGGAGCTTACCCGTTTGCAACAGGAGGGACTTTGTCCTATGAGAATTGATGATATTGCACATTTTTATCTTGAAAAAATATTTTGTCAATAATATCTCACCGATTATTGATTAGATATAACCTTATTAATATTTTGAATTCCAAAATATTTGGTGTTCGAGTATCTCTCCTTATGATATTTGTTTATGTAAAAAAATTGCAATGATGAAAACATTAGTCTTGAACGTGATTAAATTCTTGAGAAATAAGAGACCATACAGAAATACAAGACAAGAAGGAATTCATAGTCGATAACAAGGAAAACAAGTATTGGAGAAGACAAGAGCCTTCTAGATGTAAATCCTATGAGTTTAGCAAAAGGGAACAAGAATCAATTCATTTCCCCTAACGTCCACATTCTCGTTTCCCTCAAAAACTGTAAAAAATCTCTTTTACTACCACCTGTACATAGGAAGCTTGTATATGTCTTAATACCCTCATGAATATGTGGTTTCCTACCATAACCTGTAGTTTATCCTACACCTTTCTAGTCTTATGTCATCATATTGGCTCCAGGAAAGATTATTTCTTTCCAACCATAATAAATGGAAGCAGTCATGAACATAAATGGATTCACTACCAAAAACAATAAAAGAAGTGGATGTACATTTGGGAGACGCCACTAATACTTTAATAATCTCACCCGATTCTGGATTTGGCTGAGGTCCACTCTCAACTCTCTACACAGCCTTATATCTAACTCCTCCAAAGATGCAACTTCTTCAAAACCCAAACACAATTCTTGTAGTGCCCAGCACCCGTACAAACTCAGGTTCTTGAGAGCTTTGAGTTGAACGAATGTGGAAGGCAATTTTTCCAACTCCCAACAAAATGACAAATCTAAATACTGTAAAGCTGTGAGTTTGCCAAAGCTGGAAGGCAACTCTTTCAAGCCATGGCACGCTGAGAGATACAACCTCTGTAAAGAGGTGAGTTGGCCAAAGCTTAGAGGCAATTCCTTCAACCGCCTACACCCACTCAAATTTAAATATTTTAAAAGTGATAGCTGACCAAAATTGTGTGGCAATTCTTTCACCCGCAAACACCCATTTAAAGATAAGTGCTGTAGACATTTGAGTTCGCCAAAACTCAAAGGTAATTCTCGCAAATTCGAGCAACCACTCAAATCCAAGTGTGTTAAACTGATGAGCTGTCCAAATGACTCTGGCAGACTCTTCAACGCCCACCACTCGATCATACTCAGTTTACTCAAAGAAGGCAATCTACAGACATATTCGGGCAGGTCCTCAATTTCATTCCAGTAATTCAATATCAAAGTCTTCAATGAAAGTAAATGCTGAATCCCCTCTGGTAGCATACGGAGATTCAGGTCACTCAACCCTGATAAATCTAATTCCTCCAAACAGGAATTTTGAACGACTGCTATAGACTTGGACGACTCCTCCTCTTCGATTTTATAGCCTTTAAACAGTCCCTCAACTTTCAGCACTTTTAATTTTGGGGGCAGCTGCATCCATGGATTTACCAATTTTATTCCTCAAGTGACAGCCAATTTCATGTTAAAATCAAAATCAAAACCAAATGGAAACAGAGCACTTGCCTTGTACAAAAGATTAACATCACTGTATATTGGGCCTTCGTACACACACAATCTCTCAAGTTGCTCTAATTTCAGAGGCGGCAGAGGAATGTCAGCATTTAATTTTAGATATCTCAATTCGTTAAATTTCATCTGGCTTTGTCCACTGGCTTTCATGCGCCTTCCCAAAGCGAGAACTCTTAGTGAATTCCTCATTGAATCCAAGTGCCCTTCTTCAACCACATATTCGGATCTATCCTTGCCCAGCGAAATCCCTTTGATTTCCCTCAGCTGTTTCTGCACAGGAATAAAAAACAGAGGAGTTAGAGAAGACAGTTTCATGAATTATTAAGTTAAGAAATAAATCATTACCTTGTCTTCTGCAACTTCAGTGAAGGACTGCAAATCCATAAATCTAGTGGATTTCGACATGCTTAGCCCTTTTGCTCGAATAACGTCATGAACAATCAACTTCTCTTCTTCAACTTCTAAGACACCTGTATCACTGTCAAATTCTGCAAATGGGATTGTGAATGTAGTGAGCAATGCTGCCTCTTGAAGCGATTTAAATTGCTGTGATCCCACAATATACTCTACATGCCGACGATTCCAATCACTAAAAAAGCAGCAAATGTCCAAAAATGCTTCTTGGGCAGACTTTTCCAGCTTATCATATACAAAATCAATCACACTTGAGGTGAGATTTTCTTGTTTCACGTTTTCTCCTTTCTCCAAGTCTTCAAATAACTGACGGCACTTCTCTGTGTTATAGCCCATCTTAGCCAACTGAGCACCAGCCACTTTAAGAACCAGCGGAATGCCACCGCAAATCTTCAGAATTCTTTTCCTATCTTCTTCATTTATATGCTGAAGATTCTGAGAATCCTTGCACAAAATTTTCAATGCATCCTCCTCCGGCAAAGTATTAACAGGGTAGTCAAAGCGTGGAAGGCCGTATTGCTCAAACATATCTGTCTCTCCCAGTAATCTTGTGGTTACCAGGATTCTACTACCCTTGGGAAGGCTTCCCAGGTCCGTGGGAAGAAGCTGTTCCAGATCCTCTGCCCTTAAAACATTGTCAATGAAAAGAAACAATGGTCTTTCGCTTTCACTTTTGAAAGCTTTTGTTAGATGCTCTTGACCTTCTTCGCAATCTCTTAATGTTATTGACCTCCCACCTTCATATTTTGGAAAACCATCTTTTAATATGATTTGCTGCAGGGATTTCAAGTCATTCTTAGAAGGATCGATATCAATTCCAACCCTGGCGTAGTTGTAATCTTTCAAGCTTAATTTGGCCAAAACAGCTTTTGCCAGTGTGGTTTTCCCAATGCCGCCAAGACCATAAATCACCACAGCCCGTGATTTATGGTCATCTGTTGTTGTGGCCAGCAGATTTATTACTTCCCGCTCTCTCTCCTCAATTCCCACTGTTAAGAGTAAAAATGCAGACATTCAGAAGTCATTGCGTGCTCTATGTCAAAAATCAATTTAAAAAAGCGTTAACGAAGGCTGGAAGAAATTAAAATTCCATTTCCACAAACATTACAAGCGTTAAGAGAGTATATAATTTAGGAAAAAATTAGTGTTTCGAGAGTGCAGAGATTTACAATTCTCGTTTTCCCCTTTTACATTATTTTAAATAAATGAATCTCCCAAATCTATCTCATATATAAGCATATGCAAAAATGTATGCATATGGTTAAGACGCAGACATTCTGAAATCATTGCGTGCTCTATATCAAAAATCATTTAAGGAAGGCTGGAAGAAATTAAGATTCCATTTTCCACAAACATTACAAGCGTTAAGAGGGTATATAATTTAGGAAAAACTCACTGTTTCCAAATTAAAATGCAGAGATTCAGAATTCATTAGGGACTTTGTCTTCACAATCATACAGAAATTCCTTAAGAAAGATTATAAGAATGTAAGACTCCATTTCCCCAACCATTACAAATCTGGTTTTTCCTTTTTACATTATTTTAAATAAATGAATCTCACAAATCTATCTTATATATAAGCATATGCATATGTGAATCGCTCAGACTAGCAAAATAGAGAAATCTCTGGTTCAAATTAGAGGCCTATAAAGAGGAAATTGGGCGGATGGAGTAAGGTCTTTTCCTGTTTCCCACAAATTGAATTGACATACCACCCTTCCATGGATTGGATTCTGAAACAATTATACGGAAGAAGGAAATATGATAATTGGAGAGCTAATGTAAAAAGTAATGCTTTACCAGCATAGCTTGGGTAGCCTGGGGGTGATATAGGAAGCATAACAGGTTGATCGTGTTTCAACGCTATTATCGCTGTCAAGATCAGATCGGGATAAAGCTGATTTATTTTCTTCTGAACACCGCTCAAAGTTTCAGAGTCCACAGAAGTTTTCAAAAACTGTGCACATCATAAATTAAAAAAATTAATCAACAATGAGATTCAACTTAAAACAATCAGAACTTAATCAACAATGAGATTCAACTTAAGGTATTTATTTCAAATTTGCAAAGAACATAATCATCTTGAACAAAGATGCGGTTACTCTGACCTGGAAAACTTCTTAGAATTTAATTGGGCAGCACATTTGATACACTCTTCAACAATGATAAGAACAGCAATTTTCAATTTCTCGCCTTCTTCGGGAATCTCAACGCTTAATTTCTTGATATGATGAGCAAGGTTGAGCATATACTTGAGCAGTTCTAGGCATTCACTGCGGTTGTCAGACACTTTGTCAATTTTTTGTAACAAATATGCTATAATAGACAGCCCTCCAACCATCCAATGGATATTTCCAAGTTTGTCAAGAATATCTGATGCAATTTTTGTTGCTGCAATGGAATGGGAAAAATCTTCCTGAAAACCAGTATACCAATTAGAAACAAAATAAATTTTGAAGACTGAATATTTCATATTAAAACCAGAAACATCTATTGGTTACCTTCTTGTTCGTTTCCTTAATATGGTCGTTGACAAATTTTAGAAAGTCAGATCCACTCTTGATAAAAGAAGCCCATGTTTTCTTGCTTGTGCCTTCGTCTTTTCTGTTATCTTGATCATTCTGCAAATCATTAAAATAAAATCAGTAAGTCCCAAACGTTAAAATGTACAATCACAATGGAACACACTAAAAATCAGATTTGTTCTAACCTTTTGAGTGATCTTGCTTTGTAACAATGCGTTGATGGCATTGATGAGATCATCCACGTCGTTTACATATTTGACAGATTTGAACTGGTCTATTACATTCTCGAGGGTCGGCGATTGTCTGGATGAAGAGGCCATGTCCTGCTGCGAAGTTGTAGCTGGTTCCGCCTGCGATCGAGAAGTGTTGTCTACGATCTCATTTTTTTGACAGATTTCAGAGCCGCTGGATTGTGTGGGTATGTCCTGCTGTGAAGGCGTAGATGCTCCTGCTGTGGAAGGTTCCGCCCGCGGTCGAGAAATGTTCTCTACGTTGTCCTGCTGTGAAGGCATACATGGTTCTGCCTGCGGTTGAGGTTCAGAGTTCTTGAAACAGCTCAAACAGTTTCCCATGGTGAATGATCCTCACTCAAAAATACCAACAATAAATGCTAAATCTAATGCCAGTCAGAAAAAGCTGTTCTTAAATGATTTTGGGGATGAATTGGAACAGTACAAACCAACTAACAATTTATGGTTGTTGTATTTCATTTTCTTATCAGGAAAGTTATCCTGCTTTGAAAAAAAAATCGCTTGGCGGATCCCACATAATAAATGTTTGGTCGAGAAAAGAAAAGAAGTGGAGAGGACAATAAATTTTTTGTGACAAGAAAAGAATCCCGCGCGAATGAAGTAATTGACTATGTCACCATAAAGAAATTAGGAAGAAAACGTTTTACAACGCGCCTCTCAGTATTAAAAGAAGGGGTGACATAGTGTTAGTCATTAAAAAAATAAAGATTAAGCGTTATTAATTTTACTTTAATATTTTGGAAGTTCATCTTTTACTGAGGTAGCTATTAGTTTTTAAATCATTAAAATGGCTATTATTGATTGGAGTCTTATTATTAGTGTCATTTTTATCCCATTGGATATATTATTGGGGGAATAACCCTTCCACATAAATGTACGGAAATAGGCATTACCTTGGTTAAAAGTTATATTTATACTCTCACACATATATTATGTTGAAACCATACTATATTTGTGGACATCATGTACATTGTATCATGTGTATTTCAATGTCTTTTCTATGTGTTAGGTAATTCAAAGTATACAACTTTAGTTTTTAAACTAGCAATCACACGTGAGGTGTGAGGTGTGTGATGTTAACGCCGAAAGGGAAATATTGGTGAGTAGAAAAGGAAATTGAAATAGACAACAAAGCACCGAGTAACGATCAAATTTGACGATGAGAAATAAAGGAAAAGCAAAGGGCGTAACGAATTGTCATAAACAATGTCGACGATAGACCCAGTAGCACCATCTACAAGACAAGTTTGAATCCATAAATTTATAGAAAGCATGACTTTCTGGTTGGAAAGAAAAATGTAATGTTGCAATTGATCCATAGTCAGCTTATCATGAGTTAATATACTTGGTGTTCTAAGCAATGGATCTAACAACGGGAGAGTAAATGTCTTTCAACAATTCAAGGTTATGGTTGTCTAGCTCGTCATCAATTGCTATCAGTACTTGTAGTTGTTGGGAAAATACACAATTTCTTTATTTTCTGGTTTTTTTTTCTTTGTTGCATCACTTTGATGCTTCTCCTCCCCTTTTTCTCACCCTATTTTTGCGCCGCACGCTACAGTTTAGGCCTCCATATATGGAAAACTTATTTTTGTGGTCACCACAGAGCCTAAAAAATGAGAATCATGAAGGTTATGGTTGTCTAACTCGTCATCAATTGCTATCAGTACTCGTATCTGTTGGGAAAATACGTGATTTATTTATTTTTTGCTTTGTTTTTCTTTGTTACATCACTCTGACACTTCTTCTTCTCCTTTTTCTCACCCTCTTTTTTACATTGCACACTACATTTTAGGCCTTCATGGATGGAAAAATTGTTTTCTATGGTCACCATAGATCCCAAAAATATGAGCACATGTTGAAAATTATGTTCAGTAACTACCCAAAAGGCATTTAGTACAAATGCATCTCCAATGTTCTTCTGGGCGACGACATCCAGATGCCTCTCGGGTCACCTTTCCACCCCAACTCGAACATCTTTTTCTTCATTTCTCTCTCCACAATATGTGCATGTTTGGGTTTGAGGTGGATTTGAGATGTTCAAAAATCAAACGCCTGGAGCTCACCATAAAACATACCTTGTATGAGATAGTGCTCGTAATTTGCCATTTTCTTTGTCGGTTGATCTTCAAAATAACTTGCCATTCATCTAATTTAATGCGTAAGCTCCTAAGTTTGTTCTAGAGTGCAATCACCATGACTCGTTCAAATGAATACACCCGCTTAGAGGATTGTGTTTGTGGACTTCATGTTGCCACCACCAGTAACTATCGTCGTTGCCACAGTCCTCACCGCTCCAACTCAAACATTATCTTCTCAAATGAATACACCCGCTTAGAGGAATGTGTTTGTGGACTTCACGTCGCATGACTATCTAGTTGACGCAGAGAAAAATGTAATGTTGCAATTGATCCATAATCATCCTATTATAAGTCAATATGCTCGGTGTTATGAGCAATGGATATGGCAATGAGAGAGTAAATGTCTTTCAACAATTGAAGGTTATGGTTGTCTATCTCATCATCAATTGCTATCAGTACTCGTAGCTATTGGGAAAATACACGATTTCTTTATTTTTTGGTTTGTTTTTCTTTGTTGCATCACTCCAATGCTTCTTCTCCTCCTTTTGCTCACCCTCTTTTTGTGTCTCACGCTACAGTTTAGGCCTCTATGGATGGCAAACTTGTTGTATGTGGTCACCACAGATCCCAAAAATATGAGCATATTCTAAAAACCATGTTTGGCAACTACCCATAAGGCATTCAGTACAAATTCATCTCCGACATTTTTTGGGCGATGACATCCTGAACGTGGACGGTGCAGAGGGGGAGCACATTGTAAAGAGCATGAGCTTTGTTCTACAATCCCTCACCTTTAAAACTCACATCATTCTCACCCTTCACCCCTCCATCAACGGGACACTGCTTCCACTGCTCGTCGACACCTCTTGGGCTGCCCTTCCACCCCAGCTCGAACATCTTTTTCTTCGTTTCTCTCTCCACAATATGTGCATGCCCGGGTTTGAAGCGGATTTGGGATGTTCAGAAATCAGATGCCTAGAGCTCGCCATTAAATAGGCCTTGGATGAGACAATGCTCAGGTAATTTTCTATCTTTCTCGCTCTTCATTCTCTTTTCCTATATTAATTTTTTTATAGGTTCATTGCCCCTTCTGCCATCTAGAAAAGCATGAGATTTTCAAGCATGAGGTCTGATGGGAAGCTCAAAACGTCCATGCAAACCATCAATGCATTTACAACATAATCAGATGATGTAATCATTGCCCATGAGGAAATCCATGGATATTATTTTTAGATAAAACCCTAAATGAGGAAAACGATGCCATGTAAAAAAGATTTGAAATTTAAATCCTAACCCAACAGAGGCATTGTCTTCATCGACTACTCATGAAAAGAACTCTTCGTTCAGCTAGCTTAATGTGCAAGCTCCTGAGTTCGTTCCCAGAGTGCAATCGCCATGACTCATTCAAATGAATACACCCGCTTAGAGGACTATGTTTGTGGACTTCACACCACCGCCACCATAACTATCGGTGTTGTCATAGTCCTCGCCGCTCTAACTCGAACATCTTCTTCTTCGTTTCTCTTTCCACAATATGTGCATGTTTAGATTTATTTTTAAGGGCAAGAAGTTGTTTGGTCCAAAAAGGTGCAAAAATGGATTTTATGAAAATAAGAAAAATATTGCCATCAATGTGTAGAGCTCAAGAAAATATGCACTTTTAGAGAAAATGACACCTAAAATGGAGCCACGGAATGAAAGTTATGGCACATGCAAGTTTTTGCTGCTACATCTTCTCAGACCCTTTCCATAAATGGCAAATGGCAAGTTTTTGTGATTTTTTCACCAAAGCTACAAAACCGGAAAAAAATGCCAAATTACGAAAGAACTATTGATTTGCCGACTTTCTAAGTTTCTCGCGACTTTAACCATGTGAATACCCATAGGTCGCATTGTATATGCCACGTCATAAACATAGCTTGCCTTTTATACCATCTGTCATCCCTCGCCGCGTGTATGGCTCATGGTTGTCCGTACATCGTCAACTAATGTATCTCCATCATCGTTACTATCTCGTGTCGAGGGCGGATGGCCTTCCCGCTTGGGCAAGCGCCTTCGACGTAATTATTTGTGTAAGAATCAACTAAATATAATAATCTTATGGGCATTAGCTAGTCTATTTTTATATCCTTAAAACAATTATTACCTTACAAATTTAATTTTTCTACAAATATGGTTTTCTTAGATCGTGACAAATAAGTTGTTTCCAATCAATTTAAAAAATATTTTGATTAAAATATAAATTAAAAATATATATATTTTTTAATATTAATATTCTACCCAATTTAAATGTGTCGAACAATTTAATTAAGTTTAATAGTCTTTTAAAATAAATATAAATTAGTACGTTATCACTATGTGAAAGCTGCATATCAAATTTATAGTATTAAATAGTTCGATGGTGGATATATTAAATTGGTGTTTTATTTTAAATGACTTTCATAAAATTTGAATTATATAATTTTATATAATTATTCATGTAAAAAGTTGTTTTGCCCTTAGAAATGCACTACCTATGTTAACAATAACACATTATTATTAATTGCATGTAAATATTTCTTTTGTCTTATATTTCATATGGAAATTAGTATTTCATGAGTCAAATACTATTTAATAATGATACTTATGTTTATGAAAGTTTTCAATTGATCCATTAAAATAATGTAAACGAAAGAATAATGAGTAAAAGTATAATTAAATCTAGCATATTCGAAAGAGAATAAAAGTTGGACATAGCATTGGTGTATATAACCAAGAGTTGGATCAAACCCATCCCCTGTTTCTTCCTCCTCACCTCAAATGATGCTTTGCCAAACGTAACAACGATGACATGCTTGATATTGCGGGTTTGGTACGCCTTGGAATTACTTCTATGACTCTTAAAATTTGCATTCCATTATTACATCAATCCCAATTAGGTTTTTCTATTCCGAGCATAGTCCGTTCTAATATACTGCAATCCTTATGCTAATAGGGGTGAAGTCGAACAAAAGATGGACCTCTAACTAATATAATGTCTAGTTGGTTGTGTGATACGTATGTTTGTTGTGTTGCTTCAAGATCATATTTACCTCTTCAATGCATCTCATAATTGTTTTTCCGACTCTGCATACCTAACTTGCCTTACTACCCAAATCATACGTACCTCTATAATACATCTTAAAATTACTTCGACAACTCTATAACCCCTCATATAATTTTCTATCGATGTAACATTACATCTCCTTTTAATACAATTGCTAGGTATACTTTGAAAGAAAATAATTTTTAGAGAACTCTTAATACTAAAAGAAGGGATGGTATGTGGTTCTTTGTTATCATTATAAAAGAAATACAAATATTTTCTTTTATTATTAATTTAATTTTTGGATTTTTTGAATTTTTCGATAAAAATATTTTATATGATTGGATTTGATTTTGCAAATTATCAAAATTTTAGTTCTTAACAATTTATTTTAATTAATTCTATTTAATATTTTTTTATAAAATATCTATTAAATACTATGATTTTTTATAAAATTATCTAATTGAATATTATTGTATCTCAAAAAGTTAGATTTAAATAGATGAATACTAATTAAAAGGAATGATAACCAGATCGTACCAAGCCAAGAACTCAGATGCTAATCAAACACCACGATCAATAAGATAAAAGTAATTCACCATAATAACTTTAATAAAACCTTTGCAAACAAATGAACAACAATATCATATATTATTATGGAAGTCAATAAAATATAATAAGAATGAATCTTACTTATATACGTAGGAATAAAAATCTACGAACTAGTCAAGGTCATAGATCAAGCCATAAATTAAGGAAAGAACTAGTCATCAAAGAACTAGTCAAGACCATAGATTTAGGAAAGAACTAGACATAAAGGATCTAGTCAATACCATAGATCAAGGAAAGAACTATACCTAACAACTAGATAATATCCCCTAATATCTAAATAAAATAAAATAAATATCCACACACATAAGTGGGTGAGAATAAATACAATAAAGGTAAAAGTACCTAGTGAACATGAGCTAAGGTAAATACCTACTCTAACACCCCCCCCAAGTGAAGCTAGGGGCCAAAAATAAAAGTGGCATATCCATAGTATGAGTCCCAGCAACTAGGCTTGATCAGGTACTCATGTACAATATATCCATGAAGAAATATCGAACCAAAAGAAGGAAAGAATCCTGCTAGAAGGAAAGAGAAAGAAGAAGAAGAAGAAGGAAGATGTTCTCACGAACACCCCCAAGAATAAATTTTGAAACCCCAAACATGCCACGTAAATCAAGGTAGCGAGGTGATGCAAAAGGCTTCATAAAGATGCCCGCAACTTCTTTCTTTGAGTTAGAATGTACTCTAAGAAAAGAACTTCATCCCGAATGCATTGATTTGAATAAAGTGGATGTATATCTCAATATGCTTGGTCCATTGCGAGAAATGTGAATTGCACTTTGGTTATCACACCAAAGTACAGTTGGTGAATCCTGTGGGAATCCAAACTTTTTCAATAATTGTTCAAGGCAAAGATTCTCGCTAACTCAATGTAAATGTTGCCCTATAATCAGCTTCTAAAGATGAAAGTGCAATAGTTTTTTAATTTTTACACTCCCAAGAAAATGGAGAAGAACCAAGAAAAAAAGATAGCCGAAGTGGAACTCCTGTCATCAATAGAACCCGTCCAATCTGAATATGTATATGCAACCAACTGATTAGAACCCCTAGCTTAGTGTAGGTCAAAGTGGGAAGTGCTATGCAAATAGCACAAGATCCTCTTAGCAGCATGTCAAAGACTACTATGAGGAGAATGTGCAAACTAAGATACAAGCCCTACTAGAAATAAAATATTTTGGTGAGTATGGGTCGATAATGTAGCCAAATTATGAACAAACCTAATATACTGCAAATAATATGAACTCCAAAAGAAAATAGATCTCCTTCTTTAGTTATTGAATAATGAATTAAAATGTTTCCTAAATAGGAAAACAACTCCTAACTCGAGTTGCTAAGCAAACTCTAACTAACTCTGACTAAATCTACTATAGGTGCGAAATTACTATTTTTGCAATTTACTAGAACCCGCTATTCTTAGTAAGTTCGCATGCTTATTCATACGGGCATAGAAATTTCCACGCATATTTGAAATACCTAAATTAGAGTAATTTCCAACTTTCTAACTCATAATGCAATTAATAGACTAAAATTAACTAATGCCCAAAAATAGGAAAAAATCGAACTATAACTTAAATCCTAATTTTCAGCCTCAAGATGGCGGATTTAGGGCCCAAAAATGTGTCAAAAACTTGCCCCAACTGGTAGGGTGGATTGCTGCTATGTTCATCTCATTGAAACATGTGGTTTCAAAAAAAAAAAGGACTCAAACGGACACCCAGAGCTCAAGTTATGACCTTGTCAAGTTCCTGCTAATTCTGGCACATCATTCTCCCCTACTTGAAAAAACGTAGCTCCTGCAAGTTGTCTTCTTCAAAATGCTTCCATTTATCTGCATCCAACTTCTAAATCTCCCACTTTATGACCCATGTATTGTCCTCTTGTTCCAGTCCTTTCCAATGTACCAAATATTTGTTGTATTTCCCATGTCGCATGTGCATTGTTTTCTTATCTAGAATCTGATCCACTTCTTCTTTCTTCTTCACTGGAACCTTGCCTCCAATCTACTACTTCATCAATAACTTCCCCTTCTACACCATCCCCATGAAAAGAATACAAATTTGAAACATTAAACACTGGAGAAATATCAAAATTCCCAGCAATTCTACCTCATAAGCATTATCATTTTTTTTTCATGATTTTGCAGGGACCAATCTTCTTGTACTTTAGTTTTTATAGGTTCCTTTTGGAAACCTTTCCTTCTACAGATATACCATAACCAACTCACCAACTGTAAATACCTTTCTCCGTTTGTGCACATCTGCTATTTCCTTATACTTATCATTACTATTCTGCAGCTTCTTCCACACTTCTTCTTGTAATTGTTGTATATGTTTGAAAAATGCTTCTACATCATCACTGACTCTGCCATCAACTGGTAGCTATACCAAATCTAACACCCCATTTGGATTACTCCCATACACAATTGAAAATGGAGAATTTCCGTGGATCTATTTATGGAACTATTATATGCAAACTCAGCTTATGGTAATGCTAATTCCCATTGTTTCGGCTTTTCCCCAACGATGCACCTTAACAAGTTTCCCAAACTCTGATTTACCATCTCTGTTTTACCATCTCTGTCTTCCATAAAGTCCCATGTAAGTGATTTAAGAACTTTGCATCCCTATCTCAAGTAATGGTTTTGGAACACCATGCAAAAAAACAACTTCTCTGAAAAACAAAGCTGCTACGCCTGTTGCATCACTTGTTTTCTTGCAGGCAATAAAATGAACCATCTTAGAAAACCTATCAACAACCACAAAAATTGAGTCATTACCTCGTTGTGTTTTTGGTAATCCTAAAACAAAATCCATACTTAGATCTGTCCACGACCCTTTAGGAACATGCAACCACATATACAACCCGGTATTCTCGTGCATGGCCTTTCGAGACTTGGAAAATTCGACATCTCTTCGCATATTTTACCACATCTTTTTTAGCTTTGGCTAATAGTATTTGTCTGCTACCAAGGCTATCGTCTTATCTTTACCAAAATGCCCAAGCAACCCTCTCGCTATGCAACTCTTTCACTATATTCGCTCTCATATACCCAATTGGAATACATAGTTGGCATCCCTTGAATAGGTAGCCATCCTATAAAATATACTCATCTAGGACATCTCTTGCATTGTCTGACAATGGACTAATTAACCTTTCAACAATATCCTTGAAATCATAATTAGAAGAATACAAACCCTTTATTGCTTCAAAACCCACCACCTCATTTTCCATAGTGGTAAACAAAGTCACACGCCTACTCAATGCATCTGCAAATTGATTTTGTTTTCCTGATTTATGTTTTAGAGAAAAAGTATAACCTTGCAAAAATGATACCCACTTTGCATGCCTACTATTCAACTTCTTTCGGGTATTCACATACTTCAAGGCTATGTGGTCTGTAAATAACACAAACTCCTTAGGCACTAAGTAATGCCTCTAATGCCTTAATGCTTGTACAATTACATAAAATTCCACATCATAAGTAGAGTAGTTCTTGCTTACCTCATTCAGTTTCTCACTAAAGAAAGCTCACCGGCTTTCCTCCTTGACTTAGAATAGCTCCAATACCCACACGTGAGGTGTCACAATCAACCTCAAACAATTTATCAAAATCGGTAGTGCAAAATGGGTGCCTCTTTCACCTTCTTCTTCAAGAATTGAAAAATATCCTCGCCTACCTTTGTCCACAAAAATCCCTTCCTTTTGTGAAATGCGTGTAGACACCTAAAATTGGTTATCCAATTTAGTGTCCCTCGTGCACGTTTGCTCTCTCAGGTAACCTGGGGCACGTTTATATCACCACTATCCCCTTGGGGTATTATTCAATTTGTGATTTAAACACCTATCCTAAGTTTAATTCACCCCATTATGTTTTACCCGTGAGTAATTAAATATTAACTATTTAATTACACCTTTTCACATGTATCATAACCACTTATCTACCCCATATCTATCCTATCCATATATCCCCCCTATTTCTCCTCCTCCCAAAGTGGGATATTTCCCGTATTTGAGGTGGAGGGATCACTCTTATCTTTCCAGAAATCACTCATTTTGGCCGTCTCGGGAGTCTGTTCCGTGATCGGCGCCGACCGGTACTCGGTCGATGCCGATTTTTCGGAGCGGTGCCGATTATAAATAGAGGCCCAAAACTCAATTCTAGGGGACACATAGAGAGAGACAGATCGTGAAAGAGACATGATTCAGATTGTAAGAGAGAGAATGAGAGATCTTTGAGCATCGAGCGTGAGCACTATCTATCGAATGAGAGTGAATCTTGTCCAAATCAATCCCTGAGAGGAGCACCATTACTCTGCTCTTATCACATCAACATCGCATGTCTCCATTGATTTTCTGGTGACTCTATTCCTGCACCCAGCACAGGTGCAGTCTTTCCAGTATCTCTCTGGCTTCTGCAGATCCAGCAGACGTTGACGATCTTGCCTTCATTTTCCGATTCCCAAATCTTCTTGCATTTTGTCTCGGATCGACGCCGATCTTTATTAGTCGACGCCGATCATCCTGCAGATAGGTAAAAGGACACAGGTAACACAAATCCAGCTTTGTTTTCACAGTTCCCTATTTTCTGTTGCTTTCTGTCTGCTTAGATTCTGTTTATTACTTTGATCAGAAAATCTAGTCCTGTACGTACATATTTTATCATGTATGCTTCTTTACTTAATTGAAAACGTGGACTGACATCCACCGAGGGAGCTTACCGCTTCCCGGACCCGCTTCTCGGGCAGTCCACCTAAATATCTTTTAACGTGGTCTTTTTCTGTCAAGCATCGGTGTCTCGCAGGTTACTTGGATCTACTGTGCAGAATTACTCATGTGCGCCGTCTTATCTACATCGGCTTCCTTATCCATCTACATCTTTGGATCTTGTCCATCAGGTATCAATTTCATTTGAGTTTTTCAAGGTTTTTGTGTTTAGTTTGGTACATTAACTTGGACAGGTAACAAGCGCAAAATTCTTGATCTACATTCTGGCACGCCCGGTGGGACCGAACCAAAGTCCCTTATTGGTAAGTTCATCTCTTTTTTTTAGTTTTGAGCTTTGTTCTTTTTCTTCACTGATTTTTATCAGTTCTGCTTGAGCATTTCCTTTCATCATTTCAATCTTGCTCTTTATGCGAAATTGTTATTTCCTTGAAATTTTTCTAGTTCCTTAAAATAGAAATTTTCGTTTCACCATTATCTGGATATATCTTTCTGGATTTTGTTTGGTGTTTGCTTAACCTTTTCTTGCATGGAGCACTTTGCTTGTTCGTGGGATTGTTCGAGGGGAAGAGCTCAACAACGTGCTTTTTGAAGTCCACACACCTTGGAGAGCTAAATCTACAGGTATTTCTCTTTTACGGTGTTTTCTCCTTTTTAGGAACTAAAAAAAAAAAAAAAAACTTTCTTTGTTTGTTTTCTATCACATTCGAACATTTCAATTTTTGGTGCTTAAAAAGAATTTAATCGCATTTGGGAAAGAATCTGTTTGACTTGTCTTCATCGAAATCAAACACTTCATTTTTAAGTGCTTAAAAAGAACTCTTTCTTTGTCATTTCTGCTGTATGTTTTTCATCTAGTTTTAATTAGGCTAGAAAATTGATCAAAATCGGTAGTGACACTATTTGATTTTTATTTTTCACCCTTGCACACAAAGCCAAAATCACTAGGTATAAAACATTTAAACAAAATTCTTTCCCGGCCTCGCCTACTGGAAGTGACATCCAAGAGGAAGAGCCTACGCGGTACTCGGGCCGCGCTATAAATTCACGAAAGTTCGGGTATATATTGGCAAAGCACCAACTCCCTTATCGCATGGTGTGTGAAGTTCGGGGTAGGCCCTATATCAAGCCACGACTCGGTCTTTTTATCAAGTGCCTTCGGGACTCCTCACCAAAACATCCCCAAACCATCCTTAGTTTGGCTATATGAGTAGTTCCTGTTCTAAAAGGCCTCCCTAATATTCTCTTTCTTAAAAGCATAAAAACTTAAAAGAGATAATCACCTATGTTGCTTGAATTATCTCGCGCATTAGTTAGGTCAATCTTGTTTTCTTGCTTGTTTATGACGGTCATCACTGTTACAATCTAGAAGAATGGCTCAATTAGCCCCTTCTTCCTCCGAGATCACCACTAGTGTGGATGTTTTGGCACCCCCTGTGTCTTCCTCGGGACCGCTGTTAGTTGGTTCCCATCCCGGTCATATAATCCTTTCTATCGTGCCAAAGCAACCCCATCACGTCCAACTTCCCTAGTCCTTCGTAAATATCATCTCGCTTCGACTCGAGTATGTCCTCGTGGGGATCCCCGAATTTCAGCGCTCTCGATCGCAATCCGTAGCCCTCATGGACTACCTAGTACACAAGTCTATTCAAATATCGATCGGGGACCACTAATCAAAGCAAGTGTACGATTATTCTCGTGAACCATCCCAGGCTTTTGTAGAACAGTTAGCATCATTTTTCTCACCTCGAGCCACGAAGAAGGGTGGCGCACTTGTGCCTCCTTTTTCTCTTCCACCGACCATATCGACTAGTTCTCAAATAGTCTTACCTATTCCTAACGCCGCAGTTACCTCGACTATTCCACAACCTACTTCTGAGAGGTCCTCTTCTCTGGCTATAATGAGTGCGTCTGTGCACCCGCATATTGTTGTTAATTCATCTATGTCATCCATCGTGTCCTGTGGTCGCACCCTTTATGAGTCAACCCCTTCGACTAGTCGGGCTTGGTTCCTCGCTTCTCATCCTCCAAAGTGGGTTTTTCTTCCAATGTTCCAAAGAATAAAGTGACCTTCACCCATCCTCTAAAGCATCGGCGCCCTTAATAACTAATCCGGTAGTAGAAAGCCTCTTTCGTGTCTTGTTCCCAATATGTCCAATCAAATCGGCACCCAT
Organism: Taxus wallichiana var. yunnanensis; assembly: GCA_018340775.1. Lineage (NCBI taxonomy): Eukaryota > Viridiplantae > Streptophyta > Pinopsida > Cupressales > Taxaceae > Taxus > Taxus wallichiana. The sequence goes on from CM031236.1 coordinate 535,247,197, forward strand.
GTTCCTCAATCTGTTCCGATTCAATCAACAAGCATAGGAGTCCACCAATCACAGGCTCCGTTCGTCATCCAACCTTCATTTTCTCAACCACTTATTATCTCACACCGCCTATACACAAAGTGCTCCTTCACAACAAATACCCCACTGTGCATCATCACCTGTAATGCCTGGTTACTCCTCTTATCATCCTATCAATCAACAGATGAATCCCCCGTTGACACCTCAACAACATCCACCATTTACTTCTTATGTAGGACATGCCAGTGTGCCTCCTCCTCAATCTGACGTGGTTCAAATTATTTTCAAGAAAATCGCAGACTTGGAAGCCTCCACCAAAGGGGCTCGTCCTTCATACTCTTTTGAAGAAGTGTGTAATGAACCCATTCATCCCTCAGTGGCTTTTAAGCCTTATCCTCCCCAATGGGAACTTCCTAAATTTTCAAAATTTCATAGTCGGGAGGACCCTCAACAACATTTGCGAGCATTCAAACATGCTTGCTACCTCATAGTCCAGGATCAGGAGCTTATGCTCCGTACTTTTCCTATGTCTCTAGCAGGTCCTGCTTTAGACTGGTACAATAACATTCCTCAACATTCCTTGTTTTCTTTCTCTCAATTGGCTCAGATGTTTGTTGAAAACTTTTCAATAAATATCGCGCATAAGATCTCGATTACAGATCTTTATAACATTCGTCAATTCGATGATGAGTCTATTGCAGACTTTGTCGCTCGTTGGAGAGGGATAATCAACCAATTGTCTTTCTCCCTTCCTCAATCCCAACAGATCGAGTTGTTTACTCGATCTTGTGCTAATCATATTTCTTCCACTTTAAGGATCCAGACCTTTCATACATTTGAAGAAGCCTTTACGATGGCACACAAACTTGAGTCTCGCGCCATTGAACAAGGGAAGTTAAAACTTCGCTCTAAATCTAAACCGGATTTTTCTCGGTTTACCAAATCAAATCCTTCCACTTCTAAAGACAAGAATCAGGGATCCACCAACGCTATCGTATTAAAAACATCACGAGCCGATACCACTTCTAATCAAACACCACGAAGAGACTCCTCATCTTCTCGAAAAGGGTCCTCGTCATCTCGATCTTTCACTTCGTTGGGGGAATCATATGCTTCTATCCTGGAAAAAATGTTGGAAGTCCACATGATCAAACTTCCCCCCATTAGGAATATTGATGAAAGCCAAGAACGTCCATTCTGGTATAGGGAAAATGACTTTTGTCATTATCATAGAACCAAAGGTCATGACATCGAACGATGTCAGACCTTCAAAAATCTTGTCCAGAAATTCATTGATAAAGGCGAGCTCATTCTGGATAACCCAAATGCTCCCCCAAATCAAGCACTGGATGTCTTTAAACAACCTTTTCCCAATCATTCCCCGAACCATGATGCTTTAGAGTCTCAAAAACCAAACACTCATACTATCAGCTTCATCTCTACGGAAGAATCTTCTTCTAAAACTAAGCCATCTTGCGAACACATCGACCGAATCAAAACCTCCTTCCGCTTCGTTAATCGCTGGGATTCCACCATCTTCAGATAGCCCATCTTTGAATATTCCAACATTGTTAGATACGGATTCACCTCTCTCTGCTTCTTTGTCTAATCTTCCATCCATACCCGAGACAGTGTCATCCTCATCTGTCTCATCGTCAGACATTCTTTCAATGCTCGAGGCAATTACATCCCTTCGAGTTTCCACCGCGGATACATCCACTTCTGTTTCTCCCATTTTTGCTACGACTATGCCCTGGGTGAACGTACTTATAGTTGTGCCAACTTCGACGGAAGCGTATTTGATTTTGACTCTTCCTGCTTCCTTTCCTAGAGTAGTTTCACCCACAATTACTGTACTATAAGTAGTTCCCTCGCAAGGAACTGCTTCTTCATCACTCACTTCTTCCATCACAAATGCTACTTTGCCTATTAAGGGAAAATCTAAAGAAGTAGCACCAACACCTATACGCTCGGTTCCTGAACTTAGACCGAGACAACCGAAATCTAACGTTGCGCCATCAGTACCTCCCCATTTGCTTCCCTCGAAAAGGTTACAATCACCTTATGCGGTTGAAAGTTGTCACCATCCCTGAAAAAGGAAAGCCCATATTTCGAACCATCAAGACTCTTGGTGCTTTCCCGCAAAAATCTCTCTCTGCGCCTCATAAAAGATTGGATTTGTCCACTGAGAAGGCGTCTTCTTCTACAAACTTATCAAAACCATCATCTTCTTCTACAACACATTCTTCACTAAAGACCTCTAAAAGTGGACTTACCTACTAAAAAGACGCTCACCTCTTTATCGTAATCATCATCTTCATTACAAAAACCAGGCACCTCTGTTCCTCCGATTATACCCACTTTGGGAGCTTCTTCCTCTTCAACATTATCTAAATCATCATCAGTTTCGACCAAGCTACCTCCCTTATCTCTGAAGACCACAACACTTGTCACATCTCCATCATCTTCAAAATATATTTTAGGGGCTCCTCCTCCACCGAAATCAATCATGTCTCACTTACTTCCATCTCAAGTGCCCAAGGCTGCTCCTCCAGATGTCCAAAAAAATAAGATGATCCCTAAAAAGACTGTCAAACCTAACATGCAGGTTCTTTTACCTCAAGCAATCTGTTAAAGTAAAAGAGGCACCTTCATCATCTCTATCCTCATCCTTGTCTACCGGGTTCTATACTAAAATCCTTCGCCAACTTATCCAATCTTCATCCATATCTCTTCCTCCGATTAAACCCTATAACCCTAAAGGAGTTAAACCTACCTGGTTTAACTCTGATTTGATTTGTGCTTACCACCGTACCCCGGGTCATGATACTGAGGGATGTAAAGCTCTTCAATCTGTCGTCAACAGCCTTTTGGAAGAAAGTGATCTTTTGCTGGAGGAGGAGAAACAAGCACCTCCTGTCATCTTAGCTCCATCTGAGCCCCAACGATCTACTCAGGCCTCTACTTCTAGTGATTCCACTCCAAATGATCTTCCACCTTCTCAAATCGACACAATTCATATCGCCACTAGAACCCAACATTATGATAATCCATCCTCATCTACAACATCTCGACCACGGGTTGTCATTTCTGCAGCCCCTGAAGGAGTTCCTCCTTCCTCATTAGCCCCGAGACCTCGGGTCTCTATTCGTGCTGCACCTCGGGCTCAAATTCCCATGTCAGTTGAGGAGAGTGTTATGAAACAACTCACCCAGGCTCCGGTCAAAATGTCTCTTTTTGACCTCATTCAATCCTCTCCGCAACATCGCCAGGCTCTGATTGATAATTTGCGTCGCATCTCAAAGTTGAATTTAGATGAGCCTCAGCTTTTTTCGAGATGGTTGTTGGAATGAATAGACCATCAACCACCATTTCTTTTGAAGATTCAGAAATTCCTTCCCTTTCTTCCGAGGATTTGGAGGCTCCCCTCTTTATCACAGTCCAAATCGACAACACTACATTAAAACGCATTATGATCGACAGTGGTGCTGCACTCAACGTCATCTCCTCGCACACATTCGAGCAACTTAAGTTACCAAAGAACGTAGTGTCACCCCCGCCTTTCGCTCTTCGATCATTTAACGATCAGCTAGCAGTTACTTTAGGAACTGTGGTCCTACCCATTCGAGTAGGTAAGAAGCTGCTTCATGAACTCTTTTACATTGTTGAAGGGAAATTCCACTATAATATGATCCTTGGATGCTCCTGGATTCACGCAATGCATTGTGTCCCATCCACCCTCCATCGATGCTTAAAATATCAATATGAGGGCAAAATCTATACTCATCCAGGAGATCCTTTTCCTTCCGCACAATGCGACATGACCACAGGGTCTGCCCCTCTAAAGGAAAATGCTTGTTCTCCTGACGGGGCCTCATCTTCTTCCATACCTGTAACCAAACTACCGGATTTACAAAATTTCGAAGAGACATTGCAGCGTTTCTCACTAGGAGAGCTTCCTCTCCTTTCTTTTGACACCCATCTCAAACCTAGTGAGTATGGTAGACTGCATAAACAACCTGAATATCAGCCAGGTCTTGGTCGCATCGTCACCATTGGTCTACCCAATCAATAGACTAATTTCATTTACGGTGGTCTTGACACGCCTCACTATCACCCGGATTCTCCTCCTAGGACCAAACCTTATTTAACAGGGTTCGATTGTCTACAGAATCCCACGTTTGCAAAAACTTATTTATATCGATGCGCGTGGAAGGGATTTGGCTTAGGTAAATATGAACAAGGTGTGCATGACCTCGCATCCATTCCAACTCTCAAGCCACATCAAAAATTTGGTTTAGGATTTAAACCTCTTTCAAAAGCCACCGTCACTGTTCTCGATGAGCCTCTTCCTATTGAGGAACCATCTTCTCCCGCTAAGTCAGAAGCATCACTCGATGTGGACGACGCCATTTCCATCCCATCTAACTTTTTTTTTAGTCAATACCATTTCCTTAGGGCCACTAGCCTATAAGACTAATGACAGGTCCACTTCCATACCGTTAATTTTCCCTGAAATAGTTGGAGACGACTCTCCTACTATCAACACTATCCACTGTGCGGATGATGATTCTATCCTCACCTATCTGGGGGCAGAGGATTCCTATCTTCCTAAAACCATTCCTTCTGACACGTCTACGCTTCTCAACGAAGCCACTGTCGACCTTAATATAGGGACTTCTAAAGACCCTCGCATCATTAAGGTCGGCCAATCCCTTAATCCACAGGAGTTAGGAGACTTTACCACTTTTCTTTCCAACCATCGTCAAGCCTTTTCTTGGTCATATGAGGATATGCCAGGACTCGATCCCGATATTGTGGTCCACAATATCGTTACTCTTCCCGACATCAAACCAGTTAAACAAAAATTGCGTAAAATGCACCCTAGAGTAGCCCTTCTTGTTAAAGAAGAATTGCAGCACTTGCTCTCGGCTAACTTCATCCAACCCATCGATTATCCACAATGGGTTTCAATGTAGTACCAGTAACCAAAGCTACTAGGAAAATTTGAATTTGTACCGACTTCCGGGATCTTAATCTTGCTTGTCCAAAAGATGATTTTCCTCTACCTAATATCGACCAACTCGTGGATTTAACTATGGGTCATGAGATGCTTTTCTTATGGATGGTTTCTCGGGTATAATCAAATTCTCATCGCACTGTAAGACCAACATAAGACTTCTTTCATAACTCCTCGGGGACCTTTTGTTATCGTGTCATGCCTTTCGGTCTTAAGAACGCATGAGCAACCTATCGCCGAGCAATGACCTACATCTTCCATGATCTCTTACACAAAATCTGTCAAAGATTACGTTGATGATCTCTCTTGGTAAATCCAAACATTGTCGATCATCTTTTCATTCTCGCACTCTCTTTGAGAGGCTTATTCACTTTTGTCTTCGTCTAAATCCATCTAAGTGCGTGTTTGGCGTTCTCACTGGTAAACTTTTAGGTTTTATCATTTCCATTAGGGGTATTGAAGTAGACCCCGCAAAAATAAAAGCTATCCTTGAGATGCCTCCCCCTTCTAACTTAAAGCAACTCCGCAGTCTCCAAGGACGTCTTCAATCAATGCGTCATTTTATCTCACAATTGTCGGACCATTGTCAACCTTTTCATCATCTCCTCCATAAGAATGTTCATTTTGAATGGGATGAACATTGCCAAAAGGCCTTCGATGATCTCAAAGCTTATCTTCTTTCTCCACCTGTGCTTACACCTCCACGCGAGGGGGAGCCTTTCTATCTTTATATCTCTCGTGATCGACCATGCTCGGGAGCCATGATCTCGCATCGGACGCTTGCGGTAAAGAACAAGCTGTCTATTACATTAGTCGCACCCTCCATGAGTATGAAACACGTTATTCAAGCTGAAAAGTTGTGTTGTGCTCTCTTCTTCGCAACTTCTAAGCTTCGTCATTACCTCCTTAACCACAAAACTTACATTGTCACAAGTGTCAATCCACTCAAGACAATTCATGCGAAGCCTTATCACAATGATCGTATCACTCATTGGCTCATGCTTATGACATAATTTGATCTCGAGTTTATCCCGCAAAATTATATCAAGGGTCAGGTCATTACAGATCAATTAGCTGATGCTCCTCTTCCGACACTCAAGTCCCCCTTGCTCAATTCCCCGATGAATATATCCAACAAATTGATTTTGGTCTGTCTCCATTTAAAGTAAAGCTCTTCTTTGATGGATCCAAATGCCAGCAAGGGGGAGGTGTAGGTTTCGTGATGATTCCTCCTTGGGGTACACCTATCCCAGTCGCACACAAATTGAACTTTGAGTGCACCAATAATATGGCTGAATATGAAGCTCTTGTCTTGGGTCTTCAAAATGCCATTAATCTCGGCGCTCGTCATATTGACATCTTTGGTGATTCTGAACTCATCGTTAATCAAGTCACGGGTGTCTATCAATGCAGAATGATATCCTTCAAAAATATCGTGATATCGTTCTCGTTCAACTCCAATCTTTCGATAAATTCACTATCCAAGCTATCCCGTACTGCGAATCGATTCGCAGATACAATGGCTTCGTTAGCCTCGCTTATCCCACCTTTTACCGAGGACTCGTGACTTTATGTGGCTGTGCAACGATTAGATCAACCATCTCATCTTAGGCAACTAACTTCAATCCATGCTGTCACAACCCATACTCAGGATGAGTGGTATCAATAGATCGTTGATTATCTATCTCATTCGGTGCTTCCTCCAGATCTGACTTCCAATGGTAGAAGATATTTTATCCTACACGCTAATCGCTATACTATTCTAGGTGGATCCTCTACAAACGCGGCTTTGATGGTATTTTGCTTCGGTGCCTCAAAACCCTTGAATCATCTAAAGCTATCCAGGAGGTCCATGACGGTATCTGTGGTGGCCATTTTAGTGGCTTGGCCGTAGCTAAACGCATCTTACGTTTGGGATATTATTGGCCTTCTCTTAATCGAGATTGTTGTGAATACACTAAGAAATGTGTCAAGTGTCAACAACATTCCAATCTCACACATATCCCTAGTCAAGCTTTACAACCTACAGTGGATTTGTGGCCTTTTTCGCAATGGGGTCTTGATCTCATTGGTCTCATCAATCCCCGTTCTTCACAACGTCATCATTCTATCATTACTGCCACTGAATACTTTACTAAGTGGGTGGAAGCTATCCCTCTTTCTTCAACAAAAGCTAAACCCATAGTTGATTTTGTCTATCAACACATCATTTGTCGCTTTGGTGTTCCACACAAACTCATCACAGATAACGGTAAGTCTTTCAAAACGTTGATTTGCAGAACCTCTGCGACGCTTTCAATATCAAACTCAGCTTTTCTTCTCCATACTATCCTCAAGCTAATGGTCAGGCCGAAGCTTCCAATAAAACTTTGCGTAATATCCTCGCAAAGGTAACTAGTCGAGCTGGTAGGGATTGGCATTTACATATCCCTTTTGCTCTCTGGGTTTATCGGACTAGCATTCGTACTCCTACTGGTGCTACTCCCTTCTCTCTCATCTATGGGTCTGAGGCTGTTCTTCCTTTGGAAGTCCAAATCCCATCTCTCCGTGTTTCTCTTAGAGAATTTGTCTCTGATGAGGACTATCGTCAAAATCGTCTAGCACAACTTGAATTATTAGATGAGCGGCGTCTCAACGCTCTTGAGCATCATCAAGTCTATCTTGAGCATGTCAAACATGCTTATAACAAGCACTTGCAGCACCATGACTTCAAAATTGGTGATCTTGTTCTTAAAGAAAATCAAAATGTCACTACACTCGAAAGGAGTCAGCGTGGTAAGTTTGCTCCCAACTGGATGGGTCCGTATGTTATCACTCATAAATATGGGTTGGGGGCTTATCGTCTATCTTCCATGGATGGTATACCTGAAGTGGAACCTCTTAATGCCTTGCATCTATGGCCCTTCTACTGTTAAAATCTATCTTACACAAATCTAGTCGCAAGACAGATCTTTCATCCATTTAACAACCAGTCATATACTTTCATGGTGATTCGAAATTATGTGGTTCTCCACCTATTGTCTTTTTACCTTAAATATGAGTATCGCGGCTCTACTCATAGCATTTTTCTTCTAGATATGTTTCTCCTCATGGTAGGAATACCTTAATCACCGTTTCATTTGTCCCAAGTGCTTATCTTAATCGGATCTACTCGGGGCATGAGTGCGTGCTTTTTGTACGTTTTATTCCCCTCTATCTGATCTATCTAGGTCTAAACTCAGCTTCTTCCAAAAAGTTCAAAAAAAAAAAAAAAAAGGGATACTCGATCCTCAAGGACAAACTACCCATACAATCAAATGAATCAAAAGATATAGACCATGCCCTCGAAGGATGGCTATCATTAAAATTCAAAATATTGCATCGCTCCCTTCAAGGACGGCTGTTTCTCAAAGGAATACTCAAGGCTTATTGCATTGATCAGCCTTTCGCAGCTTTTTATACACTTTTTAGCATCACCGAAAGACTTCCCATATTGATCTGGGTCTTTTCCATATCTAGCAAACTTCCCGCATTGATCAATTTTTTTTTTCGCGTAAATCATGAAGCCGAGATATAAGACCTTTTGTCGATCATATGGAGAATCCTATTTTCCCAAAGATGAACATGTATTCTGGTCCCTTGTAAATTTTGACAAGATACCTACTTACTACTCTTTTTGTTTCCTCCTAAATCTGGTTTGCGGCTAGTTAGTGTCAGGTTTATTTTAACCTCATATAGGGCCTTGCATGCATGATCTTTTGGTTTCCTATCCAGATTCTATTTATGGTCGGTTGGGAGTCCAGCTTATCATTTTTTTTCTTATCTGGGTGTATTTCCTTTATTTCTATTCAAGGTTGTTTCATTACATCCTTGGCTCTCGCAGAGAGTATTCCCCATTATTATTTGTTATTCATCTAGTTAAATTGACATTTCACATGTTAATTTAATCAAAATTTATCATCTATCTAATTTCATCTTATCTACTTTGACATATCAAAGCATGTATTGTCAACACATGTGGATCTGCCTATCTATTTTCATCAAAATTAAATTAACATCTCAAACATATCAAATCTATCAATCCCATCTATCCATCTATCCATCAAACCATCTAAAAACTTGTACATCCAAGTTACACTACATCTATCTATATCTATTTTTCATCAAAATTAAATCCATACATCAGTCACATCTATCCATCTATCCATCAAAACATCTAAAATTTTGTACATCCAAGTTACATTAAATCTATCTATATCTATTTTTCATCAAAATTAAATCCATACATCAATCACATCTATCCATCTATCCATCAAAACATCTAAAATTATACATCCAAGTTACACTACATCTATCTATCTATTTTTTCATCAAAATTAAATCCATACATCAATCACATCTATCCATCTATCCATCAAAACATCTAAAAGTATTACATCCAAGTTACACTACATCTATCTATATCTATTTTTCATCAAAATTAAATCCACATATCAATCACATCAAGTTACATCACGTCTATCTATCCTCTATGTCTATGTTCATCCAATCACATCTATTTATCATCTCTCAATATATGTCTACATCCATCACAATTACGCTACATCTATCCATGTATATCAAAATTAAAAGCAGGAGAACAATCATATGACAAAGGAAATGATAATATATATATATATATATAAATATATATATATATATATATATATACATGAGTGTTTGTACAACAAAAAATGGGTGGCTCTCAATCAAGCCATCTATACAATGCCTTCCAATCGAGGCTACATCACTACACTGATACAAAATACATCAATCCCTATATCGTAAAATCTGATGCGTGGAGGACACTATCTCCTCCACCTCCTCTCGACAAGCCAGTCTCTCCCGACCACCGCCTATCGAGCTAGACGCACCGCCGCCGGAGGCCTCTCGCCCACCTCGGCCTCTCCCGCTGCTCCTCCCTCCGATGCCCCACTCACCGTGGTGTCGCCGATCTCCTCCTCGCCCCGTATCGAGGCACATCTAGGGCATGTTGCGCTAGGGCATCCTGTAGTATCTCACCTCAGCCGAGGAGAGATCGATATGTGCTCAAGCTCACTGCACTGTGTGCTCAGTAGTGGTGCTACCGGTGCGTGGTGCCGCTGGTGGTGCCCCTCCTATGGTCGCCTTGTGCCCCTGACTCGACATGGTACTGCCTCCCCATATTTGGCCCTGAGGGCCTCCCTATGTCGATGGTAGCGATCCTCTCGCTGGATCACTGTATCTCGCTCCTGGCGAGTAGTGTCTCTCTCCAAAATCGTGGCATCCTCTCCGCTGCCGAGCTCGATCTCCTCGAGAGCCGCCTGGTGTGTATGTGTCAGGGTGGCATGCTCTCCCTCTAGTTTCTCCAAAGCACTATAGCCATATCCTCCTCATCGGCATCTATAGATGCCGGAAGGTGTCGTGGTAGCCTGCCGCATACCATGCCACATAACCATCATCCACTCCAAAGATCATCATCACTGCTCTGTGGAGGGTGGGGCTCTCTCAATGGATCTCGCCGGATCAAAATCGGCAGATCGGGTCTCTCGTTGTCTCACCGTAAGGCCTGTAAGTAGTCGGCACTGTCTGTACTAGGCTGAACTGTCTCAATACCGTATAAATGGGACGCGCTCCCACATGTCAGGCCTGCGGCCCCTAACCACCCTGCTCCGTCTCAATGCCACCAAGTGAGCATCCTGACCAGCCCATGTCAGAAATACCCAATATGGTCTCCAGATGACTTTCTCTAGTGTCGGCGTCTCAAACGCTCAAGATACCAATCTGCAGATCTACCGTATCTCCCGAGGCCATATCGCCCGCCATCCGGAATTCGTAATCAATAGCTCCCACTTCCGCTGGCATCCAAGGAAGCCTGGATGGCCTGATCACTACTATATGCTCATATGCCCAGAATGGAGTACAAATCGACATCGATACTGTCCTCCGCCGCTGGTATACATCCATAACTCATGATATATCTGAGCTATCAAGGCATCAGAGAAAGGCGAACACTGTCTGAACTGCAGGATGTCACAAACACAATCTAGTAATAATAATGGGAATCTCCCACCTCCCGAATCTGGTAGAGAAAAATAGGAGATCGCCATCTGAATCAAAACTATCCGTCGCTCCGGGAACATCCTGTCTATACTGCGAGGCTATCCTCACTGCCCTGATACTATCTCTGAATCGTCTGCCCTGTCTCCATACAATCGAACTAGGGCTCTCTGCTGCTGCTCTCGTGGTGTAATCTCTATCGGATCCCCAGTGATCGGCAGCCTCAAAATCCTGTATATATCCTCATGGGTGATGGTCATCTCACCCGTCCTGAACCAAAAAGTGCAAGTCTGGCTATCCCATCGTCGCACTAGTGCTCGCATCAACTCTACATCTCGTGGCACTCGCCTCAGTAACCGAAAGCCCCGAGCTCGGAGGGGCTAACTCTAAGTGGTGCCAATCTTAACTGCGTCGGTGACGTAAGGGAGAATGGTCTCCAAAGTAATCTCAGAATAGCATCCTTCATGTGTAGTACTCTCGTGCTCTGCATCCACGACATCAAGAGCAATATTAGCTTCATATTTACCCAAATTCGAACATCCAAAATAAATTTTATCATTCTCATCAACATGATCTATCCAATCGGCGTCATTAATAAGTGGTCAACGCCGATTAATATTAATCGGTGCCACTTACATTAAATCGGCATCGATTCTACCAATCGACGCCGATTGTCAAGGTGTAGAACACACTCTGGCCTCCCACCAAAAAAACAAAAAAAAAAAAAATAAAAAAAAACAATAAAATGAATACGACGGGTTCAAGAAGAACCACTTACCCTAGGTCGTGTCCTCCTCTCCGCTTTTGACCGCTTCCAGAGGCTTCCATGGTGCTCAAATCCAATTTTTGACTCTCTCTGAATCAATCGTCACGGTGTAAATAAATCGTTCACGTTTTCTGTTCACATATTTATATGTGCTTCAAAGGTCGGGAAATTTTTGGGTCGAGGCGCCGTTTATTTAGATCGGCGCCGATTAGTGTGGCCCAATTTTCCATCTCTTTGCCATCGTGTTGATGCTTGGCTTATTTATCTGGTCATTATTGTGCATTGAATGTTTCCTTTTGGCACATATTTTCGATATCACCGTCCATTTCGAGTTTGTTCCCTTTAAAAGTGTGGGGCACTCTAAAATTTTTTTGGAAACTTAGAGTTAACGGGTCTATAGGCACGTTTCTCTCGCCGGGGCACGTTTATATCACCACTATCCTCGGTTGTCCCTACCAATGTGTCTCTTTAGATGCCGACTATTTTGCCACTCTCCTTACACTCATGGGTCTCGTAGGTACTAACGCTTTCCTCATGAGGAGACCACTCTATCTCGCCCTACCAATGTGAGTTCTTAGGTGGCTGCCTCTTTATTCATGTTTGTGCATCATTAATGATCGATCTACCCGTGCATCCAGGTGGGGCATCCGCATTTTCATCTACCTTTTTCAAACTTGGGATCGTTTGTTCTATCACCCATCCCATCCCTAGTTTGAGGGGGAACACATCATCACTTTTTCTTCCTTTCTTCCATCTCCTTGTTTTTGTCTCATAACCTTGTTTATCGCAAGTTACTTGACAAAAAGGGGCACACAGAGAGAGATAGATCGTGAAAGAGACACAGATTGTAAGAGAGAGAATGAGAGATCTTTGAGCATCGAGCATGAGCACTATCTATCGAATGAGAGTGAATCTTGTCCAAATCAATCCCTGAGAGGAGCACCGTTACTCTGCTCTTATCACATCAACATCACACGTCTCCATTGATTTTCTGGTGACTCTATTCCTACACCCAGCATAGGTGCAGTCTTGCCAGTATCTCTCTGGCTTCTGCAGATCCAACAGACGTTGATGATCTTTCCTTCATTTTCCGATTCCCAAATCTTCTCGCATTTTGTCTCGGATCGATGCCGATCTTTATCGGGCCGACGCCGATCCGGACCGCCGACGCCGATCTATATCAGTCGACGCCGATTCTACATAATCGACGCCGATCATCCCCGAATAGGTAAAAGGACACAGGTAACACAAATCCAACTATGTTTTCACAGCTTCCCTATTTCTCGTTGCTTTATGTCTATTGTTTAGAATTTGTTTATTACTTTGATCAGAAAATCTAGTCCTGTACGTACATCTTTTATCATGTATGCTTCTTTTCTTAATTGAAAACGTGGACTGACATCCGCCGAGGGAGCTTACCACTTCCTGGACCCGCTTCTCGGGCAGTCCACCTAAATATATTTTAACGTGGTCTTTTTCTATCAAGCATTGGTGTCTCGCAGGTTACTTGGATCTACTATGCAGAATTGCTCGTGTGCGCCCATCTTATCTACATCGGCTTCCTTATCCGTCTACATCTTCAGATCTTGTCCATCAGGTATCAATTTCATTTGAGTTTTTCAAGGTTTTTGTGTTTAGTTTGGTACATTAACTTGGACAGGTAACAAGCGCAAAATTCTTGATCTACAATCTGTTATAGGTGCTACAATCTCGCTGAAATTTTTAATAAATTTTCGTGAAATGTTGCTAGATTGTGAAAGCTTCTTACCTCTGTTATATTCTGTGGAGTAGGCCATTCAATAATTGACTTTATCTTTTCTAAGTCCTTCGGTACCCCATCTACTGAAATAATAAAGACCAAGACTACCAAACTCTCTTGCATAAATGTGCACTTCTTCATATTTGCATAGAGTTTCTCTTTCCTTAACACTTCAAATACCAACCTTAGATGCCTCAAATGTTCTTCTTTAGTTTTACTAAAGATCAAGATATCATTGAAATAAACCACAACAAACTTACCATTATACTCTTGTAGCACAGTGTTCATCAATCTCATGAAAGTACTAGGTGCATTGGATAACCCGAATGGCATCACCAACCACTCATATAATCCATTTCTTGTCTTGAATGTTGTTTTCCACTCATCTCCTTCTCTGATCCGAATATGATGATAACCACTTCAAAGATCAATCTTGGTGAAATACTTAGATCCAACAAGCACATCCATCATATCATCAAGGCGAGGTATTGGGAACCTATACTTGATTGTAATTTTATTGATTGCTCTACTATCCGTGCACATTCTCCATGTTCCATCCTTCTTTGGTGTTAATAAAGCTGGTGTTGCACATGAGACTCATGCTCTCCCTTACGACCCCCTTTCGCACGAGCTCTACCACTTGCCTATTCAACTCTGCATGTAATGTTGGGCTCATCCTATAAGCCGCTTGATTTGGGAGTGAAGACCCTAGAATAAAATCAATATGGTGTTGAATATATCTTTTGGGTGGTAATCCATCTAGTAGCTCATCAGGAATAACATCAAAAAATTCTTCTATTAATTTTGTTGTTTCTATTGGTATTTGTGCACTTACAGGTTCATCCTTATTTACAACTAGTGCATAACAAAAACCGGTTTCCTTTGCCTCCTTCACAAATTCCTTTACAGAAAGAATATTTTCAGCCTTCCCCTCTTCCTTAAGAGGTAGAAAAACTATTTTTTCCATCCTTCTAGAAAGTATAAGTATTATTTCCCCCATCATGAATAAATTTTCTATCAAATTGCCATGGTCTTCCTAGTAGCATATGACATGCATCCATAGGAATAACATCACACCAAATCTCATCCTTATAACTGTTCCCAATAGAAAAACTTATTAAACATCTCTTATCAACAATAGCTTCATTACCCTTATTAAACCATGTAGTACAATAAGGGTTAGGATTCTTCTCACAATGCACTCCAATTTATTGACCATCGATTTGAAACCATGTTCTCACAACTACCACCATCAATAATAACATTACATACCTTTCCTCCTGAAGTGCATCTTGTTCTAAAAATATTTGTACGCAGCCATGCATCCCCCTTGATCTCCTTTCTTGGAGCAATCATCGTCCTCTTGATCATCGGATTTTCTCCAACATCTGGTGGAATTTCCGTGTTCTGTTCATCTTCTACTTATTCAGCCTTCAACAAGATTTACCCTTGGAGCATCTCCTTTCCATTTGTCATGTGTATAAGTATGCAAGCATTCAAAAGCCCAATGCCCTTCTTCACCACATCTGTGAATCTAAAAATGGTCTTCATGGAGCCTCCCATCCTCTATCACTAGCACATCCTTTGCCCCTAGAAAATCCCTCCGCCTCTTTGTTGATTTCGGAAATCGTGTCTCATATCCTCTTGATTTTCCAATCCACGAGATGATTCTTCCCTACCTTGGATGAAACCAGCTCGTCCTCGAAAGGAAGATGAGGCCCCTATTCATTCCGGGTGATCTCTTAAAACTTTGACGATTTTGTTTTTCCTTGGCCTTTAAGGTTAATTGATAGGCATCCTCCATGATTTTAATCCTATGCATACTTATCTCATCTTGAATAGAATTTTTTTATCCATTTACATACCTTGCAGCCATTTGTTCCTCAGTTTCTTCATGCTCTACATGAATGGACAACTTGTAGAACTTATATGTGTATTCTTGCATTGTTTGTAAGTTCTGTCTGAGATTCTGAAATCTCCTGAAAAGGGTTTGTGCATAATCCATAGGAGAAATTTATCTTTCAGCTTCTTCTCCATCTTACTCCACATCTTAATTCTTTCTTTCCCCTTTCTTGACCACTCTTTCTGTAGGTGATCCCACCATAACATAGCATGACCTTTTAATTTCGTGCATGCAAATTTTACCTTCTTTTCTTCTGACATAGCCTTCCACTCAAAAAAATTCCCATGCTAGTCAACCAATCTATTAGCTCCTCTAGTTTTAGACTACCACCATACTCTGAAACATCAAATCTTATCCCATCATTCTTTCCTTCTAATGCTCGAAGCATCCTTTCTTCAAAAGTTAATGGTGGTGCTTGTGTTTCCTCATCTTCACAAAATTCTTCTTCATCTATGTCATCTCCACCTTGATTTCCTCTCTGGGTTATCATTGCAACAAGCGCAACAACTTGTCTCTTCAAATCTTGCATATTTCTAGTCATCTGGGAAATTCCACCTCGTCTTCCTCTTCCTCTTCCTGCCATGTATTTTTAAAAATACTTCGAACCAGCTATGATACTAGATAATGTAGCCAAATTATGAACAAACCTAATATACTGCAAATAATATGAACTCCAAAAGAAAATAGATCTCCTTCTTTGTTATTGAATAATGAATTAAAATGTTTCCTAAATAGGAAAACAACTCCCAACTCGAGTTTCCAAGCAAACTCTAACTAACTCTGACTAAGTCTACTCTAGGTGGCGGAAATTACTATTTTTTAGCAGTTTACTAGAACCTGTTATTCTTAGTAAGTTCACATGTTTATTCATATAGGCACAAAAATTTCCATGCATCTTTGAAATCCCTAAATTAGAGGAATTTCTAACTTTCTAACTCATAATGAAATTAATAGACTAAAATTAACTAATGCCCAAAAATAGGAAAAAACCAAACTATAACTTAAATCCTAATTTTCGGCCTCAAGATGGCAGATTTAGGGCCTAAAAACGTGTCAAAAACTTGTCCCAATTGGTAAGGTGGGTTTTTGTTGCGCTCATCTCATTGAAACATGTGGTTTAAAAAAAACATACTCAAATGGACACCCGGAGCTCAGGTTATGACCTTGTCAAGTTCCTACACTCGCGCATTAGTCAAGTACATGAGACATCCAACCAACTTCCTATACAATGTAGGATCACAAAGTGGAGTGGTACACATGGAAGTAAGAGTAACCCTAGACTGAAAAGAAGATGCACTTAACTTGCAATCAGCCATATGAAACCGTTGAAGAAGATTGTGGGTGTACTTTTGCTTGACTCAAATGAATCCCCGAATTTGCTAAGAAATATGTAATCCAAGGAAATAATGCAATAACCCAATATTTTTCATTTCAAACTATGTAGAAAGAGCTCTTTGAATATTCTGAATGTGGGAAGAAGAGTTGTCAGTAAGTAACAAATTGTCAACATACAAGAAAAGTATCACAATATCCTCACCAACATGTTGAGAGATACATTGTATGATCGAATGGAAATGAACAAAACTAAGAGATAGAAGAAGAAAATAATGCATCCTCTCATACCAAGATCGAGGGGCTTTTTGACACCATAGATAGACCTTGAAGCCTACAAACAAGAGAAGTATCATGCACAAATCTAGTATGTTAGTCCATGTATATTTCCTCTTGTAAATCTTCATGTAAGAAAACACTCTTCACGTCCATCTAGTATATGGGCCACCCCTATGATGCAACAATAATAAGTACAAGATGGACATAATCCATCTTAGCAATGGGTGAAAAATTCTTAGAGTAATCAATAGCTTCAAATTGTGAAAAACCTTTGCAACAAGACGATCCTTATATTTGTCAATCAACCCATCAACCGCATATTTGGTTCAAGTATACCCACTCAAACCTAACCATATTTATTCCTTTAGGAAGAGATGCCAAGTCCCAAGTATGATTCTTCATCAAAGAAGAATACTCAGCTCCCATCACATCATCCCACTCTTGTATCCCATGAGCCTCGTGAAAAGACTCTAGATCCTTAGAAACTACTTGACACAAAATTTCAAAATCGGTAGAATGTGCGTGATGATTCTTAGTAGGTGCAAGATCCTATATGCAATGTGTTTCCTTAGAAATTGTAGTACGAGCCCACTTAGGAATAATGAAATGATCATCCGAGAATAGGATCCTCAACGACATTTATAACCTCATAATAAACCTCCTCAAAGAAAGGATCCTCAAGATGAGATGAAGAAGAAGAAGGAGGCATGGAAGGAGACGAAGAATCATAAGGAGTGAAGTGCTCATCAAACTAAACATATGTTTGAAAAAGAACATCATGAGTATCAAGATCTAAAAGTTGATAAGCTCTCATGTCCTCACAATACCCTACAAAGATCAAGGGTTTTCTCCTCTTATCCAAGGATTTTATTTTATTCTTTGGCACAAAGGCCCAATCATGGCTCCCAAATACTCAAAAAAATGAGACATCTGACTTCATGTTGGACAAAGCTTCCTCTAGAGTCAAATGCTCAAGTGCTTTGTGTGGTACAAAATTTTGAATGTAGTTAGCACAATTAACTACTTCTTCCTAGTAGATAGGAG
Source organism: Taxus wallichiana var. yunnanensis (assembly GCA_018340775.1). Taxonomy (NCBI): domain Eukaryota; kingdom Viridiplantae; phylum Streptophyta; class Pinopsida; order Cupressales; family Taxaceae; genus Taxus; species Taxus wallichiana. The sequence goes on from CM031236.1 coordinate 535,265,375, forward strand.
GAAAATCTATAGAATGCATCATATAATAAGCCATTTCCTTCAAATTTTTATACTTACATTCTGATAAGCCATTTTGTTGTGGAGTATGAGGAACAAAATGCTAGTGAATAATGCCTTGAGTTGTAATAAAGTCAGAAAACTCATTGCTTAAGTACTCCCAACCATTATTAGTATGAAGGTTCTTTATGCACCTAGAATATTGTTTCTCGACCAAATCCTTGAAGAATTTGAAGTGTGAAGAAACATATCTTTTTACTTGAGAAAATAAACCCAAGTACACTTCAAAAATTATTAATAAATGTAAGTGCATACTTAGCTCGATTGAAAGAGGGGGTACGAAAAACCATCAACTCACTATGCACAATCTCAAGTTGTGAAGAATATCTCTTAGATAAATTCTTAGGAAAAGGATATTAGTTTTGTTTCCATAATGAACAACCATGACAAGATTCATCGAGAAAAGAAACTCTATGAAGACCATCTACCATACCATGAGTTCTCAAATCCTTCAAATATCTATAATTGAGATGTCAAAATATTCTATGTCAAAGCTTACTCTTGAATTTGCATGAGAAACCAATCATGTCCCTATAGAGGAAATTTCATTAAAACACTCAAAGTGATATAGTCTATAACTATGATCAACAATACCTTGAGAAACAAGTGAATGAGGCTCCAATGAAGTTCATAATTTTTCCCCATGTGGTGTAAAATTCACTGTGTTTCCTTGACCAGAATGACAAATTTGATATACAGAAAGCAAATTTATTATGATGTTAGGAACATATAGTGCATCTTGGATACTGTCACCATCATGGTGTATGTCACCTTTTCCTTTAAGAGAAAGAAAGGAAGAATCTCTAACCTCAATTTTGGAAGTAGAACTCAAACCTAGAGATACAAAATACTCCTTGGAAGAAGTCATGTGATGAGAAGCACCAAAATCTATAACCCAATTGTCTACAAGTTGTGATTGAGATCTCACAACAACATTAAGTTTTTTCCCATGCTGATTAAAAGGAGGTGGAGTGGAGATATAAATTTTGTGTTTCTTGATTGCATCCTCTCGAGGCTTGCATTCTCTTATTACACCTATGTTTTTTATGACCAATACCCCCACAAAAAGACCATGAAAGGCTAGACTTATTCTTAGATTTAGAAGACTCCTTAGGTTTAGAGTTGTTTTCTTTAGGTTTAGGAGAATTTTGACATGGATAAGGGGTGGATTTGGTTTTACTTTTTCATTTTCCCTTGCCCTTAGGATTAGATGTAACTAATTCCTTTTGAGAGGTGGAAGACTCAAGGTTAGAAAATTTCGATTCTTCCCTAGTAAGTCTTTCAAAAAATGTTTCTAAGTCAAGAATTTTGAATGTGTTACCTAAGAAATCCATGCTAGAGAAAAAGGTAGAAGGAAAATTTTAGAATGGTCCTCTCAATGTAGATAGAATCAATTAAACACAGTCTTCATCTTTCCTATCTTTTCCACTCCCCTTCAATTGTGTCAGAAAATTCTTGAACTCGGTAAGATAGGATATAATTGTTGGAAAATCTTTAGGTTTAAGAGATGTGATCTCAATTTCAAGTTACATGGCTCTCATGTGACCCACCTTACCAGATAAATCCTCCATTTTATCCCATATTTTGAAAGGAGAATCAAGTTTTTCAAATGAAATAAAAATACTATCACTTTCAAAATTTATTATCAAACCCATACACTCATCAAATTTACAATGGTATTGAAATTTCTCATATTCTCTCTAGTGAACACCTTTGGTTGTTTCTAAGAAGTTAAAGCCCATAATCCTTTCGATTAATTATTATTTTCATTCTTGGTTTCATGTGTGGTAATTATATTTTATTAATGGCTCAACATGATCTAATGAATAAGTAGATAAATACACTATTATCAAAAAATCACCAAAAGAAATGCAAGAACTAAACAATGTATCAAGACCCCTAAGCCCGCTCCCCCCCCCATATTTTGGCACTTTATAATGAGTGTGTGTTACAATGTGGCACTTTATAATTATAGTGTAATTCTCATAATAAATATTTCCAATGGAAAGAGTACAAAAAAAAAACACTTTTATAAAAATGGCATTTTATTCTTGTTATTTATTTTAGTTGCCACTAAAACAAAAATAAAATTTTTTCATTTACCACACAAATAAAATGAAAGGGGGCTAGAGTTAAGAACCTACTAGTAGAAATCAAAAACTTAAGCCCTCATATACCATACCATATGAGAATGAGTCTTGCTTATATAGGCAAGGAATAATGAGAAATCTAAGAACAAGTCAATGTTGTAGATCAAGCCATAAATCAAGGAAAGAACTAGTCATCAAAGAATTATTCAAGACCATAGATTTAGGAAAAACTAGACATCAAGGATCTATTCAATACCATATATCAAGGAAAGAACTATTCCTAACAACTAGATAATATCCCCTAATATATAAATAAAATAAAATATATATCCACACACATAAGTGAGTGAGGATAAATATAATAATGGTAAATAAAGTGCCTAGGTGAACATGAGCTAAGGTAAATACCTACTCTAACAATAATATCAATTTTCTTGATAAAATTATAACTGAAGTAATATTAATAAATTTATGTTAAAACACAAAATAATAACAAGAAAAAACTACGTAAAATTAAATAATTTTCATATCATTAAGTATTAAGGCATATTGGTGATTATTGAGATATAACATGTATTAACGTTATATTTTAATAAAGAAAACTAGTTTATAATAATAATGCAATATATAACTATATTAGATAAATGAGTTGGATTTTGAAAGGGATCCGAGAAATCATGTACAACTAGAATAAGATAAGACATTATAATATACTTGTTAGCCTTCCATTTTCCTGGAAATCCTAGGTTTATACCTGTAGACAAAAAATTGTGTTAGCATGCACAAATGATAAGATTATTGCAACCGAACCAATACAAAATCTAACACAACTAATTATCTACCTTTGATTGATCAAGATGAAAAGGAATGGGAAAACATTCTTGTACTTACCTACAAGTGGAATTCTCTTCCTTTGTTACCTTGGATTTTCTCCTTTGATTTTGATTGCTTGGATGTATGTAATGGATGCTTTAGATTCTTGGACAAAATTTGGCAGCACCTCCCCTTGATAATTTGCTTGATTGAACTTGATGAATGGATATGAATATTTTTTAGATTGTTAGAAAGTTTGACAACATATACTTGCAAAATTTGAGATGCTTGCCATGGAGGGTGGCACCTCTATTTATAGTTGGAGGAGTAGAAATGGATGGTTGATATTTTTCCATGGTGGATTAGATCAATGGTTGAAAATGGATGAGAGGGGAGGGTGTAGAAAATTCTATATTTTCTTAGAATCCTCTATTGAATTTAAAATTCAATAGAATAGTATTTTTAATTTGAATATTTGAATAAAAGGAGGGAAAGATGGAGAGACTTCTAGAATTAGAAGTCTCTAGATTTGGGGGCTCATTAAGTGGTGATTAGGTGAGATTAATTACATTTAGTGGGGGTGATTAGATGGAGAGGCTAGGCATAGCATAGGTATAGAGTAGGTGGTAGGTGGGTGAGTATTTTTAAATTAGAGGAAAATAGTTAATGAGGTTTATTTAGTATAATGAATGAAATATTAATAATTGTATTAATATTTCTAAGGGTATAGATGGGATGTGTAGAATATGGAATGATTGGAATGTGATTGTATATGATATAATAATTAATTAAATTAATTATTATAAGGTCGGTGGTGGGGATGGATAATTATTTAATAATTGGTGAATTATTTATTAGATGACTATGTCGACATTTTACATGTCTACATTTTTCCCCTCTTTGAAGGATTATTACGTAGCAATGATCGTTCAAAGAAGAAGTAGAAGATGATAGGATAGTCATATGATGCCCCCTCGAGTGGGTAGGCGGGGAGGAACGAGGTGGGTAGCCACTCGAAAAGAAAAGAGGTTAAGTTAGTTGGTGGAGAAAGATTAGAATGAGGATATAGGATATTAGGAGATATTGAGAGGTAAGGAGGGAAGAATGGTAAAAGGAGAAAGCTGGAGAAAAAGATAAGGTAGGGAGAGATAGAAGAGTGAAGGGAGAGGAAGAAGATGGAGAAAGGTAGAAGAAAAAGAGGGGGAGAGAAGAGTAGAGGAAGTCTAGAATTAGAAGGAATTAGAAGAAAGAGAGGGGAATTTAAGAGATAGGGGATTTGATGTGTGATGAGGGGGATATTTGTGAGGACGTAGATTTTGGGATGCCCCGGTCAAGGATGATGATTTTGAATTTTGGATGTGGATTATGAGGATGCCCTAGTTCAAGGGTATAAGATTGGATTTTGGATGTGGATTGTGAAGATGCCCCAGTCGAGGATATATGACATGGGTGATTAGAAGATGTTAGATTTGGATGAAGGATGAGATGGATTTTGAGGAGATTGATTGTAGTGTCAAAGATAATAGGGAGATGTGTTGTCATATTGTGTCCATTATATCATCATTAACATTTGTGATCAAGATGCACCTAGGTATAATGACCATGATGATTTAATTGCTTAGATGCCTCTAATTTGATGGCATTAAAAAATTGAGATAAAGAGGGTCCTCATATCATTGGACCAATAAAAGTGGCCTCATATCATCAGCCAAAAGGAAAAAGTGGCCTCATATCATAAGCCAAAAGGAAAAAATGGCATCATATCATTGCCAAGTGCTAAAAAAGGAAAAAGTGGCCTCATATCATCGGCCCAAAAATGTAAACTTATTCAAAAAATACAAATTACAGTGGTATTTTATATTTTTACAATGTTTGAGATTTTTTAATTTTTATTATTTGATTATTTTAATATTTTTAATTTTTGATTTTTTTAAGTTTTTAAGGATTTTTTTGATTTTTAAGGATTTTTGATTTTTTTTTTTTGGATTTTTTTTTTTAGATTTTTAAAAATTTTTATTAGGGTTATAGAGGTGGAGATTTGATGAAGGTAGGAAAAAACAGGAGGGAAAATAGAGTTACAGGGTGTGAGAACGGGCTCGTGGAAGGTTGGGGTCATCACGACGGGTATATAAGGTTTTGGGGACCACGGGAGGGTCATTTTCACCTGTAAAGTTTGAAAACGAGAGCCAAAGAGAGGACGAAATGGCATATGATAGCATTATGGATCATCATAGGGGAAGACCTCGTGAGGGTGTATAGTGGATGCATGGAGGCGGGAGAAGCTGGTGAGTGAGTTTATAATTTATTTCATGCATTAATTATTACATTTTTGAGGTTTTAGGTGTGTTTAGGGATAAAATGCGTGTTTGACACATTTTTTAGCACATATGAGTCCTAAAGTGGTGTGTATGGGTTAAAGAGTAGCACATATGTCTGGGATGGATGGAAGGGATGTGAAATAGTGCATTGGGGAAGGGTAGTGTAGGTTTAGCGCATTTGGTTAGGTTTAGCGTATATGATTAATAATGGTGCATATGGCAAAAATAGTAGCACATTTAGGCCAGGCATGTTTTAGAATGTAGTGTAGCACATTTATTATGTTGTAGCATAGATAGGAATGGTATGGGTGTGTGAAATGGCACATATAATATAGTTTAGTGCATATGGGGAAAAGAGTAGTGCATATGGGGTAATGAAGTGGGGGATGTGGTTTTAGCGCATATAGGATATGTTTTAGCGCATTTATTGTGGATTAGTGTATATGGATAGTATAGTAGTTCATTTAGTAGCATGAGGGGTGGAATGATGTACTTAGAATAAATATGGAATGGAAAGTGAGGAAAGAATTCTTTGTGATAAAATAGAGATAGATTCTAACATATTATATGTTGTGCAAATGGTATTATTTCTGTCCAAGTGAGACATCGGTGGTCAAAGCATTACAATATCTATTGGGAGGCACATATGTAGAATTTGAGGAGGAGGAGGCCACATTACTACATATGTTAGGACTTTTATATGTAGTGAGGATATCAGTGATGAGGGTGGATCGATCCCTATTGACACCTTAGTGGAGCGGTGGCATTCAGAGACTAGCACCTTCTGGTTACCAATGGGTGAGATGACGGTGACATTAGAGGATGTATATCGGATAATGATTTCTAGTAGAGGGAGAGGCTATAGTGTGGTGGAGAGGTAGACCGAGTGATAGCCTGAGGTTATTGATAGATATAGAGGGTGCTCCTCGAGGGGATCATGATAGATTTGGGGATGTATTTTAGGCAGGGGTGGATGGAGTGGGTACCATTGTTATTGTGCTCATTGATTAGTTGTATATTATTTCTAGATGGTGGGGGAAGATGGTTCAGCTTGGGTTTAGCAGAGGTAGTACATTTTATGTGGTGAGGAGACAATGTTTTCTTGGGCTCTAGCAGTGTTGGCACGGTTATACCGAGATTTCACATAGGTGGTGTATGGTGGAGGGGAGTATTGGTGTTAGGACACTTTTATAGGTGTGGAGTTATGATCACATAGCTATTGGGAGACCGATTGGGTTAAACAACAATGTGGGGTGGGAGAGCCATCGGTGTATGGGTGGAGGATGATGGGAGGAAGGCGTGAGCATCTAGGAGAGTTGTTGTGGTATCAACGTTAGTTTGATGAGTTACAGGTTGGTGATATTACATGGAGACCTTACCGTCAGTATGAGGTATGGGAGGGAGAGCATCAAAATTTTGGGGAGGATTTGGTCACCGTATTATATAGTTGGTGGTCGGTCAGTACATAGTGGAGAGATATCGACCTGATAGGGTGCTTATGACAGTTTGGTATAGTACAGGGCATACCCGTAGGTCGGCATATATTTACACGTATGACTCAGGAGGTGGGTGTGTGGGGTGGTGTGATTCTCTAAGGAGGGCGGTGGCTAGGGAAAGTTTGGATGAGGTGTAGGTGATAGCATGGGTACCATTACCAGTAGTGGAGGATCAGGAGTAGCCTTGGGGTATGTAGAGTGGTGGTAGGGATCAAGGCTAGTATGTTTGATGAGGCCATGAGGAGGGATGAGATTTGTACATGGTTGATGACATGTTTATAGAGGATTTCCCCAGGGATAGCATTGGTTATGCATCAACCACATAACCAGTATATGAGGAGGAGGAGAGCACAAGGGCACCACCAAGTCATTATTTTGGTGGCCCACCAGATAGACAGCCCAAGTGCGATCCCAGTATGCAAAGTCCAGAGAGGCCAGAGGTAGAGGTGATGGAGGTGGATGATATGATAGTGCCACTTAGAATAGTGCTTCTTTAAGTAGGTCCATATGGAAGGTTCTATAGGTACTAGAAGATCGGGGATGTTAGGGGAGGAGGGGTTGGAGGAGGAGGAGATGGGGATAGGAGGAGGAGATGGAGATGGAGGGGAGATGGGGTGGGAGGAGGAGATGGAGGGGATGGAGAGGGGATTTATAATCATGGATAGGGATGTTGGAGAGAGAGAGGTAGGAGAGCAGTGGGTAAGAGATAGTTGTCCTACGGGAGCATGAAATGCTATGAGGATGAGAGACTTGCATGGTTTTATTGTGATAGTAGGGCAGAGAGAGAGAGTGATATTGCATGGTTAGAGTTGGAGATAGCTCGATTGGAACATGAGTGAGACCATGTTATACAAAACAGGACAATATCGTGGAGATCGGGATGCTTACAGGGTGAGGTATGGGCCTTTGGATAGAGGAGCAGGAGGGAGTAGCACATAGAGTGTATCTCATGCTATAGAGATAGGTGCGGGGCCTAGTGTGCTTGAGGAGAGCATGAAGAGGGGCCTCCTGGGATAGTATCACTCCAGTAGTACCTAGGAAGTCATAGTAGAGGCTCGATATTATGAGGATATGGTGATGCGGAACTGGCTAGATTACATGCGTTATGTGGATTATATACCTAGACAACAAACAAGTCGAGGATAAGATCAAAGTCAGAGTCGATCCTCAACTTCGGTAAGTAAGTACTACGAGTATATGATGGCCTCCTCCAGCAGGGGAGGATATAAGAAATTCTTCATAGTGCTTGGATATATGTGTATATGTATAGCATAGTATTGTTTTTTATGATGACCTTGCATGGTCATGATGGTGATATATGTACAGATGATTCATTTTTTATAGCCAGTTATATATATAATGTAGACATTGGATGATATTTGAGTTTGTGTTTTGTAGATGTGATCTTGATGATGGATATGATATGGATAGATGGTTTGTTATGTTTGAGATGTTGATGATGTAGTTTGATGTCATGTATTTGGTATATGTTAGATTTTTGTAGATGATAGATTATGGTTATAGATGTGTGTGTAGTATGATTTCTAGATGGTTAAAATGTAATGTTGGTTCTTTTTATGTTGATGATATGTGTGAATATGTATTGATATTAGTTGATGATGATGATGTATTTCTTGTGACTAGATTAATGATGTGTGGATTTATATGATGAAATGAGATGTTATTTAATTTATGTTGTGGGAAATAAGTTATTATGATGTATTGATTTAGTTTATCATGGATGTTGTATGATGCATATATGATGTTTTTATGGTTGTATATATGATGATGACATGATGTAATGATGAATGGTGATGAGATGATATTTATTTTGTGGTTGTAAGTATGTACTTATTTACGATATGGTGCATGCATGTTAGTAAGGAATATGAGTAATAGTAAATTATATATGTTAATGTATCATATGTATAGTGGATATGGGTATTAAGTGTGTTTGAATTTTGTACAAGTATTAATAGTAGGATGGTAGAGAGAAAAGGAGAATAATGTAGCACGAGTGATGATAGATGGAAATGGGGAGTTTGAGAGAGAGAAATGAAAGCCTTAGGATCTTGCAAGGGTTTCATTTCTTCGGTAGTTATGGGAGACTCCCAAAATTTTATTTCCAAAAATAGTATAACCTAAATGGGATTTGGGAGAGGTATTCCCATTCATGATAGATCCAATGCGACATAGGGAGGATCAGAAGAAGTTTGGATCTAGATAGTGGATAGGATATTTTAGGATGAAAATGGTGGATGGGGATATGAAGGAAGGGAAGGGGGTGGTATGCCCCTAGTGTGCATGTATAGTGAATTATAGAGTGCTAGTAGATGAAGGATCGGATTAGATTTTACCATAGCACTAGAAATCGGTTTTCACTATGGTACTTGCCCAAGGCACCATTGAAGTGGTTTTCACCATTGGATGATTTTTTTTTTTGAGAGCATTAGGCACTTAAACGTAGAAGTGACGAAGATGCATGATATTCATGGGCTCGTCCAACTTGTCTCCATCTAGAGTAGCAAGCTTGTAAGCACCTGAGCTGAATTTAGTAGTGATGACGACATATGGTTTGAGCCAATTTGGTTTGAACTTTCCTTCTTTTTTCAATCAACATTGGTGTTACATTGATTTTCCTTAAGGACTAGGTTGTCAACTTCAAATTCATGGTCTTTTACATGTTTTCCATAATGGTGATGAAGGTGTTTTGATAGGCTTTGAGATGGTCGAGGGCTTGGAGTCATTTTTCATCAAGGAGCTTGAGATAGGAAGTGATGGATGCGGTAGTCTTCATCATTGATGAGGTGTTGGAGGAAATGTAGAGGGATGGGATCTCGATCTCAATGGGAAAAATTGCTTTTGTGCCAAAGACAAGAGAATATGGTGTGGTGCCGGTGGGAGTGTGGATGGATGTGTGGTAAGCCCACAAGGTGGGGATATATTTGTGTATGTCAATCACATTCTTGCTTGATTTACTATTTTACCAAGGATGCACTTGAGGGTCTTATTAGATGCTTCAAATTGATCATTGCCTTGTGGATAATAAGGGGTAGAAAATTTGAGCTTGATATGGAATTTTTCACAAAGTTCATGGACATCTTGATTTTTGAAGGATGTGTCATTATTCTATAATAAGTGTGGATGGGACACCGTAGTGACAGATGATGTGGTTGAGGATGAATTTGGATATTTTCTTACCTTTGACATAAGTGAGTGGCATGGATTTGACCCACTTAGTAAAGTATTTTGTAGCGGTGATAATGAATTTATGGCCATCAGAGGAAGTGGGGTTTAATTTTCCCATGAGATCTAGACCCCAAGTAGAGAAGGGCCATGGGGTGGTGATGGGTTGTAAAGCTTGTGATGGTGTGTGGATGAGGTCAACATGCTTTTGATAGGGCACATATTTATAGACATAGGAGCATGTATCTCTTTCCATGTTTGGCCAATAATATCGTTGATGATCTTTTTTTGGTGAGAGCCAAACCACTGGTGTGAGCACCACAAGTCCCTACATGAACTTCCTGGAGTGTTGATTCGGCCTCTTGGGAATTTAAGAAATAGAGTTTATTAAAGCTTTCTATAAAGGGTATCTCAAGGATGGTGAAGTGGGAGGCTCATTGGATGAATGATTTATGATGGTTGTGAGGGAGATTAGGTGGAAGGGTATGATCATGTAGGTAAGTGTAGATGTCATGGTACCAAGGGGAATTAGGACCAACGATCTCACAAACCATCTCGACTCAGGAGTATCATAAGTGGGAATCATTAATTGCTTGATCAGAAATTTGGAATTGGATGCATCTGGAGGCATGTCTAGAAGAGAGGAAATGGTAGCCATAGCATCTATTGACTTTTTTCTCATACGAGGGACTTGCTCAAATTGAATGTGTTGAAAGTAGGTCTTAAAATTATCGACCATTATTTTATAAGGAACCAAACTTATCATCCTTGGTGGCATATTCATCATTAACTTGTTTAATGATTAGTTATGAATCACCAAAGACATTGAGATGTTTAATATTCCATTGAATAGCCATTTTTAAACCAGTGAGAAGTGCTTCATATTCAACAATGTTATTGGTACAAGGAAAAGCAAGCCGGAAGGCTTTAGGAATTAAGTCACCTTGAGGAGTAATAAATAGGATACCTACTCCGAACCATGATGTGTAAATGAGCCATCAAAGTACAATGTCCATATGTTTGATTTTGTAATTGTACATATGGATTCATCTGGGAACCATGTGGTGAGTGGTGTAGTATCAGAAACTAGAGCTTCTACCAACTGGTCAGCTAGTACTTGTCCTTTGATATATTTTTTATTAACATATTCAATGTCAAATTCACTTAGAAGCATGATCCATTTATCCATTTGTCTTGTAAGAGATCTGATTTGGAAAGTAGATATTTAAGTGGATCTACTTTAGCTATGAGCTTAGTAGTATTATTGAGCATGTAATGTTGTAGCTTTTGAGAAGAAAAGACCACAACAAGACATGCTTTTTCCATAGGGGTGTAGTTGAGCTCATATGTAATTAATGTTTGGCTTAAATAATAGATGGCTTGTTCCTTTCCTTGATTATCATGTTGTGCTAGAAGGGCTCCCAAGGCGTGTTGTGTGGAGGATATATAGAGTAAAGAGGTACCCTTGGAGTGGAAGATGCCAAAATATGGGAGGATTCATCAGATATTCCTTAAGTTTATCAAAAGAGGCTTGACATTCCTCATTCTAGTGAAATTTTGTGCCCTTTTTAGTAGATGGTGGAATGGATGACATTTGTTGGCCAACTGTGATATGAATCTCCTGATAGCTTGGATTTTCCTATAGGCTTCATAACTGTTTGAGATTTTTAGGTGGAGGCATTTCAATTACAACTTTAACTTTATCTGGATCAATTTTGATTCATGTCTGGAGATAATGAAACCGAGGAGTTTTCAGATGTGACGCCAAAACACATTTCTTGGGATTTAGACAAACTTTATATTCTCGAAGGCATTAAAAAATTTTTTTGGCGGAGGACTACATGATGTTCCTTACAATTTTTGGATTTTCCCATAATGTCATCAATGTAGTCTTCTACTATATTATGCATCATATCATGAAAAAACAGTCATGACACGTTGATAAGTGGCTCCGACATTTTTGAGTCCAAAGGGCATGACTCGATAGTAATACGTGCCCCAAGGTGTAGTGAAAGTTGTTTTATGTTGATCTTATTCTATAATTTTGATCTGATTATAGCAGAGAAACCATCCATGAGGGATAACATCTCATGCCCAACTAGTAGTAGAGTCAATGATCATATCAATATTTGGTAGTGGAAAGTCATCTTTAGGGAAAGCTTTGTTGATGTCATGGAAATCAGTACAAATATGAATGCCCCATTCTTTTTTTCCTACTGGGACAATATTGGAGATCCATTCAGAATAATTAATAGGTTGAATGAAGTCAATGTAAAGAAGCCTTTGTAGTTCCTCTTTGACAAGAAACATAATTCTTGGATGCATTTTTCAAAGCTTCTGCTTGACTAGTTTTGCATCTTTTCATACTACAAGATTATGGACCACAAGAGAAGGGTCTAAACCAGACATATCTACATAGGACCATGCAAATATGTCTGAGAATTCTTTGAGGAGTGTGGTGAAGATGTCCTACTCTCTTTATAGAAAAGGATGCCCCCAGTTTGAGAATCTTGGGCTCTTCTTTTGTGTCGATGTTGATATCTATGGTTTCCTCAACTACAGATGTGGAGCCATCTTGTAGAGGTTCAAGAGTGGGAAGAAGTTGATCGATGACTGGGTCATCTTGGGATTTGGGGATTCTTGGAAGAATTCAGTGAGGGGATCTTCTTTGTCAAGGTGACAAGAGAAGATGGGGTGAGGGATATTAAATTGGGATGGAAGGAAAAAGGGAGTGCTCATATGCCCCAAAATAGGCATCAACATTCAAACGTACTTGGAAACCCTTTTTGTGATCTCCAGTGGGTAGGTTTTTGTGAGTTCCCATGAACTCAAGAATTGCTTCATCATTTTGAAATGAGTCAAGAGGAGGATGTTCGATCATTGGTCCCATTCAATGAGTTGTGGGTATGTGAGGGTGATGTCGATGGTGAGAAAAAAAGGTGTGGGGAAGAGGTTGGTGTTGGTGAGGTCTTCGTATTGGCTATAAATGGAACTCATATCAATATTGTCAATGACCTCCTCAGTGGTACTAGAAGTGTCACTCAAGTCATCATGGATGCTTTCACCAGGTGGTCGATATCCTAATCCACATCCATCAAGGTTAGGAATGATGACAGGGGGTTTAGGTATGCCTTTCTCATAGTGACCTAGCCCTTGTCTAGAGTATCCCATATGGGTCATGATCCTTTTAGGAATTAGATATTGATTATTTCAAACAACAAGAAGGTATAGAGTCATCAATAAGCCATGAGGAATCAAATGGCTCAAGGTACTCATCAACAAGGTACCCAAAATGAATGAAAGTGGATGATCCCAACTTATATGTTTGTTCACTTGTTTAAATAGACGTCGGGCCTACTGAGCCATTTAGGTGATGGTGGTAGGTGGTTGATGCTAAATGTTTGGTATTCACACACCTATCACTTTTAGCTTGAGTGATGGAGTGGGAAGAAGGGGAGTAGATATGGGTGGAGTAGGTAAAAGAGGAGTGGATGATGAGGAGGTGTAGTGAGATGGGGATGGGAGACTATCAGGGGAGACATACGAAGTGGCAGATGATGAAGGTAATGTTGTTGGTGCAGGTTCGGTGATGGGACAATAAGGTTCCCGATAACTCTCAGCCTCTAATGTTTGACAATATTGGAAAGGTTGAGGGTCATCATGAATAGTAATTTTAGTACCAGCATGTTCAAATTTAAGACATTGATGGAGTGTGGATGGTATAACATTCATGTTGTGAATCCAAGGTTGGCCAAGTAGGAGGTTATGTGGGAACTGGATATCTATCACATGGACAAGAGTGGGGAGTATGATAGGCCCGATGTTGATGGGTAGATAAATGGTGCCCACTGATCTACGCTCCGTATTGTCATATGCTTTGATAGTGATTATATCTTGTTTCAAATCCAAATCACTATACCCCAACCGATGTATGAGATTTAGAGTACAAAGATTAAGTGTTGATCCATTGTCTATTAGCACTCTTTTAACATGAAACACTTTTCAATAAGAACTTTAATGTAAAGAGGAAGGTTGTGGGTAGGGTCATGTGGTGGAAGGTCTTGTTGAGTGAAAGGTAAGTGGGATTGTTGGATATGGAGAGAGATTAGCAACAAGGGCTTGAAATTGTGTAGGATCGATATCGGTGGGAACATGTGCTTCTTGGAGGCATGGTATAAGATGTCTTTGTGGATGGATGATGTTTTGAGAAGGTCCATAATGGATATTTGTGTAGGAGTTTTCTCAAGTTGTTCAATGATATTATATTGTGTTTGTGGTGTTGGATTGGAAGATGATGGAGCGGCTCCTTGAACCACCACATGGTTCCTGTGAGTAGTGACAACACACTGGGGTTTTGTGAAGGACCTTTTACTTTAATGGTGGCTACTTGATGGAGAGAATGGTGAATATGGCCAACAAGTGATGTATATATGGAGGGGTATGTGGTGGTAATTAATATGGTTGGAGTGGTGAGTGGAGGATTTGAGGTTTATTTCTAGACTTTTGTTGTCCTTGGTTAGAAGCATTTCCTTGTCCATGATTAGGAAGGGGATTTTGATATATCCCAAGTTTTGATTTTGGGAGGAGGTGGAAGCATTATCCTCTATTTCAATCTCACCTCGTCGATAAGGTCTTGGATATAATTTTTCAATTTCATACACCAGTGTGTGGCATGACCCTTGATTTTATGGAACTTGTAGTATTCATGTTCTTTAAACCATGAAGGTTTGGGTTGGGACTCATCAATAGGTTGAGTTTGAGGAAAACAACCATATTAGTAGCGATTAGTTTATCAAGGATTACTTCTAAGGATTCACCAAGGGGGTGTATACTCGTCTCGCCTTACATCTTGAGTGGACCGAGGTTGTCCTTTAGGGATGGATATGGTGGAAGTGGTATGGACGTGTTGGACATTTTTAGTGTCTGTTACTCCATCACCAATGAAATTTTTATTCTTATTAAAATACTTGGGATTTTCAGATGTAGAGGGTTGATTGGATTGGTTGTGATTGTCATGAGAATATATCTTAATAAGACCCTTTATGACAAGGGCTCTCTCAATTTGCATTCCTTTCTCAATGATGTCATCAAAGGTGTTTACACAATGGACTTGTAGATGGAATGCTAATTCTGATGAAGGTTGGACACAAAAATGGTAACTAGTTTCTTCTCAGGTATAGGCCACAAAATGTGGATAGCAAGGGCTCGCCATCATTGTAGGAATGATGAGAAACTTTCACCATTTCATTGTTTAGTATTGCACAAATCAATCATCATGACATCATGTTCTACATTATAGGAGAAGTGTTTTTGAATTTTTTGATAAGTCGGTGAATGTTGTAATAGAACCTTTGGGTAATCAAAGGAACCATTCTAAATCTGGACCACCTAGACTTCTAGAGAAGAGTCTTAACAAATAGGAATCATCGTAGGAAACTTCTTGACACAACATGTAGAACTCCTTGACATGTTCATGGGGATCTCCTTTTCCTTTGTATTTTTCAAATTTAGGTGGTTCAAAATATGGTGGGAAAGGGAACCTATAATATATCACGGTCAAAAGGATAAGGGAAAAGTTCCTTGAATTTATATTGACGTCCTTGAGTGCCGAGTTACAACCCTTGAAGTGTTTCCTTCATAGACTTTACTTCTTTCTCCAAGGTTGGTTCTAGAGGGTTAAGTGGTGGTGGTTTGAAATTGGGTTGGGAATGATGGGATCCATGATCATTGGATGGTTGTGGTTCAAATGAGAGGCTAATTGGGTGATTTGATTGCTCATTTGTTGTAATTGAGACAATATGGCTTCTTTGGATATATGGGTGTTATTCTCTCTGCCATCCATCCATGTGCAATGTGACGATGATTTGGATTAGGATGATGTGTGGAGGGTGGTCTTTGGCCAATGTCATCATTGTTATCTGGGAGAAGACTATGGAGTTTTTCATGAGTGTAATCAGAAGGAATTTTTCCCCCATGTGATATAATTGGAGTAAAAGGGCATCCTTATTCTTTTCAACAAAGTGATTTAACATCTCTCTTCGTCTTCCTTCTATGAAATAGATGCTAGAGTCATCATCACTATTAGTGTCAACCATAGTCTCTTCATCTTCTCCTCTAGGTTGGTTTTCTTCGTTATTGGCATCATAGTAATTGTGATTGAATAAATCATTTTCCATGTTGTGGTTACTATTTTCATCATCATTTCCAGATTGAGATTAGGTTATTATTCACCTAGGTGCCATTAGATTTCTAATGTTGATGAAATGTGTGGGATGAAGTGTTCTTGGGGTGAAGGATGTATGGATGAAAGGGAAGATTATGATTCCTTAATGATCTTGATGTTTAACCTTGGTAATCTAGTCTTGCTTATAGGATGGAAGAACTTGGAGGAGAGAACAGAAGAAAGGATGCCTCGTTAGTAGAGGGCTTAGGATGTGCCTTGTTTATAAGGGCTTAGAAGAATAGGATAGGGGTAAGGGTATTTGGCCTATATGCAAGATGTCGATTAATAAGATTAAGTTTGATTTAGCGAAAAGGATCGTAATTAGGATGTTTTAAGCTGAGTGTGATGATATGAGATTGTGGCAAGACTTAGGATAGGTGAATTATGTGATTGGTATGTGTCCTAGAACCTAGGTTGATTAAGATTTCAATAGGAAATGTCAAACGATTAGCAGGGTAGGCCTTATGTGGTTTAATATTTGTGATAGTATGCTTTGAAAGTGGAAAAAGACATGAATATGGTTAGTGAAGGTGGAATCTAGATGGATGTATGATTTGATTTTATAAAAAATTTGTGTTTTTGTATTAATGTGAGGGGTTTTGTAAAAACTATTTATATGATAATGGTGTATGTATAAAATCTTATAGGGGTAAATATTTGGTTTATTTACAAAATGTGGGTATAATATTAGATGGGTAATGTATAGTCAAAAATTTGGATGTTAGCAATATGTGGTGTGGGAAATTATGGTGTTGTTTTATTTTGAAAAATTATGGTAAAAAACTATGATCAAAATTGATGGGTGATAAGTGTATGGTTTATTTACAAGAGTTAGTGTAGGGATTGTTATACATTGGTTTGAAAAAACACTCAAACAAGTACACTCATGCATGCACAATCCTAACTAGTCAAGTGGGAGTACAATCAAGCTATAGCTCACTTTCAATACCACACATGATAGTGGCACTCACTGAGCTAGCCCACCTTTACGTCAATGTGTGATCGGCTAGCAAGTGATCTTTGGTGGTTCCTTCCCCTGCACTATAGCTTGATTGTGGCCAAAGGCTACCTAGTCTAGGATAAACAAGCTCTCTAGGGGCGTCCCCTATATACCTTACGGTACGTGGGGCCCAAATCCATGTGGCAAGGATGTTGTCTAAGGCCTGGGTATTGGGACGTGGAAGCCCCTCACTTCACGTCATGCTTAAAACATGTAGACACTTAGCCAATAATGATAGTTTGTCCTTGAATTTGTATACCCCGTCGGAACATGGGGTGTGTCTATGTGCATGGAGATGAAGCCCATGGTCACGAGACCCCTAGGACTATGGTAAGTGCGTGGATGTCACTTCCACGTCACATTACCCTTATAAAGAGAAAAAGGGAGGAAGGTTAGCCTTTTTTGATCCTCAAGATCATCCTAGGACGTGAGAGGAGAGCATACATGGTGTCACCTTTAGGTTTAAACAAACAAGCACACAAAGTACAAAAAATAAAATACAAAACTTAATCAAAATGAGATATTGGAATGGGGGTCTTTGACTTGGGAAATATGCAAGACAAAAGGTTAGTAGTTTTAATAAAAACCCCAATGCACTTGGACTATTCGGGCTGCAAGACAAAGGGTTAGTAGTCTTGGTTTGTTTTAATATCCTACAACCACAAAATGTTAGGCAATATATGTATTATTTTGATCAAGTGGAAAAATCGGTAGAGTTTCCCCTTGTTCCTGTAGTTTTTCTACAAAATAGAATGTTAAATACTATAAGAATGTTGCGGAATGCAAAATATGCAAGTTAATATTTATTACGAAGTCAAAAATGGTCTGTTATAAATATGTTGTTACAGGGAAAAATGTGTTAAAAAAGGAATAAAGGTGCTAATGTTTAAAACATGCAAACACAACGTGTTAGTTGTTATATGTGCTAAAATAGTAGATAAATGTGTTGAAAAGTTAGAAAAATGCGTTGTTATCCAAGAACCTACACAAAAATATGTTAAAGGTTGTATGCGTTGAAACAAAGTATAAATACTAAAGTAGCACAAATGCGCTAAATTAATCCTAGATAGAAAGAGTATAAAAATAATCAGTTAAATGCACTAAAATAGGTGATGAATGCGCTAAAACAGGGCATATGCGCTAATACGTCACAAAGACCCAAAAAATTCAAATTTTGAGGTTGAATTTTCACTGAAAGTTTCCAAATTTTGGGAATTTTTCTAAATTATTAGTGTGACCTATTCCAATGAAAATTAGGGGGGTAAGCCCCATGGTGGGTGCAAAAATGTAGACAAAAATTGTGTTAGCATGCACAAATGATAAGATTATGTAACCAAACCAATACAAAATCTAACACAACTAATTATCTACCTCCGATTGAGCAAGATGAAAAGGAAGGGAAAACAATTTACATGTACTTACCTACAAGTGGAATTCTCTTCCTTTGTTGCCTTGGATTTTCTCCTTTGATTTTTCTTACTTAGATGTATGCAATGGATGCTTCAGATTCTTGGACAAAATTTTGGCAGCACCTCCCTTGATAATTTGCTTGATTGAACTTGATGGATGGATATGAAGATTGCTTAGATTGTTAGAAAATTGGGCAGCATATACTTGCAAATTTTTGAGATGTTTTCCATGGAGGGTGACACCTCTATTTATAGTTGGAGGAGTAGAAATGGATGGTTGAGATTTTTCCATGGTGGATTAGATCAATGGTTGAAAATGGATGAGAGGGGAGGGTGTAGAAAATTCTAGATTTTCTTAGAATCCTCTATTGAATTTAAAATTCAATAGAATAGTATTTTTAATTTGAATATTTGAATAAAAGGAGGGAAAGATGGAGAGACTTCTAGAATTAGAAGTCTCTAGATTTGGGGCTCATTAAGTGGTGATTAGGTGAGATTAATTGCATTTAGTGGAGTGATTAGATGGAGAGGCTAGGCATAAGATAGGTATAGGGTAGGTGGTAGGTGGGTGTGTATTTTTAAATTATGGAAAATAGTTAATGAGGTTTATTTAGTATAATGAATGAAATATTAATAATTGTATTAATATTTCTAAGGGTATAGATGGGATGTGTAGAATATGGAATGATTGGAATGTGATTGTATATGATATAATAATTAGTTAAATTTATAATTAATTATTATAATGTCGGTGGTGGGGATGGATAATTATTTAATAATTGGTGAATTATTTATTAGATGACTATGTCGACATTTTACATGTCCACAATACCAACCATAATCCATCATCTCTCGACAACAATTCTAAAAAAACTTTTCCTTAGGAGTAGTGATCATTCCACTATATGTCAACAATAATTTTTCTCAATACCACCTAGTTAGCCACATTTTTTTAGATAAAAAAGTCTTGAATAGAATTTCACTTATCAAATTTTATTTCCCTTTCCTCTTTTTCAAACCAATCATGGTCCATGCACCCTCGATCAATGACATAGGAATACAATTTTGATATCCATGTAAGAATAATCACCATCCTATACCACAAGCCCTACCTCGTCCTATAACAAACTATTCACATCCTTTTCTTTCCATTTAGTGGTCCTAGGATCCTCCCTCTTGGTGCCTCCAACATATGATCCCTTTCCTCCATTGTTATCTGAGGTAGATACTTTACTGTAGTCTCTTTTTCATCCAAAGGAGTAACTGGGACTATCTCTTTCAGATCGTTTGCCTCTGAATCAAAATTCAAATCCATTTTCCCAAATACTTTCAGGTACAAGATTAAGGGGAGATCATCTTTCCACCACATTATTTGACTATCATGCACCTTTTGTTTTATAATGTGGCACTTTGAGGCCAATTTTCTTAACATAATGCATTTCCTACATAGGAAACAAAGGCCTTCATAGCCAATGGTTTGAGTGAAAATTATTTCAAGAATCCTAAGCTCTATATATTTTTCAGAGAGCTTTTGAAGTGTCCAAATTTACCAAAATGCAGTTAAAGGTTGGGTGGGATATAACCTTGGTTTTCAGGTCGAATGAGATAATGGTACCAAGTTCATTACCGATGGAGGTAAAGCACACCTTGATCCAAAATTGAAGTAGTAGATCTAGTAGCCTCACTCATACATGATCAGTAAGAATTTTTTTGTGATTGGATTGAAGGAGGGGAACCATGGCTTGAAAAACAAGTGATGAGATTAGCACTCCCAAATATTGTCAAATGGTATTTTTTTCTTGATTAAATGGATTAAAAAGATGAAAATACCTCTATAAAAAGGATAAATATTAACTTTACCTTCTATTATGGGATGTCAAGATCTAAAATCCACGAATGTAGTTAGGTTGAAAATATGCATCAGAAATTGTTAAAGCAACAGATCAATTCATTACACATGAAATATTGTTCCTTCTCTAACACCTCCTCCCCAAAGGTCACTAAAGGAGTAAATTTTGTACAAGGTAAGGGTTTCATAGATTTGCATCCGTTTATATATCCAATAGCTGTGTAAAAAAGGAATGCCATTGAGGGGAAGAAGTGACCACCGCAGTCCCATCTCTAACAAAGATAAATTACTAAATGATGTCCTCAAAAGGTATCCATGTTCTCAGTCCATGTATCTTGATCAAATCATGTGAGAAAATTCCAATCAAACCATAACTCGCTCAATGTCTCGTACAAAATTATTGCCAAAGCTCTTGCTCTCAGGCTCACTAATTTACTGCCCCTGATCATCAAGAGCGAGCAAACCGGCTTTATCAAAAACAAATATATCTTGGACAACATTATTGTAATTTGGGAGGGCATGGAATATGACCATCAGACTTCTCAACTGAATCTATTTGTTAAAATTGATTTTGAAAAAGCCTATGATAGAGTTGAGTGGCCTTTCATTCTGGCCATGCTGTAGGCTATCGGTTTTGGACCCAAATTCATCCACTCTATTAATATGCTCTTTCAAAATGCGGGTTCCTATATTACTATCAATGTTCAATCAGTCTAAGAGATTCTCTCTTCATCGTTCCATCCGGCAAGGTTGCCCTCTTGCTCCTTCTCTTTATGTCATGGCTTTTGAAGGTCTAAGCTACTTGCTCACAATATACTTCAAGTTATATGTCTTGCAAGCTCTAGCCAATAATGCTACTAATGCTGGTTTGGTTAAAGGTATTCAACTACCTTCCTCTCCTACGTAGTTGATTAATGGTCATTTTCAGATGAATATTTTTCTCACTGGTCAAACAGAGGCCTCTATTTCACTAATGCCATGAAATGTCTTGATGTTTTTTGTCTTGCTTCTAGTTTTGCTATCCAATGGAAGAAAACCAAATGTTATATACAGGTGATGGGTCCCAAACCTCCTTGGTTAGAGGGATTCCAAAGCCTTTGGATTGAACCTAGTGTTCAATTCAAATTTTTAGGCACCCCTTTGCCTTTATGGCATCCCCGTTGACGTTTGGAACTATGTGATTCAACAAGTTAAGAAAAAAATCTCTTTTGGATTACCAAGACATCTGTCTCTTCTTTGGAAAATTCCAAGTTTGTTCCAAGGTTCTGGCTGCCACTCATGTCTATTACTCATCATGTTGGGCACCTTCTAAATTTTCTTACCACAAATTGGAGAAAATTTTGCGTGATTTCTGTGGGCCAACTTCGAAGGGAACCATGGTTTTCACAGAGTTGCTTGGGACATATGTTGTACGCCCAAGGAAATTGGTGGTCTTGGCCTAATCAAAATTCATATGCGGGGTTTTCTTTCTTGCCAAATGGACTATTCGCAGCCTTAAAGGTGAGGAATCTTGGAAAATTCTTCTCAAAAATTGTATATCTCAAGGGTCTCCACTTAATCGAAAGGCATGGAAAGGGTTGAACTAATACTCCTTACTTCTATGCCTCACATGTTAAAATAGGTGGCTCTTTTGTGGCCAAAAGCATATGGAAATCTTGGGAGCTTCTCAAACCCCATCTGCTCGGTAGGGTGATGGTTTTAACGGAACAGGAACTCTCTTAGTTTGTGGTGGAATCTGGTGTTTCAATTTCATGACAAACCCCTTGCTCTTTCCTTTAAAACTCAAGGGTTTGCATTTTTAAAAAAATGGATTTAGTATATTCAGGACCTTTTTTGTCCTATCACCAGGGAATGGCTTCCATGGGATAGCGTAAAAGCTAATTTTGCTCTAAATGACAATGAAAAACAAGCCATTTCTATCATTCAAGATCTCATACCTGACGATTGTTTGCATAAAATTGGTGTCACTACGCAGTGCCCATGGTGGTTTGATTGGCATTGCCCTCTTGCCACCCCCTTCATAAATTATAAACCTTGGGTGGGCTACAAGCTTCTCACCTAGAAGCAACTTCCTCTTAATAAGTTAAATGCTCGTTGGAGCTTGCATTCCACTCATTTTGGGTGGAAGCAATGCTTCACTATTATTTGGGCCATTCCTATAGAGCCCAAAGTTGCACACTTTCTTTGGAGCATTCTTCATCAAGGGCTTCCTATGGGCAAGCACCTTGTTCTTCTGGGAGCTCCCCCACCGCGCTACCCTTTCTGCAACCACATTGAGACTCTTCTTCATCTCTTTTGGTTCTGCCCTCATGCTCAGTCTTCTTGGCGCTGGATTCATACCCTTTTTCAACCTCTTTTTCCCACCTTCTTTATGTGGAAAATGGTTCTTCTGGGGGATCCGGCCTTTATTCCTGCAAAAATTTACAACATTTGGCATTCTTTCAGAGTGGCTATTTTATATCACATTTGGAAATCTAGAAATGCTGTTATTTTTAATAAGGAGACAGTGGATAGAATTTTTACTATTTCTAACAAGCTTGTTGTCATCTCCAATGTTTCACTTCAGATCCAGGTGCAGGTGAAGAAAGTCCGCATTGAAGTTGAACACTTTTAAACTCTTCTGGACCATTGGGGGAGTGCCCCTTGTGTTATTTGCATTCCGCCAGATTCCCCTCACTGTCGCTCCCACTTGCAAGGTCACCGTTCGCTTTCTCATGGGTGGCGTAACTTCGACCGGGGTCCGGCTCGTGGGCACGTAGTGCCTCTCCTCACCGGCGGGTCCCTTCTCCACCTCCATCTTGGACTCTGCCCGCTACCGGGGTGTTTGGTCAGCTGGGCTCTGGAAGTGGTGGTTCTGGGTGGCAAGGCGCCCAACCAATCAAAGTTTATGCGGCTCTCTTTGGCTATCTCGCCTCTCGACGGGGAAACGAGGAGGAGCAACAATAGGCAGACGACTGGGAGCCGCCTGATGACACCCCGACACTACTCTTGGTGGTTGGGGTGGTGACCATCCAAAGAGCCCACCACCACCACCACCATCTTCCATGTTTTATTCTTTGTTGCCTAGCTCCATGTTTGGAGTTTTCTCTGGTTCTCTGCACTTTTGTTTTAAACTTTTTTGATTGAAAATGATTCTATTGATATGACACTTTGCTACTTGTAGCTTCTTTATGGCTGCTTTGATCCTGCTTATGGGGTGTGATCTTTTCCACCCGATTTTGTATGATTAGCATTGTACTTCTTATGTCATTTTTAATATATGGTTATGCTTTTCAATTATGAGAAAAAAACCAACTACACATACCTTTTTAATATTTTTGGATTTTAGTTTCACATTAGGAATATTATTTTACAAAATTTCTTTCTAATTTTTAAAAACTTCTTCTTAAAATAAGAGGCTATAAGTGGGTGGGTCCCATAGAATAATCATTTCACCATGAAAAAGGAAAACATAATAAACATAATTACCTTTTAAATTCACACATGCTTTAATGTTACACAGTCAAATAATTTGGTGCCAAAGAGGTAATTTAATTTGTGAGCGTATGGTAAATGGTACACTTATTCCCCTATTTCACTAAAGGCTATGTCGTCAATGCAATGCAATGCAACGGTAAAAACATTTGTAATTTGTAAGAAAATCTGTACTAAAAGCAGGGATGACATAGGATGATTCTTCATTATTAAAAAAATCATGATTGATGGTCAGCCATGTTATTAGTTTTATTTTTAGTGTGAAAGAAAATATTTTTATAAGAAGAGCATTGGGTTCATCATTATCATTCAAAAACTAATATTCATGGTGGGTCTTATTTTTGAAAAAAATTTTTACTTATCCATAGATTTCTTACGTGATTATTATTAATTGTATGGAGAGCGAAAAATTAGTTTAGTCGATTGTATTTAATCAATATTTCTATATATTTTACAACTAAGGGTAACCATCGGTTTTTGATAAAAATATTCACTTAGAATTTTATAATGTTGGAATAAGTTACATTTTAATAGATAAATGAATCAATGATAATGACTTTTTTTAGTAATTTTGATAAATGAAATAATATTAATAAATTATCTCAAAGTAGAGAATAATAATAAGATAATAAGATGTAAAATTTATCAATTAAACAAATATAATTATTGGTGTCAATTTTTACATCGTTAAGAATTTTGATATAAAAGTTACTTGTGAGATACTACATACATTAAAGTTATTTAAATTGTATGAAAATTTGGTTTTACATTAATAATGTAGTATGTCTACCTTGTCTAAAAAAAATCATAATTGTTTTAGGGGAATATTTGATTTATTACAATTTTGAAGATGATCATCATAGGTCCATGCAACAAGATAAATAAGATTCGAAAAATGAATATGAATAGAGTATCTTTTCCATAACTATTTTAGTCCTCTTCTAATAATAAAGAAGTGCATATCTTGCAATTGTTTTCTAAGGAAACCATGATTTTGTTCATTTTATTTGTGGCTCTAAAATCATTTCTCATTTTTTCAAGGCTTATAAATTAATATTTGTGAAAATAATCTCCTTTCTTGGTTCGAATAATCCAATAAAAATGAGGGAATTTTTGAGGGATTTGTATGGGCAATTGGCTTCCATTATTAGCAAGCCCCTTAGTACCAATATTAGTTATTTCAACCCAACCCTTAAGTATAATGCAATTACATAACCCTTATCATTTTCAATGATTTAATTGTTGACATTTCTCATACCTGTGAGAGAGGTCAACTGGAAACTTTGTTACTCAGATTGAAGGGGTTAATCTAAGTGATCTATTAAAGGAAGAGGGTTATCAATTGTTGTTGTGTTTGTTTTAGAATGTCAATCTTCCTCCTAATATCTCTTTCCATGCATCATCTCCATCACGATTGTGCATCAACCCTTCAAGAACTGATGCAAGACCCTGGACGAGAAAGACAAGATAGGATAAAGATGGACATCCCAAAGCGAACAAAGAGACAATCCATTTTTTAAAAATGAAGCAAGTTACTACTTTCATTCATTTTAGTTTCAGATTTAATCAAGGTACATTTGATTCGTTACTTTATGATTAAGTGAAATTACTTAGTGTGTTGAGTTGCAAAAGGTTCATTTAACATTACGTTAATGAAAAGGAAATGCAAAAGAAATATTTACATCTCATCACAATAAGTTATTTTCATTTATTTCATAATTTAAATGTACAAGTGGTCCCACACAAGCCGTGGGAAATAACTCTAAGGTACAATACAAAGAAAATAAAATACATGTATATGAAACTATGAATGTAAGAGAAGGGAGAAAATCCATCATAGCCTGGATTTTTGACGGATTTTTCTCGCAAATCCTCAGCTTCTAGCCTTCTCCTTCTCGTCTTCTTTCCATCCTCAAAAAGCACCTGAAAAGAGACATCAAACTGTTAGAGCTCCGTATTTTTTTTTTCTGTCCTCTTATATTCATAATTTCAGGAAAATGTACTTTCTTCAATATGTACATGAAAATAAAAAAGTATAGAAGGCATACAAGGTAGAGAATATCATACACAGAAAAGAGAGAAGATTGTCATCATTCAAAATAACATCACGAGAATAAATCAACATAATAATAAAAGGAAAGGCCAACAACCTTCACTTTTTCTAACAATTTCTTTTAATGTGCAACTATAGGAAAAAATTTCAAAACTGAATGTAGATGCCAACTAAAATTCTTGAGAAAAGATCAAGGCAAGATATGAAACGAGAATACGAAGAAGTGCAGCCATATATCTACAAAAAGCTCAAAAGAATGATCAGTTGGTGCCACTATCTTTTCAAAATATTCAAAGCAATCACAACACCAAACCAATTAGAAAAAAAATATGAGATTCAGATTTACAAGGATGTGTATACCAACAATGCAAGTTATTGTTATCTTATCACAAAACTTTCCAATTTCAAAACAACCATGAGAAATAATATATCTCATTTACATTCCAAGATTTTCTTATTTTAAAGAGTGCATTGTAAATTTTTTCTTAAGTATGCATTATAAGTAACAAGAAATTACATCTATTATCATGAGCTTGAATATGCTTGCACAAGTAGGAGAAAATCATAGTTAAGCTTTCATAATGTGAGTTCTTCCACATCACAAAAGAATAGAAGGTTGAATCGAGTAAAAGTGCAAGGGAAACAAACTACAAATTTGTAAGAGTTCGAGTTCCAAGAGATGACATAAAAATGGAATATCGTAGGTACATGTTTTCATCTACAACATCAAGAACAACCACCTAGTGTGGAATGAACACCAATCAAGAAGAGGTAACAAAATGAGTAAAGCACTAATCATCTCATATAAATGATGATAAATCCAGAGATAGAAGAATGGTAGCTCAAAATATAGATTTGCAGTCAACTACCTCAATCCAAGTACGCTATATTCACTCATAATGGATTCAAATTTGTAAAGGTAATAAGTTTAGAAATTAAATTTCAGCTTTATCATGCAGATGAAGCACTATTTTTAGTTCTTAAATCCATTAATGAACTAAGAAATCAAATTACAAGATATCATTGAAGTAGTTTAGAAAAGAAACAAGCTACAATCACCATCATGTTTCAGTTCGAGCAATATACTTTCTTAAGTTCAAAGACTGGATTTTTAGTGATCGGGTATGTAAATATTCAAAATTACAATACAATGCTACCACAGTAATGCAAACTAAACAACTACCAAACTCCATTTCAGGAGCTCATTAATGTCAAGGTCATACATCAACATGTATAGAGGTGAAAACAATTTTGCATTTAGGTAAACAATTAAAAATTGTAGAAAATGCAATTGACAAGGGATTCATCATTGAATAATAATTTAAGTTGATTTTAAAGTCAGAAAAGAATCCGAGATGGGATAAATATTACAACCAAGCTCAAGTTGTTCTCATCCAGTTTGAGCTTTCCCAATGGACCATAATAATGTCAATATAACTCAACAAAAGAGTAAAGGCCGAGTTCAATAACCAAATCATAGTTATAATGTCACATTGAAGGAGAAGAGTCTTGAAAACAATTGAGCAATGTTGAAAAAAAATTCAGAGCACAACCCAATGGATAAATCAATCTATCAGTGCAATAGTGAAGAGTTAAGGTTACATACAAATAATACAAGTATGCTCAAAATCACAACAGAAGAAAGAACATCAAGGCTTAATAAGAAATATTATGTATACATGTACAAAATTGTTATTCTAGAGTTATTAATAGAGAGAAAAAGACATGGACATTGACTCAAAATTTCTTCGGTTGATAATATTTCTATTAGTTGATTTTATTTTGGAGCTTACATTGTACACTGTTTAAGAATTTTTAAGGTTTGTTGTCTAAAACATGATCAATCAAATGTGGATGGGGTTGTCCTCGACATTAGCATGTGAAACAAATTCTATCAAAATTATACTAAAACGCAGATAAAAGAAGCACGAACTAGGAATAGCCATTTTTGAGAATGGTAAAAATGAAAATCCATCAGAGGTCAAATGCATAGCTCGAGGGTAAAATAGATAATGGCAATCAACCTTTCAAATCGAGCCATTAATGTACAGTCGTATCAAATAGATTCAACCCATAATAAAAGAAATTATACCTAGATATGGAAATGCATACTTTCGTCCAACAGGAAGCTTCAAAATCATCCACATTCACACACATGAAAAACTCTTAGAGGAACATCTTGAAACCCTCACAAAAATGAGGAATGTGAATAGCCACACCATAAAAGGATGAGGGTATGAATAATACAAACATTGCAAATAAGAAATAGAGAAATCCCAACTCGAATGTGAGTGCAACAAAGGAAAATGGAAGATCAAAAATACATAGTAGCTCCAATTATCCAAACATTTGGCCACATAACCAACAAGATACCAACTCAGAAGATCAAATGCCATAGAATTTTTTTCCATATTTTTTCCCCTTTTATTTTCAAAACTCTCCATCAAAATAACAAAATGAAAGAGTAAATGTGTTTTAGAGCTTGAACCCTAACTTCTATCATCTGTGTAAACCATAGTTGGTTTAATTCTAACTGTGGTTAGGTCAAAGGATCTTATGACTGCCGAGATTCGATAATGGATTCAAGACATTTTTCATATGCTTTATGGTGTTTTGAATATTAAAATTATCAAACTTTGCATACAGGTCTAATCATATGCATGATTATGGCCAAAGTGGGAACCCCATTCGAATGTTTTAATTATTGTAAACTCTTAGATGGGGTAATTGTTTCCTAGTCACAGATCATGATACATGTTTCAAATTAAAGGGAGTCAAATGGAGATAAGACAAAGTTACACAACAATTATTTAAATTCATGTGCACATTTGCCAAGAATTCTATTTCTAGATAATGACGAAATTAGCTTTTTAGATATGTTTTAAAATAGACTATACCTTGTATTACTGGAGTATACCTTAATTAATGCAAGGAGTGATCCATACATCTC
Organism: Taxus wallichiana var. yunnanensis; assembly: GCA_018340775.1. Taxonomy (NCBI): domain Eukaryota; kingdom Viridiplantae; phylum Streptophyta; class Pinopsida; order Cupressales; family Taxaceae; genus Taxus; species Taxus wallichiana. The sequence continues at coordinate 535,294,293 of CM031236.1, forward strand.
ATGTAGAGGATGATTGAAAGGTCAAATTTAGTTTGACCAAACATATGTAAAGCTATTATTGGATTCATCTCCATATAGAACCAAGAGTTAAACCGAGTCTAGGAAGGCTATTTTTGGAGTGTAGGGGAGGTGCTTTTTCTATATATTGTATGCTTTTACAAAGCAGAAGGAGGCTTTTGATGTAATGAAGTGCTAGAGGATTTTTTCAGCAAGTTCCCTTTTATGAAAAGAAATATAGTTTTCCTTTCCAAAAGTATTTTACGGTTTGTGCATTAATGGTAGTAATTCTTGTGATTATTTTCCTTTAATTCATTAATTTTAATGCTTAAACTATCTTCCCTAATACAAAAATTGGTGTTTGCGATCAAATTTTAGTGTGCATGCTTTATTGTAAACTATTATTGTGAGGAATCACTTAGCATCTTTCAATTTTTGCCTTGAAATTCATCATGACCCTCTAGATCGTGCATGTTTAATACTTATTTTTGTTAAATTATGTGTGTTTATTTGTTAAAAACCACCAAAACCCTTGGTATATCACCACTTTTCCATTTTCAGTATACTTTCTTACCCTTAACCCCACAAGCTTAGTTTAGGGATACACCAAAAGGGAACAAACCCTTAGAATCTAGAGATTCACATCACATCTGGGATACCCACAACTGTGAGGTGTCTCAATTGTATATCCGTAGAATTGAGGAAGGAGAGAGATAGAAAAATCTATCGTTCCCAAAAGAGGGTGCACTTATGATAGATAACATTAATTAAGTCTATGCAATAAATGGAAGATGATCTTTAATCATCCATAGATACTTGAATGTTTCTCTAAATTATTGTAATTTCATTTTCAAAAGGATGATTATCTATCATTCACTAATTTATTTCTCAATTGAATTCTTAGTTTCTCTAAAAAACCTAATGTGTCTATCTAATTATAAAATTCTCCATTCAAATTAGGACCATATTTATGTCAATAATGAATAACAATAGGTGGGAATTTATGATTAAGAATATTCAAAACCACAAAGTACACAAATATACTTCTCAAAATGGTGTACAAGGAAAAGAGCCCAAGAATTTTAGTTTTACTATTATGGGAAACCAAAACCATATAAATATGGCTCTAGCAAAAATAAGAGCTATAAAGAAAATGATGAAGAGAGAGGAAATGGGAGAGGATAAAGAATAGTAAAATGGGATATCATATCAAAAGACATTACCGAAACACATAACATGCCAATAAGATCCTTATCTAGAAAAATAATATCTAAAAACACAAGTAGTGTAAGTGCATAGAAATGGGGGAAATAAGGTATAAGATAACATGTTTTTATGAAAATAGTTTCATCTAAACTTGGACCAAACAATTGAAATACCTACACACGTAAATTATAATAATTTAAGTGGGAAAATAGTATTTTGAGTGTAATTTTCTACACCACTTACTTATTTTGAAAATGGTGGAATTTAAAAGGGTCTCCTAGGTGATTTTCAAATAAGTAAACATATTTTTTACAAAAAAATTAAATATCTTCAATCATTATACCTCCATTTTTAGATTCATCAAGTATTTTTCAATTTATTTTCTTGAATGTTAAAAGGCATCCCATAATAATTATTAATAATATTTCATTTTTAATTATTTTTTAAGTGATAAAATCATGAAAATAAATATTCACTTGTGATCCTATCCACTCTTCTCAACCAAAGAGGAAATTTTAATCTATTTCAATGTTTATTAAATTAGTCTTTTCTTGTCCTAATTTTAGCATTTCATGAACATATTGGAAAATGCATACAACAATTAATAGCTACAAATTTCTAGTATGTTAATACATCTTAATAATAAATAAACAATAAATCCTTAACCATATCATATGGTAAAAGGAATTATATTATTAAAAAGTAAAAATTGAGATTGATGGTTTATAACATCTTTATGAAATGGTCTGATGAAATGTGTGACAATTTTTATTGCAATGGGTTATTTTTATTAAAATTAGCAACAAAATTAAGTATGTTGTGTTGTTGTGTGTCTAAACCTTAGGATTAGAAAATTGAGCCATTTCCTAGCCTAAGGAATTTTCCCAAATTTAAATTTAATACAATTTTTTTGTGGTTTAAGTGTTAATTTACATATACATGGAAATAGATATGGGACACAATTATAGTAACTTAACAAACATTATTGCTTTTTAAATTATTATACTTTAAATTTATTTTAGAAAATATAATAAACTAGTCCACCACTATCATTTTCTAATTTTTATATTTAGATTCAGAGATATAGGAGATAGATTTGTTTAGGAATTTTGTTTGAAAAGTAATCTAAATAATACTTAGTCATTTTTAAGAGTTTAATATGAAAAGATAAATTTATCTATGTGTAAAATTTTCTTCAAAGTGTGTGTTTAGGAAAACCAATAGTCATTTTTAAGGTTTTTAGTTCTTTCTAATTAATTACCATTCAGAATAATCATATTGATAACAAAATGATATTAAAATAGGAATATAGCTTGTAGTCTAATAAGTTGCATTTTTTATACAATTATGTGAATCTTAAGTGTGTAGAATAGATTTGATATTTAAATAATTGACAAAAAATAATTAGGTAATATAAAGGAATGATGGAGAGGTAACCTCTTTAAATTAGTTGGTGATGTGAACATGCTCATGGTGAAGGGTATCCTATTCAAGTGTGACTTCATACTAAATATGCTTGAGAAGGATGACCTTGTTAAGTATACAATCACACTATCATGTGCTCATAGAAATGTTTGACCTAGTTAAGTATGAGAAAATGTTAATGGAAAAGTGTGATCTAATCAAGTATGTTGGAAAACTTTATCCTTTCATAAAATTATGAAAGGTTTATTTCAATATATTGTGAAGAACCAGAAGAAGAAGATCAATTTTTTTGTCATGGAAAATACAAGTGAGTTATACTCATAGGAATTCAATTAATTCTATAGGGAATGTGGAATAAAATTAAAAAATACAACTCTGTACACAAGTCAAGCATAATAGAGTTACAAAGTAGATGAATAGAACATCGTACGCACCCAAAATTGTATGGTGCTACATTTATGGATATAGTAAAAATATCTTATGATGATAAATATATTTTCCACAACAAAGATGAAGTCTACATCCTCTCCTTTGTCTTTCAACATGCCTACATTGATTTATTTATCTTTTTCTCAAAATTTTGTCTCTTTCGAGTCGTTTTATGCTCATTTCTTAGTTTTTGTGACTTTAAGTTATGCAACTGCCACAACAGTTATGCAATTTCCGGTATTCCTAAACTGATGGTTACATAACCACCATGATGGTTCCATAAATTCTGTAGTGGTTGCATAGCCACCGGTTTGCGCAGACCGGCTATTCCGTAAGCATTAATCTGAGACTCCAAACTACATTTTTTGAACACGTGTTGCAAGATTTTAAGTGTCTTTCTCGCACATTTCTTAATCATTTATGTTGATTTAAATATTTTTGGATACATATCGAAGTCTTTTTCTCTACTTAATATTATTATAATTTTGATTTCCTCTCTTTTAGGTGATTTGGCACTTCTTGATTGCTAAGTGTGCTAGACTTATTTCCTATCATTTTTATATAAAATCCAAGTTTTTACCCGTAGCATGGGTTGAAGAATTTTGATTTTGATTTCACCATAACACTGTTGAAATATTTACAAGAAGTAAAAAAACAACATAGATAATTTCTTTGTTACTTATTATTTGCATTTTTGTCCAATCTACTCCCGTGTCTTCCTAATTTTTGATTTCTTCTACAAAAAACATTGTTCCCTAGATCACTTGGACTCTCATCTCTAGAAAGGAAGATGAGGAGATAATAGAACCATCATTACACCTAGAAATTGTTACAGCTCTACAAAAACTAGGTTGGGGGTATACTTCCAATTTCTTCAAAGCTTTATTCTAGAATATTGTCGTTAAATCAATAGAAGCAATAATTTTTTTAAGAGGAAGAATTCATAGAATATTCATTTACCTATAAGAATATTCCATTGATATTTTATTTTCATCTTATCCCTGTGGATTTTCTTGGGAAAGGATTTGGAGGAATTTCTTATGCACAAATTTCTTCACTTTTTCATTTTAAAGTATCTATAGATTTAAAAAAATTCATTACTAGATTTGTGTGTGTATGAGAAAACTTCCCTTGATAAATTATTCCCTTCTTATCCCTATGTAGCTACAAGGGGAAAAACATCGAGGAATATTTTGTATCCACACTTGTTATTTCATTTCTTCATTATTAATTACTTGTGTAATTTATTTGGTTTACCAGGGAAGTCTCAGGGGAAAGAGGAAATTGCTTCTGAGAAGCTTATTTCTTCCTATGATTCTGAGGTGAAGAATTTATAAGAAGTAGATATCCACAATTACAAATTAGAATAATCATTCTTTAAGGTAGATTCAATTTCCACATCCTGCAACATAGGAATAGCCACATCTGGTTATTCCTGTTTGTTTTGTTTTAGTGTAGAAGTAGATTGTTTTTTTGAAATTAGTTCTTTGTTTGTGTGTGTAGAGTTATTTTATTTTAATTAACTACTTTCAGCTCATTTATTTTAGGTAAATAAATTAGATTGTTCATTTCATTTTAGTTAATTAATCGGGAATTCATTTGTCTAATTAAAAGATTAAAACACACTTGTCTATTATTTAAGGTAGTGTTATCTCTCAGAAGTGCACCCTGTGATTAAGGGATAACATGTGTTATAAACTTGATTTTCCCTCACTTGTGTAGACATAATAGAAACACCTCAAGGTTGTGGGTATCCCTATGTTGAGGTGAGTCTCTAGGATTACAAGGCTAGTTCCTTTTTGATGTATCCTAAAACTGATTAACTGTGGGGTTTAAGGGTGAAGGATGGATTAAAACTGAAATTAAATGGGGTGATACACCAAATTTCTTAAGGGCTTTGACTGAGTAACATGGACAATATACTGATAAGAAATTAAAGGAGCAAAAACCAATGTGTTTCAACTCAATACTAAGGAAAAACACTTTTATGTTGAGAGAATAATCACAACAACACAATAGATAACTTACACACTAAGACTATGTAAAAACACCAATTTTGCAGCAAGGTAAGCTAATTAATTCAGGGAATGTAAATTCAAAAGAGTTAATAAATAATACACACCTCTATAAAGTATTACAAAGGAAATAACTGGTTCTCATTTAAGGGAAAAAATAGCCAAAATGGGCTTCAACACTTAGTACCTCAAAAATTCCTCCTATGTGCTTGTCCAATGCACACAATAAATAGCAAAAATATTCACCCATACCCCTAAAAATAGATGTTTGTTTATACCTCAGATTTCTAAAGCTGGAGAAGTTAAATCAATTTTTGCTAAAGCTTATTCTAAATTTTTTGTAGCTTCATTTAATGTTGTTGAGGTTATGAAAAAGAATAATATCAATATTTCTTTATGGGATGCTTTGAGTATTCTAGGACAACAAGAATTACTTTCTCATGAGCTTGCTAAGTTGCAGATTTATTCCAAAACAATGAAAAAGAAGCTCAAAAATTTGATATTGTTCTTGGTAAAGTTGAGAAAGATCGTATAAAAGATGGTAAATGACACCTATTTTTTATCTTTACTTATTATTGGTGATCATTTAGTTCATAATTGTATGATTGACAGTTGTGCAAGTAGCATAGTCATGCCCAAAGCAATTGCGAAAAAATGGGCCTACAATATGAACCAACATAAAAGAGTGTATTGCAACTTGATGGGACAACAACCAACAAAGTTGGTGTCATAAAAATTTGGAGGTAACCTGACATGCTTGTCCCAATGCTTCAATTTTACAAGATGTAGTTGTTGTGGATCGACCCCCTATTTTTCTCTTTGCTTGTCTAGAGACTTTACAACAAAAATAGGCGGTTATCTTTCTTTGGATTGGTATTTCTTGTTTTTCACTACGAGATATGGAACTAAGGTTACAGTGAATTCAAAACCTTTAGCTATATTTCATATTGAGCCTCATGCTCCAAATGTTGTAGAAAATTATGTAGCCAAAAATCAAACTGATTTTGATGTCACAACTCAAATTTCTACATTAGATGGTGTCTCTAATTTGTTTATGGATAAAAAAGTGCATGAAGAATACGCTTATGATAATTACAATGAGGTAAAGAAGGATTATTTGGTGTGTATTTTCTTCACGAAGAAAATGCACCCATTCCCTTGTTTTCCAAAATAGAAAGTACAATAGAAGGCTTATGGAAACTTTATTTTGATGGAGCAAAGAACAAGAAAGGATAAGGTATAGGTTTGATGTTGACTTCCCCTTCAAATCAGAGGTATTTTTAGCTCTAAGTATACAATTTTCATGTAATTATAACGTATCTAGATATGAATCATTAATTCATGGCCTAAATTGGGCCAGAAAGAGAGGAATCAACATGTTACAAGTTTATGGTGATTCTGAATTAGTTATAAATCAAGTTAAGAACTATAATGTTTGTAAGAATTCATTGCTGAAATATTACAAGCATAGAGTTTAGACTTGATGGATGCTTTGAAGCTATTAACATTTGATTAGTCTCAAGAGTTGAAAATAAGCATGCAGATAGAATTGCAGCAGTTGGAACTAGATTTGAAGTGCTAGAACAAGTTGAAAATGAAAAAACAACCTCATATAAAGATAATAATTAGACCTTCAATGCCTGATAATGAAGAAAATTGGTAGGTTTTTGAAGATGATAAACAAAACTACAGATTTCTGCAGTAACAAGCTGAATTTTCTGTAGTTAATCGGGAGAAATTACAACACCAATATGGTGATCAGATTATATAGCTGAAGACAAATAAATTACCTCAAGGGCTTATTACCTTAGAAGATATTTTCAGTTTTGATGACCAACTTAGAAAGGATAAAGGAAATATTTCAACACACGTTGATAACTATGAAGAAATATAAGTTGATGATGGGAAGACATTGTAGATTGGAAAGGTATGTTCCTTAATAGAAAAAAATATATTTTATCAGCTTATGCAAAGAATTCAATTTTTTTTTCTTGAAAATACCAAGATCTTAAAGGTTTTGATCCTAGTTTGGCACAACATACTATTGAATTACAGCCAAATTCAAAACCCGTTAGGAAAAAATAGAGGCCTATTAACCCCAAGATTGATCCATTAATGAAAAAAGAATTGTAAAAGTTAATTGAATCAGGAATTATTTTTCCCATCAAGCATTCAAGTTGGGTTCTCAACCTTGTGCCTATTCGGAAAATGAATGGTGAAATTTAGTTGTGTGTGGATTTCAGAGATCTTAATAAAGATTCATTAAAAGATCACTATCCACTGCCCAATATGGATCAAATTTTAAGAACAATTTTAGGTTTAGATAGGTTTTCCTTATTAGATGGTTACAATGGATAAAATCATATTCTAGTGCATGAAGAAGATAGGAAAAGATAACCTTCACCATGAAGTGTGGTACTGTTAGTGTAGAATCACAACACCCCTAAATTGACCTCTCAGATCTGCAGTTTAGAAATGGGTCATTTGGTGTGATTGCACAACATGGAGTCTTCCCAAAGTGTGGGACTTTGCATTTGGAAAAACTCTCCAGATTGAGGTTGGTTCCTATCCCTCTGTTTAGGTGCAAGCATGAAATTTTAGAGGTTCTGTTTTAAATCCTACTCTAATTGCAAGGGGACAGAGTTAAAGGATGCAAGAAAATTAAACCTAACCTAACAAGGTGATGCACCAAAGGAATGATGGACAATTGCCTTGCTGATAGACACAAACTAGAAGAATGCAACACAATAGCATGCACAAATAACCAAAGTTGTAATGAAGGATCAAAAGACAACAAATAACATAGAAAGGGATGAAGATCATCCACAGAACATGTATTATTACTCTCACAGCTTGATATGATGCATTACAATAGTAACAAGGAAAATTTGCATTTACAGTCTATCTGGGAGGTCTGAAACTCCATGAATTCACTTGCCAAGGGGAAGAGGGGAGCTTTGTAAAACAAAAAATGTCCAACCCTTTACAATGAGCCAAAAATTTGCATATATCGATGAAGCAGAAAGCAGAGGAGCGAGAAACGTGGGAAAAATTGATTTGAAGGTCCAACCACCTGACAAGATCCATTAAAATGGCAAGGGAACCTTCACAAATCTATTTTCCAATGTATTTGACCATGCTGGAGAAAAATGGATGCCATACCGCATTAATTTTGGTGGTTAGATGTTTGTTCTACATTTTTTCCCGTGCCTGGACTTTTCTTCATTTTTCTCCCACCAGACTTCACCAAAATTCAAAATTGAAGCATCCATGTTGAAGAGGGTGTTGAGAGATTTCCAATGGTACAAAATTTGTGGAATTTTGACCACTAGATCGGGAGATATGCCCATTTGAAGTTCTGCAACCAAATTAGGGCAAAAATGGTGAAAATCGGGTTTGCGGGCCCAAAATTTCCTTTTCTCAGGATTTTTGCAAATTTAAAAACCTAGAAACCTCTCGTAAGCCCGTAGCTCCATTGCGATATGTGGTGCCTTCGATTGGCAGGGGCCAAGAACTAGCATTTCACCTTTTCGGAACAAAAGTGCAAAATTTCCCAAAGTCTCCCGACAGCCCACCTTCTCACTGGTGATGTGTATCAGAAATGACATGTGGCCTTCTCTCATTGGTTGATGAGGACTGCGACTCCATTTCATGCTTTGAAACATTTTGAATAAAATCCAAAAATGTTAAATTTCCTTCGATGCCCGCCTTCTACCACTAACGATGGGCCGATGGCCGAACACATGGTGTCTTTCGATTGGTTTGCAGAGGCATGGTTTAATCTTATTCCTTTAGCTTTTTGACAAAAGAGCCAAAATTTCCTTTATACCCTCGACGGCCTGCCTTTGCACCGATGGCCATGTGTCATCTTTTGATTGGCCATGGAGACATGGCTCAATTCATGCCTTTAAACCTTTTGGACAAAATGGCCGAAATTTCTTAAGTTCCTCCGCATCCTCACCTTCCCGTCGATGACATGTCTCTTTTGATTGGGCATGCGGGGCCTTAAGCATTTTTCCTTTATCTTCTTTTTTGCAGGCTTGTGGGCTGATAATTTACTTTATGTTTTTAGCCCAAAAATGCTAAGTGCCAACACTTTCCCCTTGGCCCCGCAAGTGCACTTTTTCCCCTTCGCGAGCCCATGGGCCAACAATTGAATTGGTGCCTTCTAGCCTAAAAGGCTAAGTTAAAAAATTTTGTTCGGGCCCCCATCAATGCATTTTAGAACCTTTCCGAGCATGTGGGTTTAAAGTTGATTTTTGCACATTTTAACAAAAATGCCTAAGTGTCTTGAAAGTCTTCCACTGCTCTGTCGACGGTTGCTTATTGGCCATGTGTCATCTTCTGATTGGTGGGGCTAAGAATTTTTCTTTCTCCTTGGGCTTGTGGGCTGAAAATTCACCTTAAATTTTTAGCTAAAAGAGGCTAAGTCCTGAAGTTCTCTCCTCGCCCCACTAGTTTTCCATTTCTCTTAGTAAAAGTTTTCCCTAAGCCCGCCATCCCGCCTTGGGCAAAAATCCTCCTAAGGCCCATCGGCCCATAACTTTCAAAATACTTGGAGTTAGGAGGACTTCTTTACCTTTCTGGAAAGGGGAAGAAATTTCCCATCTGATGAAGCCATTTCTAGAAAATTTTGAGTGCCTAAAATGTGTAAAATTTGAGATTGAAGCACAAGGAAGGAAAAAATGGAGGTAAGTTAACCAAAATAAGCATGGGCTTATTTGGGATAACAATTTTGGCGACTCAGAAGGGTCATCTGCCTGCTAGATGAAGTGATCAGCTGCCTTGAAGCATCCATTGGGCATGGAGTCATGATTGATAGCCTACTACTAATGTAAAATTTGAAAACTAGCCCCTGGGCTACTTGGAAACCTATTATAATTGAAATTGATCTTGACCAAATGCCAATTCCAAAACACTGCATGAGAGCAAAAAAATTCCACAACAACACTATGTACAAAAATGGAAATCATACATGCTTGAATTAGATAATGCAGAGTGTGCAAAGTACTTAGGAAAAAGCAAACTAGACTACAACAAGGCAATGTGCACAAGCACTTGGAGGAATTGAAAATCTTAACTAATATGTACAAAGGGGAAACCTTTCTTTTCAGCATAAATGTTTGAGGTAGATCCCATTCACTAGAATATGAAATTATTCACCATCCAATGTAGACAATTGGAAGGCATTGCTACTTTTACACCCTGTGACCATGTAGGGGCCACTCCAGATGGCATCAAACTTGGAATGTCTTCCTAGTTTTTCCCGGTCTGCATCCCACTTTAATACTAGATCCCCTTCTTGAAAGGTCCTTGCTTTTGTTTTCTTATCAAAACATCTTTTGACTAAGGCCTGATCCTTTTCCAATGCTTGAATTGAATGCTCTCTGATTTCTTCCAACTCCATCAACTCTGCATATTTTGCTTCCATTGGTTCAAACTCAAACAACTCCAATTGCTTCATGAGTTCCAATGCTGGAAACTCAAGTGATATAGGCAACACTGCCTCTTTCCCATAAACAAGTTTGAATGGAGAGTTTCCTGTAGATCTCTTGGGTGTTATTCTATCAGCCCATAGAGCTGATTTGAGCTTAGTATGCCAAGTTCTCTGATTTTCATCAAGAGTCCTTCTGATAATCCTTAGTAAGTTCTTGTTTGTGGACTCAGCTTGGCCATTACCTTGAGGGTAATAGTTTGATGAAGTGCTCAAATAGATTCCATTCTTAACAGCCCATTCAGTGATCTTAGAACCTATGAATGCCAAGGCATTGTCTGATATGATGGTGGCTGGTATTTATCCCTTCATAGAAATCTAGTATGCTAGATTCATTGGCCTCTTTGAGTGCTACTGCCTCAGTCCACTTAGTGAAGTAATCTGTTGCTGTGAGGATCCACTTGTGGCCTTGGCTTGAGTTTGGATTGATGACTCTAATGAAGTCCAATCCCCATTACATAAATGGCTGGTAAACTGAAATTGGATGCAATGGAAGTGCTGCTAGCCTCTCTTTACCTGTGAAAATGCACATTTTTTGCACTTCTTGATCCATGCATAGTAGTCACTAAATACCTTGGGCCAATAATAACCCACCCTCATGATCTTGAGAGCTATCACCCGTGGAGCAAAATGACCTCCAGCTACTCCATCATGGAATTCTTATAACACTTTATCAATTTGAGATGTTCTAATACACCTCAGCAGAACACCATTGATATATTTTCTGAACAGAACGCCATCAACAAGCACATATGGAATGGCCTACAATCTAAAATATCTCCTCTTTACTTTTCTCATTTCTGGAGGGCACATGCTTGTCTACAAGAAATGTATTACATTCTGAGTCCAACAAGGGGTGGGTACTTCATCATTTTCTTTCCTTGACCATCTTGTAGGATCAAAACAACTTCTTCTTCATTGTTTGATTCAACTTGTTGACTTTAGGCTAATTGCTCGCATAGACCTTTCCCATGGACCAACTTAGTGAATTTGATCTCAATGTCATATTCCATGATGTGGGTGATCCATCCTGCACACTTTTCATTCAGTCCTTGTTGAGAAGGAAGTCTTTAACTCCCGCATGAGAGACTAACAACTGGATCTTATTGTTTGAAACCAGGTGTTTGAATTTCTTTAAACTTCTGATCACTACAAGGACGTGTTTTTCAATGAAATAATATCTTACTTCATAGTCTACTAGGCTTTGGATGAAGAAGGTGATTTCTACTCTACATTATCTTTTTCTACTGCACTAAGATGGCAGAGGTTGTGTCGCTTCCTCCAAAGGCATAGAGCACAAAGTCCTTGGAGAAATCTGGGTTCACAAGAGTTGGAGCTTGTGATATAGCTTCTTTGATAGCCTCAAAACTTCCTTTTCCTTCAGTTGTCCACCTAAATGCCATGCTCTTCTTTAACATCAATGTTATTGGCTTGACAAGGGCAACAATGTTTAGAACAAACCTGCAGACAAAATTAATCCTTCCTAAGAAGCTTTGGAGGGCCTTCTTGTGACTTGGCAATGACAATGCTCTGATCGCTTCAACTCTCTCTGGGTCAATTTTTAACCCCTCTTTAGAAACAATATGGCCTAGGATTTTTCCCTCATGAGCCAGGAATATGCATTTTTTGGGATTTAATGATACCCCAAATCTTCTACACCTTTGAAATACCTGTCTCAGATGAAAGAGATGATCTGCAACATTTTTAGAGAACACAGTTATATCATCAAGATATATCAGTACTATTTTGTTGATCAATCCCTTAAATTCCATATCCATGGCCCTTTGAAAGGTGGCTCTAGCATTAGATAATCCAAATGGCATCTTCCTATAGGCATAGGTCCCCATTTGGTGGTGAAAGTTGTCTTGAATTGATCATCTTCTTTCACCATTATCTGGTTGTATCCTGAGTATCCATCTAGCAATGAAAACCTCTCAGAGCTAGCAACAACCTACAATATTTTCTCCATTGATGGAAGTGGGTAATGATCTTTGAGGGATGCTCTATTCAAGTCTCGAAAATCCACACACAACCTAATTTCTCCACTCTTTTCTTGGATGGAACCAAGTTTGCAACCCATCTTGAATGCTTGATTGGGAAAATAATACTTGCCTCTATCAGCTTGTTTAGCTCCTTCCTCATAAGAGGCTCAATGTGTGGGTTAACTAGCCTTTGCTTTTTCCTGATGGGCTTAGCATTTGGATCCAGTTCAATTGTGTGTTGTGCTAGCTTTAGATTGAAACCTCTCAGGTCTTCATAGCTCCAAGAAAATACATCTGGGAACTCTTGGAAAATTTGTGTGAAATCATACCTTTCTTGTTCGGTGGCCACTTTTCCAATTTGAAGTGTTTTGTTCTCTCCCACGGAGATGGGTTCTGAATCTTCTCCTTTGACCTGTATGTTAGCTTTCTCCTTATGAAATTGGTCATTAGGATTGAAAATTAACTCCAGTGTCACTAAACCCTTTAGGAGATTGTTTTTCACAGTTGCATTACTTAATCCCCATACTGCTGCTCTAAATTTTCTTGATTTTTGACAGAGAACTCAACTCTCTTCCCGCAAAAATTAACAATTTTTTAATCATTTTCAAACAATTTCCAACTTTTTTTATTGTCTGGGATAGTTGGCCTCGCAATCACATGGATGTTTGGTTACATTTTGTCTCTTTTGATACTCTCCACAACATCAAAATTTGCTCCAACTGCTGCAAGCCTATCAACAACTTCATTCTTCTTCCTTGGGATGGAATTGATGCTAAAAGCTCCAAAATCCTCAATGAGATCCCATACCCTATTTTTGTAGCTCTTGAGCAGGTCATTCTTTGCAGCATGTTGTCCTCTTACTTGATTAACAATCATCTCACTATCACCAAAGACTTGCAAGTTTCTAATGCCTCTCTTCCTTGCCCAATGAGATCCATGGATCAAAGCCTCATATTCAGCAGTGTTGTTTGAGCATGCAAACTGAAACCTAAAAGCTGAATAATACTTAATGCCTTGAGGTGAAACAAGCATAGCTCCTCCTCCTGCACCTTGTCTACTTCTTGAGCCATCAAAGAATAACTGCCATACCTCATTATCATCCTTGTGGTCTAGCTTGGTGATGTTAGGGAGAGGATGATTTTCTTCATGCAAACAATAGACTCCTAGCTCAGATTCTTCTATTTCCTTGTAGGGGTCAAAAGCATGTACCTTGCTTGCCCATTCATCAAGAGTCAAGTCTAGAATGCATCCAACCTTAGTATCAGCTTCATGGGTGCTTGGATAATCCTCTTGATCAAAAGCTGAACAATTTACATTGATTGGGCTTGGTGTGTGAGGTTCAATATGAAAATTTGCAATTGGCTCGGATTTGATTGTAGCCTTAGCTCCATATCTCATTCTAAATAACATGTGTGACCAATCAATAGAAAAATAGCCCCCAATTTTGGTAGTGAAGTCTCTTGACAAGCACAAGGCAAAGAGTGGTGGCAAATCTATGACTGACATATCCTGCAAGATGGTGACATTGGGGCATGTATGCAAGGTAAGGCTCAAATCTTTGATTACCCCAATTGTAGCTACTATTGTCCCATCTAGTTGCACTACACCTTTGGAGATGAATTCATATTGAAGGCCCTAGTTGATTAGCTATTTGCTTTGGCATTACAGAACTACTTGCTCCAGAATCAATCATGCAATTATGTACTAATTTATCCCCAATGATCAATGAGACATAGAATGGAGGGGGCTTCAAATTTTTACCTAGCTTTCCCCCATGATTTCCTTCAGGATGAGCTGCATTGGTGAGAACTTTTTCTTGATGATTAGGTGGCTGATTTGATGCTAACCAGTTTATAATGGCAGCTTGCAATAGATCTCTTTTTCCTGGGATAGCCAATGATTCCCACATTGATATGTTCACATTTGTCTTCTTCATCTGCTCAATGATGTTGAAAGGGAATGAGATGTCTCTTTGTCTGCCCTTTTCTCTGCACATTCTTTTCTTGTGCATGGGCTATTACAACTGGTACTTGATCTGGTCTAGAAGGTGGCTTGGGATGACCTTGTACAATGGGGTTATACCTTTCTTGTTAACACCTTGTGGAGTAATGGAGGGTTGTGAATCACTTGAATTTGATGACTTCCCTTCTCCAATGTTCCTCCTCTTTGACCATGTATTAGCTTCTACACTTTGAGAAGGTGTTTGGTTCATTCCACAAAAACATGACATGACATGACACTTAGAGGACTTAATCCTGTATGGGAGAGTTTATATCATGACATGATGTCACAATAGACCCCATTTTGCAGGTATATTCTTAGATGTGATCTCGTTGTATAGTACCCTGACGGTGGCCCACAAAGCATTGTGAAGTGATTGTGATGTGGATATGTCAGGTGTTTTGTATTTGTAAAATTAAAATCATTTACCAAGGACCAACATTTTATTTTAATGATTTGTTGAGAAGCTCTGATGCTCTTCTTATTATTCTTTTTTATTGTGAGATTTTTTAAGGACTGCAATATGACTACCTAGCCATTTTCATTGATTGTCAAGATTTCTTGGATTTTACCTTTTATTGGTAACTCGGAGCTTGTTTGTCTTGAAGGCCACTTGGCTAAATGTCATCAAGAATTTTACATGGTTTTCATCTATCCCGTTGATGATTTGGTTCTATATTGTTTGCATTATGCTCTCTAGTTGTATGGGGTACACCCTATGTCTCTTGATTGTCATCCTAGATGCTTCAGATCATGCCTTTGGTTTTGGAGTGATGGACTTTGTGTGCCTAGGACCTTAGAGTAACCCTTTCATTACTCGGATTTCCCTAGGGAGAGGGATCTCCATGTCATGCATGATAGTTGGTAGATTTGACGGTGATTATGTTCCTTCTTGCACCCTAGTATGATTTTTATTCTTTATCGGGATAGATGTGACACTCAGTGTGAACTTATGGATTATGTCAGGGATGGATTAACTCTTGGATAATTATAGGTTTTGGAGTCCTACTCACTTTCTTTTTATTATTTAAGGAAGATCAAAATGTTGTACTATAATCATCTTGGGTAAATATGGTTATACTCAAGTTCCTTTGAAATTTGTGCTTAAATAAGTATGCTTATTTGATCTAGACAACCCATAGATTAATGTAAGCTTGTTTTAAATATCTTAAATTGTTATCTCGGATGCACTGTAATCCATTAGTATCAATGTATATTGAGGATGATATGGATGCTTTGGACTCTTTTGGAATTTGTGCTTAGATATTTTGGTTTTATAGGTCTTAAGTTTCCAACCTTGGCTATGTTTATGTCATGCTCTTTCATCCAAGGCTATAACTCTTGACCTTAGAGGCTATGTTTTGGGTAAATCATTTGACTACCCTCTTGATATTTTGATGTCCTCTTGGTGAGGAAGTGTGGTGTCTATGGGGTAATTTCCCCCTTGTTATCTTGATTTCTTGGTTGATGGTATCTTGTGGAGGTATAAATTTTGTTAGAAACTCTCTCTCTCTCTCTCTCTCTCTCTCTCTCATATAGTGAACAATTATTGAGTATAAAATGTAAACATTTTTTTCTCCCTCACATTGATCTAAACTCCTTGAACTCGTAAAAGTAAATTTATAACTTCATAAGGTACATCTTCATCGTATCTCTTATCGATACTTGTGGAGACTCACTTGGAATGCATCGGTGATGCATGTAAATTTTGGGAAAACTCTTGTAAACTTGGTGTGTTCCATTTTGGTTAATGACCTCTTGTTTCTATAAACTTAATAATGTGATAATCTTGGCTCTTCCTACTCATTAAAATTCAATTGGTAATGTGATAAACCTGAGCATATTAGAACTCTAATTAGGAGGCTTGGACTTTTGAAACTTAATAAGTAAATTTGGACATTAGGAAGATGGTTCCTTACTCTAACTTGGTAGTTTAATAGAAGAAATAAAATAGAAACTAAAAGGTGGTTCCTTACTCTTACATTGCAATGTGAAGGAACTACACTTATTGAAAGGGAAATCCTACTCTAAACAAACACTGTAATATTTTCAATAATAAAGTGTTTGAGAAACATACCATTCACAGGAATGGGAAGTTCCTCTCCATTCAGCCTTGAAATCTAAAAAGAATTATGTTCTTTGCAAGATGAAATCATGTAAGGACCACTCCAGATTGTATTGAACTTCGTGTGATTTCCTGGATTTGCACGATCAACATCCCATTTCAACACAATGTCTCCTTCATTAAAGATTATGAACTTAGCCTTCTTATCAAAAGTTTTCTTCATTTGTTTCTGATTCTTTTCCATGTTCACATGAGCTTGATCTCTCAGCTCTTGTAATTCCATCAATTTTGCATAACGAATTTGCAATGGTTCATTCTCAAGTAGCTCCATCTGATGTAGCAAATCTAATGTAGGTAACTCAACTGAAATAGGCATTCTTGCTTCTCTTCCATAAACAAGCTTGTATGGTGAATTGCCAATTGATCTTTTAGGAGTCACTCTATCAACCTAAAGTGTTGAATTCAAAATTAGATGCCAAGCTCTCTAGTTATCTTTCAGTTTTCTTCGATTATCCTTAAGAGATTCTTGTTATTACTTTCAGCTAACCCATTACCTTGTGGGTAATAATTAGATGATATACTTAAATAAATTCCATGGTTGACATCCCAATCTGTTACCTTTGCACCAAGAAATGCTAAGGCATTATCTGAAATGATAGTTGTTGGAACACCAAATCTGTAAACTATACCTTCATAAAAGGATAGTATTGAAGTTTCGTTAGCATCTTTCAAAGCTATTGCTTCAGTCCAACATGTAAAGTAATATGTAGCATTCAAAATCCACTTGTGTCCTTGTGACAAAGGTGGGTTTATCATGCCAATAAAGTCAAGACCCCACTACATGAAAGGTTGATCCACTAAAATAGGTTGTAAGGGCAGTGAAGCTAAACATTATTTTCCAACAAAGAAATCACATTTCTTACACTTTCTGATCCATTCGAAATAGTATTTGAATATGTTGGGCCAATAATAACCAACTTTCATAATTTTTAAGGTTGTGGTACGTGTTGAAAAATGACCTCCTGTAGGTCCTTCATGGAATTTGGATAATAATTATTGAATTCTATCATAATCAACACATCACAACAAGATTCCATTTATATATTTTTGAATAACACACCATCAATAAAAACATAAGGTATAACTTGTAACCTGAAATTTTTTCTTTTCCATACCTTTTGGATAAGTGCCATGTTGTAGATAGTTAACTAAATCAATCATCCATCTTGATTCTTGAACTTCTTGAACAAGCTCAGGTTGTTGATTTTCTAGTTGCACCATGCTATCTGATTGCTGATACATAACTTCAGCATGTTGTTCTAGATCTTCTGATTCTACAACCTATTGTTTTTCCATATCAGCAATTAGATGCTCACACAAACCTTTACCTCAAACTGTCTTTGCAACATGGATATCAACATTGTATTCCATGACTTTCGTTATCCATCCTACTCTCTTCTCATTCAATTCTTTATTTAACAAGAAATCTTTTACACTTGGATGAGAAACAAGAACATGTATCTTGTTGTTTGAAAGCATGTACTTAAAATTCTTTAGTCCTCTAACTACTGAAAGTAATTATTTTTCAAGAAATGTGTACCTTGTTTTGTAGTCATGAAAACTTTGTCCAAAGAAAGCAATTGGTTGCTCAATATTTTCATCATTAACCTAAGTTAATATGGCTGAGATTGTTTTAGCTCCTATAAGTGCATACATTGTAAAATCTTTATCAAAATTTGGATTTACAAGAGTAGGAGCTTGAGAAATGGCTATTTTAATTTCTTCAAACCCTTCTCTCCCTTCACTGGTCCAAGAGAAATTCTTCTCTTTCTTCAACATAGTTGTCAATGGTTTAACCAATGTTGTAAAATCTAGAACAAATCTTCTAACAAAGTTGATTTTTCCCAAAAAAACTCGTAATGCCTTCTTGTGATGAGGAAATGATAGCTATGATATGGCTTCAATTATGAAAGGGTCAATTTTTAAACCTTGTTTAGAAACAATATGATCAATAAATTTACCTCGATGTATCAAAAAGATAGACTTTTTGGGATTCAAATATATTCCAAACTGTCTGCATAACTGAAAAGTCTGCCTTAGATGTATTAGATGTTCATCAATTTTTGAAAATATGGTAACATCATCCAAATAAACCAATATGCATTTATTTAATAAGCTACGAAAATCCATGTCCATTGCATGTTGAAATGTTGCACCAACATTTGAAAGGCCAAAAGGCATTCTTTTGTAAGCATAAGTACCCCACTTGGTGGTAAAAGATTTTTTTACCTATCTTCTTCTTAGACTAGAATCTGATTGTATCCACTATAACCATCCAAAAGAGATAGTCTATCAGAACCAGAAATTGTTCTTAAAATATGATCCATATTAGGTAGTGGGTAATGATCTTTTAGTGAAGCTTTATTAAGATCTCTAAAATCCACACATAATCTGATTTCTCCATTCTTTTTTGAACCGAGAACAAGATTGGCTACCCAACTTGAATGCTTAACTAGAAAAATGATACTTGATTCGATCAACTTAGATAACTCTTTTCTCATTAAAGGCTCTATCTTGGGATTTATAGGCCTCTATTTTTGCCTAACTAGTTTGGAATTTGGTTGTAATTCAATGGTATGTTGTGCCAAACTTGGATCAAAACCTTTTAGATCTTGGTATTTCCAAGCAAAAACATCCTTAAATTCTTTACAAAGATTGATAAAGGAATGTTTCTCAGCTAAGGAACATACCTTTCTAAGAAATAATTTTTTTCCATCATCAACTGAGATCTCTTCATAATTGTCTGCATGTGTTAAAATATTTTTTTTCTTTCCCTAACTGGTCATCTACATTGAAGATGTCTTCTAATGTGACTAAACCTTGAGGTAGTTTATTGGTCTTTAATTGAACAATCTGGTCACCATATAAGTGCTACAATTTCTCTTGATTTATTGCAGAAAATTCAGCTTCTTGCTACAAAACCTACAAATTTGTTCATCATTTTCAAAACCCGACAATTCAAATCATTATTAGGTATAGAAGGCTTGACAATCATCTTTATGTGAGGTTGAATCTCACTATTTTTAATCTGTTCCAACACTTCAAAACTAGCACCAATTGTTGCAAGTCTATCTGCATGCTTGTTTTCTGATTCTAGGAATGGACTGGATATTAATAGCATTGAAATATTCCATTAAGTTTGAAACTCTATGTCTATAAGAATTCATTAATGGATTCTTACAAACATTGAAATTTCTTACTTGATTGATAACCAACTCAGAATCACCAAAAATCTGTAACATGTTAATACCTCTCTTTCTGGCCCAAAGTAAGCCATGAATTAATGCTTCGTATTCAGCTACATTGCAAGTACATGAAAATTAGAGACTCAAAGCTAAGAAATACCTTTCATTCATGGGGAAGTGAGCATCAAACCTGCTCCTTGTCCTTTCTTGTTCTTAGCTCCATCAAAATGAAGCTTCCAAATCCCTTCTACTACATTTTTGTTTTGGACAAAGAAGGGAATTGGTGTGTTTTCCTCATGCAAGCAATACACACCAAACATATGTTCTTCAACTTCTTTGAAAGGATCATGAGCATGTTCTTCATGTGTCTTTTCATCCATGAACAGATTAGAAACACCATCTAGTGTTGAAACATGAGTTGTATTATCAAAATCAGACTGGTCTATGGCTGCATAATTAGCTAATGCATTAGAAGCATGAGGCTCGATATGAAATATGGCCAACAGTTTAGAATTGATAGTAAATTTGGTCCCATAATGTGTAGTGAAGAACAAAAAGGACCAATCTGAAGAGAGATAACCTCCTATTTTGTCGTGAAATCTCTAGATAAGCATATAGCAAAGTAAGGAGGTAAATCCACAACAAGTAACATCTTGCAAAATGGAAACATTTGGGCAAGCATGTAATGTTACCTCCAAATTTCTAATGACACCAACTATATTAGTTGTAGTCCCATCAAGTTGTAGCACACTCTTCTCTATAGGCTCATACTACAGTCAAAAAAATTGCAATTACTTTTGGCATAATTGTGTTACTTGCACCGTTGTCAACCATGCGATTTGAACAAGATGCTCTCCAATAATTAGAGATAAATAAAATGGTGGTGGTTTCTTGATATCATGAGCATTTAAGACCTTTTGAACCATCCATTTAACTTATTTAATGTGGTCCTATTCCATTGTTCCAAGGACCATGTCTATTTTTGAACTTCTTTTCTGTTATTTTTAAAAATCAGAGCTTAGAAAGTTCATGAGAAAGCAACTCCTACTGTCCTAGAATACTTAGAGCATCCCACATTGAGATATTAACATTATGCTTTTTCATTACATCAACAATGTTAAAAGAAGAAATAATTTTAGAAACAGACTCTATTGTTTTAGCATAGGCTTTAGTGAAAACTGACTCTGCTTCAGCTACTTTTGATATCTGAGGTATAAATAATATTCTTGGATTAGGATGTAGTTGTTTTTTTCTGTCCTTTACCAATTTGAAACACCTGCTATTTTTGTGGAACAACATAACTATTAGCTGAGTTTTTTCCTGTAGTTACAGCTTTATCTCGTGATGTGGCAAAAAACAAGCCTTGTTGACCAAAATAAGCTCACACTTATTTTTGGTCAACTAACACCATTTTCCCGTTTTGGTGCTTCAATCTAAATTTTTATATATTTTAAGCACTTAAGGTCCCCTGAAATAATTTCCATCAGATAGGAAATTTCTTCCCCTTCCGTAAATATAAAAAGTCCTAACTCCTCATATTTCAGAAATGGCAGCCAACGGGCTGGGAAGGATATTTTGCCAAATGCGGGTTGGCGAGCCTGGGGAAGAATTTTCACCAAATGGGAAGATTCAGATGGTGGGGTGGCAAGAGATATTTTGGCATTTTTGCACTTTTTGTAAAAGGCACAAGTTATAATTGTGGGCCCGCGATCCCAGAAAGGATTTCTTTTGCTAAGTAGAAAATGCGGGCCGGCGGGCCCAGGATGCAATTTGGGAAATGAGAAGTTACGGAGCCGTGGGCCTAGAGAAGTATTTTCACCAAAATTTAAAGTTGTGAGAGTCGGCCGAAAGCCCCCATGTGCCTCAACGGTGCAAGTTCAGGGGCAGGACCCAAAGGGACAGTCCCTAAACAAGCGCAAAGCTTCCACATGTCCCAAGTCTGAAAAGGAGACCGAATTAACAGTTGAAAAGTTTCAGGGTAGTGAAATCCTCCATGTGTCTCATTGGCATAACTTTAAAAGGCACGGCTCAAAGAAGGACCTTGAACTAGCACCAACCCGCCATGTGGTCAAAGCTCAAAAGTTGAAATGGCCCGAAATCGGTTACGTATAAAAGGAACAACAGAATCCCCCACGTGTCTCTTTGGTGTAACTTCAAAGGCACGATCCAAAGGGAAGTCCCCAAATGAATGCCAACCTAGCACATGGTCAGAGTCTGAAAAGGTAAGGTTAGTCATTTAAAATTCCAAGCTCGAGATAGGCTGAAATAAGCCTCCACGCGTCATCTCAACGCATTTTCAAATTTAAAATTCGAAGGCAGTCCCAAAACATGCGCGAGCTCGCATCATGTGCCTTTTCCATGTAACTTCAAAGGTAAAATTTGGGGGCAATTTCCAAATGAGCACAAAGAATCCACGTGTCTTGGGTTAAGCACTTGTCTCCACTAACAAGAGAGGCTTAGGAAGATGACAAAGAAAATAGATCGAGTGCCAGCAAATGATGCCACGTGTTGGTCCAGAGTGACTTCAAGAGTGTGGAGGATGGGGTGAAATATTAAGATGCACGAGGCTTCCATGTGGGTCTTGCATGGATGGACTCTTTTAAATATTGTGATCTTACGACCTTAATCTTCAAACAACCATATATTTCAACTGGAAGCTCAGAATTGAGCGGGAGAGGACATTTTGGAAAACTCTCGACGTCGGCTTCTCACCTGCCACCATTAATATTTCGGCCCACCATTTTTGAGGTTGTCAAGTCTCCCACCTACTACCATGATGAAGAATGGGCCTCCTTCTTTTCTAGCAAGAAAAAACACATGAAGGCATGGACTCTATCAGGGAACCCATCATATTTTTAGGAAAAATTAAATGCATCGCTAGGGTGGTTGAAGCAGTTTTCAAATTTTTACCTCTCTCCTTCTCTCTTTCTTCTATATATTGTAAAGGAGGAGCATATTTCAAGAGGCTAGTCATTGTTTCTCTCTTTCCCCCTTTCTATTTCTTCCCTAGGGTAGAATGTGGAGTCTAAGCCTCCTCTCTTGGCTCTATAATGGCATTTTCTTGCCTCTTTCCCACTGATGATGTACTATGTGAACTCATGGAGCAATAAAATTTATTTTTGATGCATTTTGTCCATCCTTTCCTTATTTTATTGTCTCTTCTTGCCTCTCATTGTTACGGGGTATACTATACATATCTATGATGACTATTATAGGTTCTAGGAGTTGTGTGTAATGGGTTTGAAGTGGTGTTCCATGTGAACTTCATCTCAGTCGTGGTGCATCTTTGCCACCCTCTCCTTTGTTCACCTCTCTTCATTTCAGGGAAGTTAGATTTGTGATCAGCCAATTCCTTTTCTCGGTGTATCCTTTGCTTAGTGTGGGATTTTTTTCATGTATTCATCTCTCTCCCCTTCTCTTTGGAAGGTTAGATTAAGATTAGATAGTTTTCCTACACTAGAGTAGCTTGTGGAAGGTATTTTAGGAATAAGAAGCCAACTTTCTCGGAGTGCCATCTCAAGTCCGCAAGTCCACAACTTGACATATGGTCCCATGTTATACAGATCACACCAGATGGCCATTCGAGGGTGCTTTGATTTTTCATCAATAGTGTTGGCCCACCGATGGGACATGGAGTTAGTTTCTCTCATCTTTCAGAGGTGTCTCATTATTAAACAACAAATGTCAAGCCACAAAGGCAACCACATCAACAGTTTTGGCACGCCTAGTGGGACAGGTCTAAAGCACCTTACCACTTCACTTCATTAGGTTTGATATATTCTTGGTGAAGATTACAACCTTTGGAGTCACTTTCAAGAACATTTGGTGACTCCATGTGGTCAACAACCCATTCTATGAGGTTCTATACCTTCTTCCCATCCATTTCCATCCATTATTCCTTCCACATATTTCATTTTCTCCCATTACATAAAGTTGTGCTATCATGACTTCATTCCCAACTTGGAACTCACACTTACAACAATAATAGTGCAGTCCACCTCCAATGTATTTCACGACTCCTCCAGATCAGCATTATGATTAGATTCAAAATCACTATGGCTACCCCTATGAGTAGTGTAGACACTTATAATTACACCCAAGTAATTTAAATACATAAACTGCGCTAATTATCCCCTTTCTTGCAAATCAACGACATATCGTCAAAATCACTCATTTTCCCTCATATCATCATTAATTAATTACACTAAGCTAATTAGTTAAGTCACATATCCAACAAATACCCTAATTAACGACGTTCCATTAATAAATCACCCATTCTACCTAGACTAATTAATTATTATTAATTAATTAGCTTTCCTTCCATTTAACTAATAAATCAATATTTAATTGATTTAATCCCCTTCTTATAGCCTAAATCGTACTAATATTCCTCTAATTATCTTCTATAATCTTACATCTACCTATTAGTTAATTACCTTTTATTAATTAAAACACCCCCAACTCCCATGACTTGCTAAGCATAAATTAAACCCTTCTAAAGTAAGGTTACCTTTAATAAACAAACCTTATCCATTCCTAATCATGTTTTACCTTTATCCCACATTCATGAGAATGTGTTGAATTCATTATCCTTTGGGCTATATAAAGAGCCCTCCACCTACCTTTTACTTACACCTAAACTTTCTAAGAGAGTGAATGCAAAGCATATAGAAAAGACTAAGAGCTTGCCTTTTTCCCTTTCGAGAGTTCATCATCTTGAAGAGTTAAGTCTCTTTCTTAAGTGCTTAGGTCATATGGGAGGTGTCAAAGGGTCTTGTAGCCCAACTTTGATTAGCCCCCATTCCTAGGTTCTTGGAACATTAAGGACAACTGTTTTTGATAGCCATGGAACCTACCTAGGTTCCTTCATTTATATGTTTTTAGAGAATAGAGGATATTTAGGTGCTTAACATAGTTAATTTCATAGTTTTGTATTGATAAATGTTAGCATCTAATCCTTGATTAATTCTTATCATGATGGTGTTTATAATGTTGTTTAATTCTTGCTAATTAAGACTATTTAGGTGTTAGTCTTTATTTACATTAGAATTAGTTTAAAAATAAAACTTGCACACATTTGGCACGCCCGGTGGGACTTACTCCATTGTCCTTTTCACTTAATTTCAAGTTTTTGTAGATAAGTTTCGTTTTTGGTTACTAACCCTCTTTTACACATGTTGATCTAACTTGTTTTTTTAACTTGTTTTGTTGAGTTTGCATGTGTTGAGTCTTCCTTGTAAGTATGAAGGAGGTGAAGTGCTGTCAAAATTGGAATTAATGGGAAAATTTCAAGATTTCTCCATGTTTTCATTTTTAGAGCTTACTTTTTCAACATTCTACATGCTAGTTTTGTCAATTTCTTGAAAATTTTAAATTCTTGAGCATGTAGGTTAGTGTTTGATAGTGCTGAGTCTTCTATTTACATATTAATGTGGTGGGTTGCTGTCAAAATTTAATCTTGGTGAGAAAATTTCAAGATTTCATCATGTTTTCATTTTTAGAGCTTACTTTTTCATCATTCTACATGTTAGTTTTGTCAATTTCTTGAAAATCTTAAATTCTTGAGCATGTATGTTAATGTTTGATAGCATTGAGTCTTCTATTCATATATTAATGTGATGGGTTGTTGTCAAAATTGAATCTTGGTTGGAAAATTTTTCCCATTTTATAGATTAAGGGACTTTTTTTTGACATTTTTTGAGTGCATGTCAAGTGCATACCTGTGAGCATAAGAGCATATGCGTAACCCATCTTCCAAAGGCCATAACTTTTGCTCCCAAACTCAAAATGACTCCATTTTTTTGCGTTGGAAAGGTATTGAAGTTAAATATGCAATGAAAACATAAATTTGGGATTTATACTTACAAAAATTATAGGTTTTTCTATTAGTTTAAAACTGGTCATTTTCTAACATGTCTAATATTTTGATGAATGTTGTATTTCCATGCTTACTCGAATTAGACCAAAGCATGTGTATGATCTTCTCTTGCACCTTTTGGTGATCTTAACAATCAAAAACAACTTTGATCTATATATTTTTAAAATTGGGATTAAACTTAGAAATTTGATTATTCATTTTACTTAAGGGAATGAACCTTTTACAAAATATTTTTCAATGGTCATTTGATTTGAAGTTTTCCATTTCTATATAATTGGGATAAATTTTGTGTATGTTCTTCTCTTGCACCTTAGGGTGATCTTGAGAATCAAAAGTAACTTTAGTCTTCATTTTATAACATTTGGTAAATTGGAAACTTCATCTTTCACTTTTGGTTTAAGGGAATGAACCTTTTACAAAGCATTTTTCAATAGTCCTTTGATTTGAAGTTTTCCATTTCTATATAGTTGGGATAAAGTTTTTGTATTCTCTTCTCTTGCACCTTAGGGTGATCTTGAGAATCAAAAACACCTTTATTCTTCATTTTATAACATTTGGTAAATTGGAAACTTCATCTTTCACTTTTGGTTTAAAGGAATGAACATTTATCAAGAATTTTGTATGGTTCATTGATTGAAAAAAAATTCTTTACTTTTTAGTTAGATTATTTGTTGTGTATGATCTTCTCTTGCATCCTTGGATGATCTTGAGAATCAAAAGTAACTCTTAATCCTCTTTTAAATCATATGATTTTATTGGAGAACTACTAACACTTGAGTGCAGGACCTAAAAACGCTTGTCAAAGAAAGGAGAAATCAAAATGAAATCAAAAACTACTAATACAGTTGTTATATAGGTTGCCAAAAGGTGTTCAAGCAAACCACACCTAATTAAACAAGATAAAAAGAACAACATATTCAAAACATTGTATTGCAGGTTTGAAAAGGGTACGTCCCTCTCACTCAACTGGAACATAACCCCTTTGGCATAACGCCTTAATCTACAACAATGGGGGTGGTTCAGGAACCCCAAAGTAGTCCACGCAAGAGGGAACCTTGTGGATGAAACGGGAAGTGCTCTGCACTACCTACTTGACTAGTGATTCCTTTGTGAGATAGTGTTATAGGTTGTCCATTGTGGCGACCCCAGTGATAATACACGAGATGCACTAGTTGCCTATTGTTCTTAAGGGGGTAAAGTAAAGTTGAGATACTCTCAAACTAGTCGGTCTGCAACTTTTTGGGTAAATAACACTCACTCATGGCAACTTTGTAATACCTAGGGTGAGAGAACCACCTAGGAGAATATACTTTGGCCAAGAGCCCAATTTGACCATTCTAAAACAGTGTTGAATTGTGAACCACATTTTTATTGAGAAACGTGTGACGCGTTACTTTCACCTAGTTTTTACTTGCCTTAGGGCAAGGTGAAACTCTACCGAAGTGAAGCTAGCATTTTTGTCATTCTTTTTATTTGTTTCCTTCACATTCTTTTGACACTTTGTTGATCAAAAGGAGAGTGACTACCTTTGTGTTACCAATCGATTGTCTCTGCCACTTTTTTGTCCGTTTACGCCCATCCATGTTTGCGGCTGGGTAAGTTAAACGTCTAAAGTGTGCGGAGGCATATTTATATCATTGGTAGCCTTCGTGATCTTGATACCCACGTCAAGATCATCATCATAGTTCAAATTAATTCATCATTTGATCTCCCTTTGACATGTTACCTTGTGTGCATTGTCTCGACACAATTAAGATACTTATGTCATGTTTTTCATAAATGTGATCTAAGTATCTGCATTGTGGCGTTATGCGCACACATTTTAACACATCCTTAGTATACCTTGACTTGGTTTGGCTTCAAACATTGTCCAAAATCTTGAAGAGTGTCGCTTACTTTGTTTGCGTCATTTCGATACCACTTTGACACTAATATCTCGCTTCTTCGTAAAGCTTGATTAACGTGTCCAATTGGTGTGGTTACGTGGCTTACGTTTGTAATCCTCACCCTTTAACATTTAGGCCTTGTTGGTTGTTAAACTTGTCATGGTATCCTTTGATTGGGAGTCACATCTACCCTTTGTTAATATTTACGCCTTGTTCATTTTGAGCTTGACGTAAATATTGCCATTGTGTTGATCATTTTTACATCAGACTATCACTTTGCACATGCATTTTACATAGGGAGTAGTTCCTTGTTGATTGGATTTGTGTTTCACACTTTCATGATTGTTCTTTATGATTATTCATTCAGAAAACTTGTTTTCTAGGACAATCCCTCTCGATCTCATTGATATTGCATCATCACGATGTCTATTTTCCTTAGACCTTCTTCAAAAAATCACACACGCATATCAATACTTACGAAATGTCTAGTTGGTTGTCCTTATGCTACCCAAATTGACATGTCACTTCCTTCCCTTTGAAGGAGTTCCATCACACTATCTAAATCTAGACATTTGTGCTTAAAACAGCACCAAAAATAACTGACTATCGTGCGGTTCCCCATACTTACAAAAATATGGAACCTAGGTTTAGCAATTCAAAGAAAAAGATTCCCATTACAACTAAACCTCGTTTGGTTCTTCGTGCTAGAGATCCCATACGGGTAACTCATTCCCCACCTTCATCTCATAGTCGGTGGTATGATTTGGACACATCTGATCCAAATTATTATTCGAGTTCCCCCCACTATTCTTCTAATTCTAATCCAAACATTTCCTCTTCTTCTGAGGATTCCAATCCAAATATTTCCTCTAACTCTTCTGAGGATTCAGATCCAAACTATTATTCAAATTCATCTAATTCGACTCCTAAGTCATCTAATGTGACTCCTAAGTCATGGTCCTCCCTTTCTTTGTAGGATCCTCTTCATCAATCATCTAATGCGACTCTTATGTCGCGGTCCTCCCTTTCTTCACAGGACCCCTTTTATCAGTTGCCCCAACAACGTCTTCTTCCTTTGAAGATACACACGACTCCAAATCCCTCCAATCAGAAGTATAATACAATTCTTGAATCACGGTCCTCTCTTTCTTCGCAGGACCCTTGTCATCATTCATCTAATGTGATGCTTGAATCACAGTCCTCCCTTTCTTTGCAGGATCCTCTTCATCAATCATCTAATGTGACTCTTATGTCATGGTCCTCCCTTTCTTCAGGACCCTTTTTATCAGCCACCCCAACGACATCTTATTCCTTTGAAGATACACGTGACTCCAAATCCCTCCAATCAGAAGTATAATACAATTCTTGAATCATGGTCCTCTCTTTCTTTGCAGGACCCTTGTCATCATTCATCTAATGCGATGCTTGAATCACAGTCCTCCCCTTCTTTGCAGGACCTTCTTCATAAATCACCCCCACGGAATCTTCCTTCTGTGAAGATTCATGTGACTCAAAGTCCTTCGAGACAAACATCTAAATCGACCCATGTGTCACAATCTACAGACTTTGGACTTAATCCTACTATTTTACATATGACATACCATTGTATAGGTAGGTCCACACCACCTTCTTCTACTCCTGAGACATCTAGCTACACATATTCTTCGTCCCCCACATCATCTTCTTCTATCAATAATCATCAAACATCTTCTAATTCTTCCACACCAAGTGAACCTATTTCTTCCAATAAACCCCTAAGGATCGATCAACAACTCATACCAATTGATATCTTTCAGAATGAAGAAACAATCAGGGCATTTATAGGGGCATATGAAGATATTGCTTTAGTAGATTACAAAAAAGGATTCTCTTTAGGCTTTGATGCATCTGCATATTGTGAGGAAAAGGTTGATTCCTTTGATTAAGAAACGGAGGAAGAGCCTCGATCATGCAACTTGATCCTCCTCTTATTCTTCCATCTTCACATTCTTCATTACTTGATGAAACTCCTTGGTCTTTCATAGATCCATGGCCTATCTTCTCATCACCCAACAATTCTTCGTCTATCATAATTCCTCAATCAAAATCTCTTGTGGGGTCGCGCCAAGTAGCCCTTCATCTTCATCTAGGTGTGGGTCACCTTCTAGTAGCCCTCCCTCTTCTATTTATGGGACATTTTCGACTAGCCCACTAGCTTCGATTATTAGGGCACGTCCAACTAGCCCCTTATCTTCTATGTATGGATCACCCCGGGTAGTCCATAATCTTCTATTCTTAGGCCACATCCTGGTAGTCCATCATCTTAAATTTATGGGTCACATCCTAGTAGCCCTTCTTCTTCTATTCTTGGGCCAAATTATAGTAGCCCTTCATCTTCTATTTATGGGTCATGTCCTAGTAGCCCTTCTTTTCTATTCTTGGGCCACATCCTAGTAGCCTTTCACCTTCTATCCATGGCTCACCTCCTGGTAGCCCATCCTCTTCAATTCTTGGACCGTATCCTTTTCATCTATCACATATTTCTTCTATCAATGGTTGTGGCAAGCCCACTACCATTTCTATTGTTCCTATCATCAATCATAAATGTTCACATTCTTCCGCTCCTTCTTGAACTCATAAAATTCAAGCGTCAGCTTATAAGAAACCCAAACAGGTTCATTATCAATCTCAAGTCAAAACTTCCAAGAGCTCAAAGTCCCCCAACAACTAGAACAATCTCAAAGTTGTAAATCAAGCATGATTCAAGAATGCACATCAACATAACCATCAAGTATGGTGCAAAGTGCATAAACCTCTGGATAGGTAACTCAATATCCCGCATACAAAATCCATGTTTCAGGATAAATCACAGTCCTTTGTTGAGTGTGAACTCACCACGATCATCGAGATTGGGGAAAACATGACTCTTGATAAACAAACACGCTTAGTCTCCCTTATCAAGGAATTCACAAACATCATTGTTGGATCCTATCACACAGAGTGACTTTGTTAGTAACAACGGTTCAAAAAAAAAGAAAATATCAAAAATCTAAAAATAAAAAACAATGCAAAAATACAAAAAAAAAAAAACAACAAAAATCAAAGGTACAAAGATCAAACATTGCAATCAGGTGTTGCGTACACATGGATATTTCTTTCTTCCCTTCCTTGCTATTCTTCTGCAAGTCTTCCTACCATTTTCATCCCTTCGGTGATATTTTGGTTAGCTTATTCACACACATTTTGCGACATTTATCTCTATGGTATCTGTTTGCCCTTGGTATTTTATCACCTTGGTAAATTAAAGAACGACTGACCTCATGGAGATCCTATCACATTCAAACATCTAATAAACTTGTTGCAAATAAATTTTGGACATATTTGTTGACATTAGCCAATGTCGTCATCACAATTTCTTCCACCTCCTTCCATCAAGCCATCAGTGGTTCTTAACCCTTTGTCAAACAAGAGAGCTGAAATAAGTTTTCAAAAAGTAAAAGAATCAAAATCAATCAAAACTCAAAAGCTAAAAGCTACAAAGCAAAAGCAAATTGATATATAACTCTCTTGGGGTATTTTCAATAATCTCTATCGAGGCTATGGACACCTAAATGGCAATAGATAAATGTTGTGATTATAATCAAATACATCTTCGTCGGGGCTATGGACGCCTGGCTGGCAGTGGAGCAATGTACGACTATCCTTTCACCATCCATTCACAAAATCACTTATCAAAATAAATCATTCCTACACATTGGCTAGGGTCTCTTCACTTGTTGTCTATTAAATCTTCACTTCAAGAGGTAATAAAATCCACGTGCACACACTGGATCTCTATGAGTAAATAGGATTAGTATGTTACCAAGTGTGTTTTTTTTTACCTTGTTCAAACTCTTACTCTAGTCCATATCTCGTCTCATGATTTATGCCTTTGGCTAATCACTTCTTCACCACGAGGATTCTAAGCTACATTCGTATCATTCACATCATTCTTCTACTTCATTCAGAACATCCATGTGTATAAGGTTACTTGTTTTCCATGTTTGTAGACACCTTTGTCCCCTTCCACAAAAATAATCTTCTCCTTCCTTTCTATCACATGCTCTTAGGCCAACTTATGCTAGGGGCATCCTTGCTTCTTCCCAACATTTCATTGGTTTATGTTCATCATCATGTTGAACCTATCCATAATGGCCTTGGGTCCCACTTCTACCTGTGAAGAGTTTACCTTTGAATACTCCCACCTTATCGTTGGGACATTTTTACATCTTCACCTTTCTGGTATGCACGTGGCCTTATGCCCTTGTACATCCCATCTATCGCTGGGGGCATCCACGCTTTCTCATCTTCCTGTACATAGTTTCATAAAACTTTTAAAATCAACCAAAACATTCAAATATGTTAGAGAAAAAAATCATCAAAAACATTCAAATATGTTTTAAGAAAACTTCTAAAAATTGAAAATCATCCTACAAAACATCACTCTTTGGTTCTCACTTGTTCATGTGTGTGACTTGTGGATCATCTTGATCTACCTCCATCAACAAAAGCTAGGTTGCTTACTTCATCCATACTCTGGGGCACAACGAGTTGCCTAGTACTATTTCATAGTGCACATTGCTTTTCCATCGGACCCAAGTGTCCTCCGTTATTCCCCTCGCATGTATCCTTGCTTGGGGCACCATCATCAACCCTTATCATTAATTTACATAGGTCGTAACTGAAGCTCAATAATAAAAACATTATGTTATGTTTCTCTGTTAGTTTATCTTGTTTACTTTCTCGTATTGCATTACATTTTGTATGTTGCATGGAGTTAGGCATCTTTCACTTTCTTGTATTACATTGCATTTTTGTATTTTGCGTGTATTTAGTATTTTTGCATTGGAAAATTGTTCGTATTATGGCTTTTCATGTCATTCTACCTTTTTCGTATGCTTATATTTTTCATAAGGACCGATGACGTAGTTCCTATGGCAATATGATGACATCCAAATTGTTTCAAACAAATATGCGGCTAGAGGCTAAGATCTTCTCCCCCCTCGTCCATATTTCTTCTACACCACTTCCCTTTCACCCCTAATTCTCCCTCTCATCGAGGCATCCTACCTCGTCCCCCTTCTTCTGCCTATATCTCACCTTTTTCGATCATCGATCGGCTTCTTCCATCACCCCATCAACACTCGAGGGGGCATCTCTCCCTCCTACTAATTTTTCTTCTATCCCTTCAAAATCTCTCCTATCTACTATCTTTGAAGTGGCATCACTTACGCCACCCCAAAGAGGGGAAAATGTAGACACCTATAATTACGCCCAAACAATTTAAATAATTAAATTGCGTTAATTATCCCCTTTCTCGCAAATCAACGACATATCGTCAAAAGCACTCATTTTCCCTCATATCATCATTAATTAATTACACTAAGTTAATTAATTAAGTCACCTATCCAACAAATACCCTAATTAATGACCTTCCATTAATAAATCACCCCTTCTACCTAAACTAATTAATTATTATTAATTAATTAGCTTTCCCTTCCATTTAACTAATAAATCAATATTTAATTGATTTAATCCCCTTCTAATAGCCTAAATCGTACTAATATTCCTCTAATTATCTTCTATAAGCTTACATCTACCTATTAGTTAATCACCTTTGATTAATTAAAACACCCCCCAACTCCCATGACTTGCTAAGCGTAAATTTAACCCTTCTAAAGTAAGGTTACCTTTAATAAAGCAACATTATCCATTCCTAATCATGTTTTACCTTTATCCCACATTCATGAGAATGTTGAATCCTTTATCCTTTGGGCTATATAAAGAGCCCTCCACCTACCTTTTACTTACACCTAAACTTTTCTAACAGAGTGAATGAAAAGCATATAGCAAAGACTAAGAGCTTTCCTTTTGCCCTTTTGAGAGTTCATCATCTTGAAGAGTTAAGCCTCTTTCTTAAGTGCTTAGGTCATATGGAAGGTGTCAAAGGGGTCTTGTAGCCCAACTTTGATTAGCCCCCATTCCTAGGTTCTTGGAACATTAAGGACAACTATTTTTGATAGCCATGGAATCTACCTAGGTTCCTTCATTTATATGTTGTTAGAGAATAGAGGATATTTAGGTGCTTAACATAGTTAATTTCATAGTTTTGTATTGATAAATGTTAGCATCTAATCCTTGATTAATTCTTATCATGATGGTGTTTATAATGTTGTTTAATTCTTGTTAATTAAGACTATTTAGGTGTTAGTATTTGTTTACATTAGCATTAGTTTAAAAACAACACTTGCACACAAGTAGTACCGGGATCGGTTTGGCTATGGAAATTTCCAAGAGGGATATGCATGCAGTGAAATCATCAACATGGAGAACGCTGATTTGTAGGAGAAAATTCAAAAATTAGAGGCACGCATGGTTCATTTAAGTGTTATAGCACAGATGAAAGCATTCAAGATCGGTTTCATGGCACCTTGTCCATGGGTTGGCCCTTTTCCAAGACACTACATCCCACAGGAAAAGCTTTACTTCATGATTGAGATGCTACCCCAAATTGCATAGTGGACTGAGGAGATAGAGGCCTACAAACTTGGTGTTAGGGAGCCTTATCAATGGGTAAGTCCTACACCATCATCTGGTAATTTTCTCTTCACTCCCCAAGTAGCACCATCTCAACCAGAGCTTCAATTTCCAAGCTTCCCATCTACTGCCCCAAGTGTTGATTTCCCTTCTCCATCCCCTAGTATTCCATCTCATCTCATTTCCTCTCCCTTTTCCCTTCCAAATCCAAGTCCCCTCCAATGAAAATAAAGCAAAACTAGTGGAGACCTTGTCTGCCACTCCTCCCGCTTTCCCGAGCCCATGTCGGAAGAAACAACAAGAAGTAGAGCACAATAGACAAGAAATGATCAAAATCTTAGTAAGCTTGGCTCTCGGTGTTTGGGATTACAACAATCCCTTGATGGTTAAACTTTCAAAGGAGGGAAGGGACAAACTATAATTGGTGAAAGTTGAGTTTACAATGAAGAACAAGAAGAACAAGAAGAAGAATATCAGCAATCTGATTTCTTTGAATGCGAGTGTCTATAATGGAACGTTGTTTCAAGAGGATATTGATCTAATCCATGTTGCACAACCATTCAAAAGAGAGGAAGAACAATTATCTCCAAGTCCCATATAAGATGAGCAACTGGAGGAGATCAAATCAGAGCTAAGGCCACTTAATGAAGAAAGCATTATTGAAGATTTTTGCTTTCATTTAAAGGCCTCATTTGATTGATGAACCCATGATGGAGAAGGACCATACAGTTTCAAAAGCTTCAAGTACCGAAAGCGAGGCCATAGAAGAACCTTCAGTTCTTCCTCCCACTTCATCCCCTTCAAGCTCTGATGTTAAAGAAGAGTTTGATATTTCAAACATCATGTTTGAGGATGAGGGGAACCATGGTGAGAAAATTATAGATCTGGAGGACACCATGGAGGAGGTCAAGCACACGTAAGCGGGAAAATGAGGAGGCATATTGTTTTTTCAGAATTGGAGGATTGCTTCGATGGTAAGGAGCCCATGTAGATCACATCATTTTCTCCTCCATCATCTACCTCCCAAGCACATGATTCTGCTACCATGGAGGATAACATTCAATCACATCACCGCATCTTACAATGGCCCTATGGAACCAAGGTTAGAGGATCATGATCTTCCATGTTATTCTAAAGAGGAGGAAGGGAAAGAGCACGAGGATCCCATCTCTCTCACATCATTCACCTAGGAAGGTTCGAGAGAAGACTCAATTCTTGGAGTTGAAATTCAAAGAAATGGGCACATCCATCAGATTAGACCGTGCCTAATTAGGTACTTGGCTTCATTGGAGCCAAGGAGAAGCAGAACTAGTGATGCCCACTTCTGGGGCATGAGGATGAGTATTAAAGCACCAAAGGTCGTGAGCAATGCCTCCCAAATCCAAGTGCATAACAACTCCAGGAGGTGTATATTTTGTTTGTTGATACTTTGAGGAGGGTGAAACACCATCTGGAAGACATTTTTCACTCTTGTTTCTGACCATGTCCAACGTAAAATCAACTACATGGTCACAATTTGTGAGGAAGAGAAGCTACTTCTCCCTTACGTTGTAAGTTTTAACTCGAGCACCCCTTACCTCTCGGTTAGTTTAGGTTAGTTTAAGGTAGTTTACGTTTGATTTCAATAAAACAAGTGCTTGTGCACACTCTTCATATCCCACTTGGGGTGTGTATGATTTCCAGTTTTGTACATAGTTTGTGTCGTGGTATTCTTTTACTCGTGCACAGTACATTGGAAGTAGCATTTGGTGAGATCATCTCCAGTTCAGTGGTGTTCCAAGTGGCTCAGGGATCAAATTTTAGAGATTATGATCAGATTTGTGTTTATCAAACTATCATTCATGACTCCATGCCCAATGGATGCTTCAAAGGAAATGATCATTTCACCTAGCAGACAGGTGATCCCCATCAGTCACCAAATCATTGACCAAAATAAGCTCACACTTATTTTTGGTCAACTAACACAATTTTCCTCCTTTTGGTGCTTCAATATGAATTTTTTTATATATTTTAAGCACTTAAGGTCCCCTGAAAGTATTTCCATTAGATAGGAAATTTCTTCCCTTTCTAGAAATACAAAAAATTCCTTCTAACTCCTCCTATTTTACAAATGGTGGGTCGGTGGGCATGGGAAGGATATTTTGCCAAATGTGGGCAGTGGGCCTGGGGAAGACTTTTCACCAAATGGGAAGATTGTAGACTGATGGGGTGGTGGGAGATATTTTGGCATTTTTGCACTTTTTGCAAAAAGGCACAAGTTATAATTGCGGTCCTGTGAGCCCGGGAAGGATTTATTTGCTAAGTGGAAAATGCGGGCAGTGGGCTAGGGGATGAATTTTGGGAAATGAGAATTTGCGGATCCATGAGCATGGAGAAGTATTTTCACCAAATGTAAAGTTGCAAGTGTCAGCAGAATCCCCACATTCCTCAACGACATAACTTTGGGGAAGGACCCAAATGGACAATCCCTAAACAAATGCAAAGCTTCCACGTGTCCTAGGTCCAAAAAGGAGACAAAGTCAGCGAGTTTAAAAGTATCATGGTAGCATAAGCCTCCACGTGTCTCATTGGCGCAACTTAAAAAGGTGTGGCCCAAAGAAGAACCCTAAACTAGTGCCAATCCACCACGTGGTGAAATCCTGAAAGTTTAATTGGCCCCAAATTGGTTAAGTATAAAAGGAACATTGAAAGCCCCCACGAGTCTCTTTGGCGTAACTTCAAAGGCACAACCCAAAAGGTAGTCCCCAAATGAGCGCCAACCCACCACGTGGTTAGAGTATAAAAAGGTAAGGTCGGACGCTAAAAAGTGCAAGCTTGGGTAAGGTCGGAAGAAACCTCCACGCGTTAGCTCGGCACATCTTCAAAGATAAAATCCGGAGGTGGTCCCCAAACATACGCTAGCTCACCATGTGCCTCGTCCATGAAAATTCAAAGGTAAAATCTGGGGGCAGTTTCCAAATGACCACAAAAACTCCATGTGTCTTGGGTCAAGCACATTGTCTCCGCCAACATGAGGGGCTTAGGAAGAAGACAAAGGAAATAGATCAGGCCCGCAAATGACGCCACATGTCTGTCTGGCACAACTTCAAGAGTGTGGAGGAGGGGGTGAAATATTAAGACACACGAGGCTACCATGTGGGTCTTGTATGGATGGACTCTTTTAAATATTGTGAGCCCGCAACCCTAATCTTCCGACATCCATATATTTCAACTAGAAGCTCAGAATTAAGCGGGAGAGGAAGTTTTGGAAAACTCTTGGCACCGGATTCTAGCACGCCACCATTAATATTTCCGCCCATCATTTTTTAGGCTCTCAAGTCTCCCACCTACCCCCATGATGAAGAATGGATCTCCTTCTTGCCTAGAAAGGAACAACATGTGAAGGAATGGACTCTGTCGGAGTAACCCATCATTGTTGCAGGTGAAATTCAATGCATCGCTAGGATGGTTGAAGCAATATTCAAATTTTTCCCTCTCCTTCTCTCTTTCTTCTATATATTGTAAAGGAGGGGCATATTTCAAGAGGATGGTCATTGTTTCTCTCCTGTCCCCCTCTTTATTTCTTCCTTAGGATAGAATGTGGAGTCTAAACCTCCTCTTTTGGCTCTGTAATGGCATTTTATTACCTATTTCCCACTGATGATGTACTGTGTGAACTCATGGAGCAATAAAATTTGTTTTGTGATGCATTTTTCCATCCTTTCCTTATTTTATTATCTCTTCTTGCCTCTCATCATTGCAAGGTATACTATGCATATCTATGATGTCTATTGTAGGTTCTAGGAGCTATGTTTAATGGGTATGAAGTGGTGTTCCATGTGAGCTTCATCTTTGGTCTGTGGTGCATCTTGTCCACCTTTTCCTTTGCTCACCTCTCTCTATTTCAAGAAGTTGGATTTGTGATTAGCCACTTCCTTTTATGGTGTATCACCGCTTAGTGTAGGCTCTATTTTCATGTATTTTTCTCTCTCCTATCTCCTTGGAAGGTTAGATTAGGATTAGATAGTTTGCCTACACTAGAGTAGCTTGTGGCAGGTAGTTTAGGAAGAAGAAGTTGACTTTCTCTCGGAGGGCCATCTCAAGTCTACAATTCCCACAGCTTGAGAGATGGTCCCATGTTATGTAGATCACACTAAATGCCCCACTCAAATTTGAGGCCATTTGGGGGTGCTGATATTTTGCATCAATAGTTTTGGAATGCCTAGTGGTACCTAGAGTTAGATTCTATCATCTTTCTAAGGTGTCTCATTATAAAAAAAAATCTCAAGCCACCGTGTAACCACATCAACAGTTTTTGCATGCAAAGTGGGGAGAGGTTTGAAGCACCTTACCACTTCACTTCATTAGGTTTGATGTGCTCTTGGTTAAATTTACAACCTTTGGAGGCACTTTCAAGCACATCTAGTGACTCCATCTTGTCAAAAAACCATTCTACGAGGTTTGAGACCTTCTTCACATCCATTTCGTCCATTATTCCTTCCACATCTTTCATTTTCTCCCATTCCATAAAGTTGTGCAATCATGACTTCATTCCCAACTTGGAACTCACACTTGTAGAACAATGATTGATTATTTCAAATTTATTTTACAACTCCTCCATATCAGCATTATGATCAGATTTAGAATCACTATGGCTACCCCTATGAGCAGTACCAGGATCAATTTGGCTATGGAACCTACCAAGAGGGATATGCATGCAGTGAAATTAACTACATGGAGAATGTTGATTTGTAGGAGAAGATTCAAAAATTGGAGGCACGTATGGTTCATTCAAGGGCTAAAACACTTATGAAATCATTCAAGATTGGTTACAGGGCACCTTGTTTATGGGTTGGCCCTTTTCCCAGACACTACAGCCCGCAGGAGAAGCTTGACTTCATGATTGAGATGTTTCCCTGACTTGCACAGTGGTCTAAGGAGATAGAGGCCTACAAACTTGGTGTCAGGTAGCCTTGTTAAAGGGTAAGTCATACACCATCATCTGGTAATTTTCTCTTCACTCCCCAGGCAACACCATCTCAACTAGAGCTTCAATTTCCAAGCTTCCCATCTGCTGCCCCAAGTGTTGATTCCCCTTATCCATCCCTTAGTCTTCCATCTCCTCTCATTTCCTCTTCCCTTTTCCCTTCCAAATTCAAGTCCCCTCTGCAAGAACCAAAAGCAATGTCTTCCCCTCCAATGAAAATAAAGCAACAACTCGTGGAGACCTCATCCGCCACTCCTACTTTCCCGAGCCCATGTCGGGAAGAAACTCAAGAAACCAGTCAATAAGAACAATAAGAAGGAGAGACAAATAGAGAAGAAATGATCAAAATCTTAGTAAGCTTGGCTCTCAAGTTTGGGATTACAGAAATCCCCTTGATGGTTAAACCTTCAGAGGATGTAGGGGTTAGACCACAAGTGGTGGATGTTGAGTTTGCGGTAGAAGAAGAAGAATAAGAATAAGAAGAAGAATATCGGCAATCTGTTCACTTTGAATGCAAAGTGTCTCGCGTAATGGCACTTTGTCTGAAGATGATGTTGATCTAATCCAAGCTGCACAACCAGTCAAAAGAGATGAAGAAAAAACACCCCCAAGTCCCATTGAAGAGGAGAAATTGGAGGAGATCAAATCAAAGTTGAGGCCACTTAATGAAGAAAATATTATTAAAGAATTCTTGCTTTCATTTGATTGATGAACCCATGACGGAGGAGGACCATACGGTTCCAGAAACTTCAAGTTCAGAACAGGCCACAGAAGAACCTTCAGTTCTTCCTCCCACTTCTTCCCCTTCAAGCTCGATTTGAGAAGAGGAGTTTGAGCTTTCAAACTTCATGTTTGAGGATGAGGGGAACCATGGTGAGTAAATTATAGATCCAGAGCACACCATGGTGGAGGTTGAGCACACAAAGCGCTTAAATTAGGAGGAAGATTGTCTTTCACACTTGGAGGATTACTTTAGTGGTAAGGAGCCCATGGAGATCACATCATTTGTTCCTCCATCATCTACCTTCCAAGCACATGAGTCTACTTCCATGGAGGAGAACATTCAATCACAACATCCTACATATCACAATGGCCCTCTGGAACAAAGGTTGGAGGATCATGATCTTCCATGTTCTTCTCAGGAGGAGGAAGAAAAGAGCACGAGGATCCCATCTCTCTTACATCATTCATCTAGGAAGGTCCACAAGAAGACTCCATTCTTAGAGGTGAAATTCAGAGAAATCAACACATCCATCAGATCAGATTGTCCCCAATCAGGTACTTGGCTTCATTAAAGCCAAGGGAGAGTCCAAAACCAGTGATTCCCACTTCAGGGCATGAGGATGAGTATCAAAGCACCAAAGGTTAGCAACAACGCCTCCCATATCCTAGCGTAGAAGAACTCCAGGTGGTGTATATTCTATTTGTTGATACTTTGAGGAGGGTAAAACACCATCTGGAAGATGGTTTTTCACTCTTGTTTCTGACCATGTCCAATGCCAAATCAACTACATGGTCATAATTTGCAAGGAAGGGAAGCTACTTCTCCTTCTGTTACTGATTTTTACTTAAGCACCCCTTTCCTTTGGTTTGTTTAGGTTAGTTTAGATTTTCTTTCGGTCAAAAAAAGTGCTTGTGCACACTCTACATATCCCACTTGGGGTGTGTATGATTTCTAGTTTTATACATAGTTTGTGTGGTGGTGTTTTTTTCTCGTGCACAGTACATTGGAAGTAGCATTTAGTGAGATTAGCTCCAGTTCTAATGGTGTTCCAAGTGACTCAGCGATCAGATTTTAGAGATTATGATCAAATTTATGTTTTTCAGACTATCATTCATGACTCCATGCCTAATGGATTCTTCAAAGCAACTGATCATTTCACCTAACAGGTAGGTGATCCCCATGAGTCGCC
Organism: Taxus wallichiana var. yunnanensis; assembly: GCA_018340775.1. Lineage (NCBI taxonomy): Eukaryota > Viridiplantae > Streptophyta > Pinopsida > Cupressales > Taxaceae > Taxus > Taxus wallichiana. The sequence goes on from CM031236.1 coordinate 535,335,350, forward strand.
AAATTGTTGACCAAAATAAGCTCACACTTATTTTTGTCAACTAACACCATTTTTTCCCTTTTGGTGCTTCAATCTGAATTTTTATATATTTTAAGAACTTAAGGTCCCCTAAAATTATTTCCATCAAATAGGAAATTTCTTCCCCTTTCTAGAAATATAAAGAAGTCCTTCTAACTCCTCATATTTTGCAAATGGCGGGTTGGCGGGCCTAGGAAGGATATTTTGCCAAATGCGGGCAGTGGGCCTAGGGAAGACTTTTCACCAAATGGGAAGATTGCAGCAGACCGGTGGGGCGGCGGGAGATATTTTGATTTTTTTCACTTTTCACAAAAGGCACAAGTTATAATTGCGGGCCCATGAGCCCGGGAAGGATTTCTTTTGCTAAGTGGAAAATGCGGGCGGCGGGCCTGGGGATGAATTTTGGGAAATGAGAAGTTGCGCATCCACAGGGATGGATAAGTATTTTCACCAAATGTAAATTTACGAGAGTCGGCAGAAGCCCCTACATGCCTCAACTAAGCAACTTCAAGGGAAGGACCCAAATGGACAGTCCTTAAACAAGCGTGAAGCTTCCATGTGTCCCAGGTCCGAAAAGGAGACAAAGTCGGCAATTTAAAAGTCTCCGGGAAGAAGAAGCCTCGACGTGTCTCATCGATGCAACTTCAAAAGGAACAGCCTAAAGAAGGACCCTGAACTAGTGTCAATCGCCATGTGGTGAGATCTGAAAGATGAACCGTCTACAATTGGTTAAGTATAAAAGGAACAACGGAAGTCCCCACATGTATCTTTAGTGCAACTTCAAAGGCGTGACCCAAAAGGAAGTCCCCAAATGAGTACCAACCTGCCATGTGGTAAGAGTATGAAAAGGTAAGGTAAATTTGTTAAAAATTCCAAGCTTGGGACAGGCCGAAGGAATCCTCCATGCATCATCTTGACGCATCTTCAAAGTTAAAATCCAAAGGAGGTCCCCAAACATATGCCAGCTTACTACGTGCCTCATCCACACAAATTCAAAGGTAAAATCTAGTGGCATTTTCTAAATGAGCATGAATCCTCCATGTGTCTCAAGTTAGACATAGTGTCTCCACCAACAAGAGGGGCTTAGGTAGAAGACAAAGGAAATAGAGTAAGCCCATGAATGACACCACGTGTTAGTCTCGGCACAACTTCAAGAGTGTGGAGGAGGGGGAAAAATCTTAAGATGCATGAGGTTGCCATGTGGGTCTTGCATGGATGGAATATTTTAAATATTGTGAGCCCACGACCCTGATCTTCAGATAGCCATATCTTTCAACTAGAAGCTCGGAATTGAGCGGGAGAGGACGTTTTGGAAATCGCCGGCTTCTTACTTACCACCATTAATATTTCAGCCCGCCATTTTCAAGGTTGTAAAGTCTCCCATCTGTCGCCTATTGTCACCCTCAAAATTCCCCTCATTTTCCAAGTCTAGACTTAAAATTTTGAGTTGGTGCCTCTAAAAATATTGAAAATAAAAATTGTGAAATATGGTTCTTTCCAATGGCTTTTGGTCTCCTAAAAACTTCTTCATCAGATGGGAAATTTCTTCCCATTTCCAAAAAGGTAAATAAGTCCTCCTAACTCTTCATATTTTTCAAGTTATGGCCCGATAGACCTGAGATGGTATTATTTGCCCAAGGTGGGTGGATTTTGTGAGAGTTATTTAACACTTAACACCTTTTGGAAAAGTTCACATTTTGTAATGGCGGGCCCGTGATCCCATGTAGAGAGATAGAAAAAATAATTCCTAAGGCCCACCACCAATCAGATGGTGCCATGTAGCCACATTGAAAAGTCAAAGCGGGGATGCAGGTTGGTGGAGAATTTTGAAGTTTTAAGCTTTTTTATCAAAAAGAGTTAAAAGTAAAAAAGTGATCCATGACCCCATCGCCAAGTAGATAATGCCACGTGTCTGACCGTTGAAAAGTCAAAGTGGGCGAGTGGGCCAAAATGTTCCAAAATGCCTTTTTTTGTAAAAGTTATAAAACATAAAGGTTTCCCCCCGTGCCCACTCCAATCAATTTCTTCCACGTGGGCGGCCCAAATTTAAAGTTGTAAAAGCAAATCAAATGGCCCATATTTAAACTAGCAAAATAATGTAATGACTGTATATTTGAAATCTGGTTTTTCCGCCATTAACGTTTCTTTGTGAATCAAGAATTCAAAAGGGTGCGAATGATTGGAATGATTTGTAACCGTTTCTTGCTTGCTCGAGGAAGTTGTAACCATCTCTTGCGAGCTATTTCATAGGCTTTCAAATCCATTGTACGGGGTTGGAATTTTGATATTCTGGAACTGTAATTTCGAATCTGAAGAAATCAGAGTGCCTCGTTGCAATGCTTAATTCTGAGGTGAACTTATTGTTGCTCCCATTGCTTTCCTCCCACGTTGGTTTATAGATGTGACAAGCTAGACATAAGGAGATATAGGCGTATTTTTTTATTCTTTTGGTAGTGGTTGAAGCGCATTTTTCTCCCTGGGTAGCTGGCAGGATGGGTGACATTTCTTGTCACTTCTTAAATGAGTTGTAATCTCTGTTTGGTATCGTCATGTGTTTTACGCCGTTGCGTGAGGAGTCAATGGAGTCCCGTTTTTATTCACCAGGATCTTATTTGATTTCCTTCTTTAATGCGTATGGGTATAAGAATGGGTATCGCCCGGGCTGCAGACGGATTTTTGTTTCCGTGGTTTTTCCTGTCTCTGCCTTGCTGCGATTTTCCTTCATTCTTGTGCACGTGGGTGTAGATGGAGCTTCAGGATGGGTAATTAGGCATGTTACCTCCACTTTCTTGGTTGTTGCGGGGGTGTGCAGTCGAGGATCCACAAAGCATGGCTGCACGATAAATAGCGAGCAAATGACATGTTGCAGTATAGTAGAAGCCTTCGTGAGCGCCTCCAGCAAGCAGGTCGTCCAACTATGTTGTTATCTGTTCAGTATCGACTGCATCCTCAATTCGGGATTCTCCTTCAAGCCGAATGTGTGGGTAGTTTTGTTGGGGTTTGAAGAGCATAGACAAGGCATATTAGCTGTTTTATTGAATGCCTGAAGAGATACCCTCTTGGAAGATATGTTGTTTGATTAATCTTGATTGGATTTTGCCTTCGCCGGGCTTTTAGCAGTCCACGGCCTTCAAATCCTCGGCAGACGAGCTTGAATCTTTCAAGGCCTTAGGTGCTAATATAGTCCATGGATCTCTAGAAGATCATGCAAGTCTTGTGGAGACAATCAAAAAGTGGATGTGGTCATCTCCACAGTGGGAGGGACGCAGATAATGGATCAGCTTAACATTATCAAGGCAATCAAAGAGGTTGGAACCATCAAGAGATTTCTGCCATCTGAATTTGGAAATGATTTTGATAGAGTCCATGCAGTCGAGCCTGCAAATACTGCATGGGGTTACAAGGTCAAAGTCCGTAGGGCCATTGAGGCAGAAGGAATTCCCTACACATATGTTTGCAGCAACTGTTTTGCCACGTATTTTGTGCCAAATTTGGGGCAACCAGGCCTTACTGCCCTACCAAGGGATACAATTTCGATTTTAGGGGATGGAAATGCCAAAGTTGTGTTTGTGTCTACTTCTATAGGCAGCGAAGGTCCTGGGGAGCTGTCTGTCACCAATCTGTCACCATGGGTGACAATAGTTGGGGTGAGGACTTTAGACAGGGATTTCCCTACAAACATTATTTTTGGGTAATGGGAAAATCATCAGGGGAGTGTCTTTGTACAGTGGAAAGGCGTTGGGGTCTGATTTAGTGCCCTTGATCTATGCTGGAGACATCTCTGTTGGAATTATCACACCTTCAAGCTACAGCTGAAATGTTTGCACCGAGAGTTTGATGTTGTCCTCAAATCTGATGAAGGAAAAGGTTTATATATCATTACGGTAGATGCCTCTCAGAGCCAGGAGCGTGAGGTAATCATTATGTCTTGTGTTCGAGATTCAAATCACGGGGTTGGCTTTGTAGCTGATATTTGCCACATGAATGTGGCACTAGCACAAGCTCGCAGAGCACTTTGGGTTAAGGGTAAAGGAGCTGCATTGAAGCAATCTTGTGACTGGTCAGCCTTAATTGAGGATGCTAAGACTAGGGTTGCTCCTAACATGAGAGCACCAAGGTTAGGAGGTCCAAATCAAAAACAATCAGATGCATATGTATATGGTGGAGGTGTTTGGATGAATGACGAAGGATCAAGTTCAATTGCCAAAATGGGGCCTACAGAAGTTCTAGGGCTAATTTTGGAGCGGTGTTGGGAGGATGATGGCAAGTATTTTAGACCACCCACCCTGGCCGTGAACTCCTACCTGTGCCAACGTGAAGATGGTCGATGTTTGGGTGCCCAACGAGCTTGAAGAAAATGGAATTTAGGCTTGGATTGTTGTTGCTGATCCGGACGATGTTGAATCTGGAGAAAAAGGCAAGATATTTCTACACTTTTCTACTGTTATTTTATTTAAAATTATTGTGAAATCGAACCATTTTTCCTTGCATTGATTTGTCAGTTGGATGTCATGATGGGAGATTTCCCCTTTCTACTTGTCTCTTCTTGTTTTTTATTTTATCGTTGTCAGTATGTCGGTTGAAAGAATGCGTGTGCCCTCTCCTCTGAATGTTATGTTTCTCTTACTCGAATGATAGACCTTCATCTGTTTGTTTATGTATTAATTCTTCTCTGCGATTGAGTTGCAAGTTATTATGTTGATCAACTAGTATTTTCGATATTATGGAAGTAAGTTACAATAACTATGAAGCTCCTCACTAGCACCCAAGTTGTCTTTTGACGTTCTTTGTTAGCCCCTTCGCAAGTCCCTTTGATAACCTTTTGGCATCGAGAAAGAAAGGTTGTAGGATTGTGTGAGAAATACATGGGCTAGCCTTGACTTAGAGTTTTGGTATTAAAACTGGTAGAATAAAAAGGTTTGTGTGCAATGTGTTTTTCCGTCTCGCATGTTTAGACTCTTATACTATCTTTCATCTTGTTTCTAGGCTTTTAAGGCCATCCTCAAGAAGTATCTTGACCATCCTTATCAACTTGAACCATAACTAGATTTTCGGATCAACTAAGCTCGAGGTTTCATTGTGTGAATCCAGTACCTCGTAGACACTAGAATAGTTTCGGTCTAATTCCCCTCTCAGAATTGTTGTTGATGGCGCTCTTCTATTTTCCTAACTTGCATTATTTCTCCTTGGCAATGTTAACGCTATTAATTAATATTGGTCGGTTTTTATGCACGTAATTACCGTAATAGTTTGTGATGGAAATTTCCTTAAATGTGATTAATCTTTGGAAAAACTCAGCTTTCATTTGATAATCTTATGGATTCATAGCGGAAGGTTTTGTTTTGATAATGTCACTTAGAAATTATGTTTGTATCTATGTGTGATGGTTGATTTGTGTTACAAGGGTTCTTGTAAAAAATATGGTTGTTTTGGGATATGGGTAATTTATTTTAAATTAACCAAACATTAGTATTGTAGTGGAGGTTTGCAAATCTTTAGTGTTATAAAAATTGTTGATGACATTATTGTATACTCTTGTTGGACGGAACCCCCTTCTTTCTCTCGTGTGTTTCTACTTAGCCTGTAAGACTTTGATCCTTCTTGGATGATTGGAAAATCTTTGTAGTTAATGGTCAAAACTAATATACTTTGCTTTCGCCTCGAAATTTATGTTGTGTTTATACTTTATTTGATTTCGGTTTGAAACTCAATTATACATGGCTTTTTGTGTTAATTTTTGAAACCCGTGGTTCTCCTTTCTTGGGCTGATCAACTCTTGTTCTTTTAGAAATATATTATTTTAGTCTATGCGTTAGTACCTTTGATAAATTTCTAGATGGTTGGTCCATATATCAAATCTCAATCTTGTAATTATTATTTAATTACTTACTTGATGGGAATTTTGTTCTTTGCTAGTTTGTTTATTTTCTCCTTATAGGGCCAAGGGCCATTCTCATATGATTGTTACTTTCGTTGCTTTTGCTGCTAACTGAAGTACAAGGTCTTCTCCTTCTTTGATTGGCATGATGGAGATTTTATTATAACTTGATGTGTTGTTAGTGTTTTAGAGGTTTCACCCTTTTCTTGTAATAAAGTGCTTCTTTTCATGGTATTGATAGATAACAGTTATGGTGGGTTTGTGTAGCCTTATCTTGCTCAGTTCTCGTGAACTGACTCTTGTAGAAAATTTGTTGCAGATGGATTTTACGTGTAGATGAGGGATAGATTTGTAGACTTTTGTCATCAACCTCAGTTGAGAAGTTCCTTTGCTCGAAACCTTTTTATGTTGTTCAACTTGTTGTTAACGTCCAGTGGAAAGTTTAAAAGAGGATTAATGTCTTAGTATAATGTATTGTGGACTTTGTCATCTGAACTTTGGAAACCTTGTATTGTTTGACCATCATTGAAATTATAAGAAAATTTGGTTATTGTTGTTGAGTGACTTTGTTGGAGTATCAGTATTTTAAGAATTGATGTAATCTTGTTTTGTTCTTGTAAATGAGTGTTGCTACAACCTTGCCTTGAGAATAAATTTTGAGTTAAACCTTGATATGACTTAGTAATAAAGTGTCATAAGTAAACTAACATGGGATTGTTTAATACTTCTGGAAGTTAAATTAAAATTTGTATTCAAATAAAGTAACGTAGGGGTCACCAACTTGAGAGCAAGAAATTCTTTAAGTAATCAAGGGAAAGACTATCATTGCAGGTAAACTTTATAACATGATAACCCTAGCTCCTCTAGTGAACATTATTCCTTTTATGGTGAAATTTGTAAAATGACCCTAAGGTGAAATGAACTGTTAGTTGTTTGAAGATGATAATATTTAATAAGCCAGAGAAAACAAATTGGAGACCTCACCATCTTTCTCACCGCCATTTGGAAAGTAAATTTTTACTCCTTGTTAATACTTTTAGCGAAGCCTAAGTAAAGTTGTTGATAATTCTGGTTAAGAGCCCTAGCTTCAATTAAATACTGGCAATAACTAATGAGGTCCTAAAGATGTTCCATCTTGACCTTCTCCCTCTAACCCTTTTTCAAGGCACCTTGTATCTCTTCTCTTAAGTGTGTTGAACTTAAAACCATGTTGTCTTGTGGGCAAGAATGAATCTTAGTAGCGTTAGTGGTGAGCAGATGGCCTTGTGGAATTTAAATACTCCTTTTTCTTGATAAACGAATTAAGCAAATAAATGTCATAATAGAGAAGATTTAAAGATAATTACTCAGTGTCAAAGGAATAAACTTGGCTTGGCAAGTTGAATTATACAAATCATATCTTGAGCCTCCTTGAAAACGTAAGCTAAGAATTGCAAGATGTCTTTTTAAAATAAATAACCCTCAAGAATATCTCATTGTGGTTGGCCCTAACTGTAAGTGTGTTCTGTGATTGGACTTCTATGTTGTCTTGTCAAAAAAGAAAAAAAAATGTATTGTCCTTGATAGGTGTGAACGTTTCCGTGCTGCCTTTATGGCCATCCTTGTATCAAGTTGTTCACAGTGTTAGTTGTATCCTTGGTGACGACATGTTGCGTCATGTTATGTGTCAAGCAAGTCAAAAAAAAAAGTTATCCTGTATTTCACTGTGTTGTTCGTGTGTGGATTTTTGGGTCGTTACACTTGGTATCAGAGCGTAGGTTCATGCTCTCGAACCTATGGGCCGGATTGGTGTTGTATGGTGATGTTACATGATGTTGTTTCATGGAGATGATGGTATTGCATGATGATGATTTATATTGGAAGAGTAATGTGCTTTAAGCGTGATGTGATTATTGTCGTAATTGTGATATTGTGAACGCACGTGATGTGTATGTCACCTTGTGCATGTTTGTGATCATGTTGATATGTTGGGGATGGGAGTATTCTCTCTCCTTCTTGTGGATTCTATGAAGAGTTCACATGTGAATTATTGTTTGTGATGTGTGAAAAGAATTATAATGTGGATGACATAGTGTTGGAGCATTGTGGCATATTATGGTATGTAGGTGTATCAATGTGTTGTATGTCTAGATTGATGTTAAAAGAGATGAGTTGTATCATGATGTTTTTACCATGTTTTGAAGAAATGTGTGTACCACCTTGTTATGTAGCAATGGATGTTATGTTGTGATGTACTATGTTCATCATATGTATGATGTGTGTAATATGTAATGCTTTATGTTGTGATTTAGGGTCATACGGTGAGTGTATGAACCCTATCGTATGGTGATTGCACTTTGGGTGCAGAATGTGGTAAAGTGGTGTGTTACACCCGGTGAATGTATGATTGTGATCTACCTTGTATATGTACCACCATTGTGTTAGTGATGTAGTTACATGTTATGTTGTGAACCTTACGCTAACCGACCCTGAGGGTAATCGGTAGAAGTGTATGTTGAGAGTGAGGAATGGTGTACCATGGGTCAATAACTTGAGCCGAAACTCGGTTTAGTAGATAACATGTGAATATTTCCTCTCTCCCTATGTGGTTGTATGTATGCAACCTAAGTGCAACTATGACTATGTTTAGCCTTGTAGAAGTGGTGGCGGGATGATTCAGATAGAGGTGATGACAATTGTATTATTGATACGTATTTTGCGAGCTGAGGCTTGATGTTCCGAGTGCTAGCAACTTGTTGAGTACCCCTTGGTGGCCAGATAAGGCCACACAGTTATCATAATGTGACATTATTATGAGTTGATTTTATTCGTAAATTGAGATTTTTACCTTATTTTGTAAGGACCAACAACTTTTCTTGATTGCCATGCTTTACAATTTTGGGCATTTCCTTGGTTTGTGGCACTAACATGGGGATTTTGATACTAACTATGGCTATTTGGCCATTTATTTTGCTTGATTTGGGGTCTTCTTTTAAATTTGGAATTTTTACCGCCTTGCCCAAGGCTTGTACTTTTCCACTTGGCACTTTGATTGGATTGTTGTGCTGGTTCTATTGTTGTGATGTGTGGAATAGGGTCATGGGATGCACCATGGAATGGTTGGACCTATGGACCCACTTTTTGTATAGGGGTACACCCCAAGGAGTACAGATAACTAGCGGGTTGTTGAACCACGCGTTATTATGTCACTTGGGTTAGGAGTGTTCGAACTCTATGTGTCTTGGACCATAGGGTCAACCGGCCTCCTTGAGGGAGGCATAAGAGTTTGAGGGAGGCATAAGAGACTTGAGGGAGGCATAAGAGTTTGAGGGAGGCATAAGAGTTTGAGGGAGGCTTATGATATTTGTGTGTATGGTTGATGTTTGGGATATATGTTGAGTTATTGTGATGTTTGGTAGTGGTCTTTTGATGTATGTGTTACTCATGTCAGATGGATATGTGTTGTGATGTTGTGGACATGTCATTGATTCCCTTGTGGACACTATGTACCTATAGCATTTGTTTGGAGTTATGTGAATTTGTTTCATCGATGCAAATTGAGGAAATGTCTGGTGGATTGTAGTACTCTTTTGTTTGAGTATTTTGTATGTCAGTCATTGATGTGTGACGAGTACTATGTTATGTGGACTGTGCCTATTCTATTCCGTATTTGAGTAACCTTTTGTGGTGTAATACAATCATGAAGTATATACTTGTGTGCTTGTGAATCTGTAGTGTCTTGTGAACCGATAGGGTGTTGTGTTAGCAGTTCATGTTGGGCACCCACAATAAAGAATAAACCAAAACTCTTCAATGATGAAATTTTAAAAGAAATTAAACTAAGAATAGTGCTAATGGAAAGAGACAAATGAAATGATGAACAAGAAAGAACTGCCAATCTTCATAACATTGAAAGTTAAAATTTCTGCCAAATGTTCCTAAGGCTACCTTGTGGCCGTGCTTTAATCAACTAAAATTTTAAACCATAAAGTGTACTTTCTCCTTTACCTGTTCTTGGTTGCGAACCATTTCTTTTCCGCTGTGTTATGTCGCATTGAGGACGATGCTTTTCTTAAGGGGAGGAGAATGTAGTGCCTCGTTGCAATGCTTAATTCGAGGTGAACTTATTGTTGCTCCCATTGCTTTCCTCCCACGTTGGTTTATAGATGTGACAGGCTAGACATGAGGAGATATAGACTATATTTTTTATTCTTTTGGTAGTGGTGGAAGCACACTTTTCTCCCTGGGTAGCTGGCAGGATGGGTGACATTTCTTGTCACTTCTTAAATGAGTTGTAATCTCTGTTTGAACCTTGTCATGTTTTCTTGTCCCTTGCGTGAGGAGTCGGTGGAGTCCCGTTTTTCTTCACTAGGATCTTATTTGATTTCCTTCTTTAGTGCGTATGGGTGCAGTAATGGGTATCTGCCCGGGCTGTAGACGGCTTTCTGTTGCCGTGGTTTTTCCTGTCTCTGCCTTGCTGCGATTTTCCTTCCTTCCTGTGCGCGTGGGTGTAGATGGAGCTTCAGACTGGGGGATCAGGCGTGTTACCTCCACTTTCTTGGAGTCTTTGCGGGGTGTGTTCAGTGGGATCCACACCATGGCATGCATAGTAAATAGCCGAGGCAACATGACATAGTGTTAACAGTATAGTAGAAGCCTTCGTGAGTGCCTCCGGCAGCTATGCTTAGAGGAATAGTCGTCCAACTATGTTGTTATCTCATAGCTTCGATATCAAGTTGCATCCTCAATTCGGGATTCTCCTTCAAGCCGATTGTGTGGGTAGTTTTTTTGGGGTTTGAAGAGCATAGACAAGGCATATTAGCTGTTTTATTGAATGCCTGAAGAGATACCCTCTTGGAAGATACGTTGTTTGATTAATATTGATTGGAGTTTGCCTTCGGCGGGCTTTTTAGACAGTCCACAGCTTCAAATCCTCAGCAGGCCGAGCTTCTTGAATCCTTCAAGGCCTCAGTGCTAATATAGTCCATGGATCTCTGGAAGATCATGCAAGTCTTGTGGAGACAATCAAAAAGTGGATGTGGTCATCTCCACAGTGGGAGGGACACAGATAATGGATCAGGTTAACATTATCAAGGCAATCAAACAAGTTGGAACCATCAAGAGATTTCTGCCATCTGTTTTTGGAAATGATTTTGATAGAGTCCATGCAGTCGAGCCTGCAAATACTGCATGGGGTTACAAGGTCAAAGTCCATAGGGCCATTGAGGCAGAAGGTATTCCCTACACATATGTTTGCAGCAACTGTTTTGCCATGTATTTTGTGCCAAATTTGGGGAAACCAGGCCTTACTGCCCTACCAAGGGATACAGTTTCGATTTTAGGGGATGGAAATGCCAAAGTTGTGTTTGTGTCTACTTTTGCAGGAAGCGAAGGTCCTGGGGAGCTGTCTGTCACCAATCTGTCACCATGGGTGACAACAGTTGGGGCGAGGACTTTAGACAGGGATTTCCCTGCAAACATTATTTTTGGGTAATGGGAAAATCGTCAGGGGAGTGTCTTTGTACAGTGGAAAGGCGTTGGGGTCTGATTTAGTGCCCTTGATCTATGCTGGAGACATCTCTATTGGAATTATCACACCTTCAAGCTACAGCTGAAATGTTTGCACCGAGAGTTTGATGTTGTCCTCAAATCTGATGAAGGAAAAGGTTTATATATCATTACGGTAGATGCCTTTCAGAGCCAGGAGTGTGAGGTAATCATTATGTCTTGTGTCTGAGATTGAAATCATGGGGTTGGCTTTGTAGCTGATATTCGCTGCATGAATGTGGCACTAGCACGAGCTCGCAGAGCACTTTGGGTTAAGGGAAAAGCAGCTGCATTGAAGCAATCTTGTGACTGGTCAGCCTTAATTGGGGATGCTAAGACTAGGGCTGCTCCTAATATGAGAGCACCAAGGTTAGGAGGTCCAAATCAGAAACAATCAGATGCATATGTATATGGTGGAGGTGTTTGGATGAATGACAAAGGATCAAGTTCAATTGCCAAAATGGGGGCCTACAGAAGTTCTAGGGCTAATTTTGGAGCGGTGTTGGGAGGATGATGGCAAGTATTTTAGACCACCCACCCTGGCCGTGAACTCCTACCTGTGCCAACGTGAAGATGTTCGATGTTTGGGTGCCCAACGAGCTTGAAGAAAATGGAATTTAGGCTTGGATTGCTGTTGCTGATCCGAACGATGTTGAATCTGGAGAAAAAGGCAAGATATTTCTACACTTTTCTACTGTTATTTTATTTAAAATTATTGTGAAATTGAACCATTTTTCCTTGCATTGATTTGTCAGTTGGATGTCAAGATGGGAGATTTCCCCTTTCTGCTTGTCTCTTCTTGTTTTTGCTTTTATCGTTGTCAGTATGTTGGTCGAAAGGATGTGTGTGCCCTCTCCTCTGAATGTTATGTTTCTCTTACTCGAATGATAGACCTTCGTCTGTTTGTTTATGTATTAATTCTTCTCTGCGATTGAGTTGCAAGTTATTATGTTGATCAACTAGTATTTTCGATATTATGGAAGTAAGTTACGATAACTATGAAGCTCCTCCCTAGCACCCAAGTTGTCTTTTGACGTTTTTTGTTAGCCCCTTCGCAAGTCCCTTTGATAACCTTTTGGCATCGAGAAAGAAAGGTTGTAGGATTGTGTGAGCAATGCGTGGGCTAGCCAGCTTAGAGTTTTGGTATTAAAACTGGTAGAATAAAAAGGTTTGTGTGCATGTGTTTTTTCCGTCTCGCGTGTTTAGACTCTTATACTATCTTTCATCTTGTTTCTAGGCTTTTAAGGCCATCCTCAAGAAGTATCTTGACCATCCTTATCAACTTGAACCATAACTAGCTTTTCGGATCAGCTAAGCTCGAGGTTTCATTGTGCGAATCCAGTACCTCGTAGACACTAGAATAGTTTCGGTCTAATTCCCCTCTCAGAATTGTTGTTGATGGCGCTCTTCTATTTTCCTAACTTGCATTATTTCTCCTTGGCAATGTTAACGCTATTAATTAATATTGGTCGGTTTTTATGCACGTAATTACCGTAATAGTTTGTGATGGAAATTTCCTTAAATGTGATTAATCTTCGGGAAAAACTCAGCTTTCATTTGATAATCTTATGGATTCATAGCGGAAGTTTTGTTTTGATAATGTCACTTAGAAATTATGTTTGTATCTATTTGTGTGATGGTTGACTGTGTTACCAAGGGTTGTCGTAAAATATGGTTGTTTTGGGATATGGGTAATTTATTTTAAACTAACCAAACATTATTATTGTAGTGGAGGTTTGCAAATCTTTAGTGTTATAAAAATTTGTTGATGACATTATTGTATACTCTTGTTGGGCGGAACCCCTTCTTCTCTCACGTGTTTGTTACTAGCACTTTGTAAGACTTTGATCCTTCTTGGATGATTGGAAAATTTTGTAGTTAATGGTCAAAACTAATATACTTTGCTTTCGCCTCGAAACTTATGTTGTGTGTATACTTTATTTGATTTCCGGTTTGAAACTCAATTATACATGGCTTTTTGTGTTAATTTTTGAAACCCGTGGTTCCCCTTTCTTGGGCTGATCAACTCTTGTTCTTTTAGAAATATATTATTTTAGTCTATGCGTTGGTACCTTTGATAAATTTCTAGATGGTTGGTCCATATATCAAATCTCAATCTTGTAATTATTATTTAATTACTTACTTGATGGGAATTATGTTCTTTGCTAGTTTGTTTATTTTCTCCTTATAGGGCCAAGGGCCATTCTCATATGATTGTTACTTTCGTTGCTTTTGCTCCTAACTGAAGTACAAGGTCTTCTCCTTCTTTGATTGGCATGATGGAGATTTTATTATAACTTGATGTGTTGTTAGTGTTTTAGAGGTTTGACCCTTTTCTTGTAATAAAGTGCTTCTTTTCATGATATTGATAGATAACAGTTATGGTGGGTTTGTGTAGCCTTATCTTGCTCAGTTCTCGTGAACTGACTCTTGTAGAAAATTTGCTGCAGATGGATTTTGCGTGTAGATGAGGGATAGATTTGTAGACTTTTGTCATCAACCTCAGTTGAGAAGTTCCTTTGCTCGAAACCTTTTTATGTTGTTCAACTGTTGTTAACGTCCAGTGGAAAGTTTAAAAGAGGATTAATGTCTTAGTATAATGTATTGTGGACTTTGTCATCTGAACTTTGGAAACCTTGTATTGTTTGACCATCATTGAAATTATAAGAAAATTTGGTTATTGTTGTTGAGTGACTTTTTGGAGTATCAGTATTTTAAGAATTGATGTAATCTTGTTTTGTTCTTGTAAATGAGTGTTGCTACAACCTTGCCTTGAGAATAAATTTTGAGTTAAACCTTGATATGACTTAGTAATAAAGTGTCATAAGTAAACTAACATGGGATTGTTTAATACTTTTGGAAGTTAAATTAAAAGTTGTATTCAAATAAAGTAACGTAGGGTCACCAACTTGAGAGCAAGAAATTATTTAAGTAATCAAGGGCAAGACTATCATTGCAGGTAAACTTTATAACATGCTAACCCTAGTTCCTCTAGTGAACATTATTCCTTTTATGGTGAAATTTGTAAAATGACCCTAAGGTGAAATGAACTATTAGTTGTTTGAAGATGATAAGATTTAATAAGCCAGAGAAAACAAATTGGATACCTCACCATCTTTCTCACCACCATTTGGAAAGTAAATTTTTACTCCTTGTTAATACTTTTAGCGAAGCCTAAGTAAAGTTGTTGATAATTCTGGTTAAGAGCCCTAGCTTCAATTAAATACTGGAAATAACTAATGAGGTCCTAAAGATGTTCCATCTCGACCTTCTCCCTCTAACCCTTTTTCAAGGCACCTTGTATCTCTTCTCTTAAGTGTGTTGAACTTAAAACCATGTTGTCTTGTGGGCAAGAACAAATCTTAGTAGTGTTAGTGGTGAGCAGATGGCCTTGTGGAATTTAAATACTCCTTTTTCTTGATAAACGAATTAAGCAAATAAATGTCATAATAGAGAAAATTTAAAGATAATTACTCAGTGTCAAAGGAATAAACTTGGCTTGGCAAGTTGAATTATACGAATCATATCTTGAGCCTCCTTGAAAACGTAAGCTAAGAATTGCAAGATGTCCTTTTAAAATAAATAACCCTCAAGAATATCTCATTGTGGTTGGCCCTAACTGTAAGTGTGTTCTGTGATTGGACTTCTATGTTGTCTTGTCAAAGAAAAAAAAAAAAAAATGTATTGTCCTTGATAGGTGTGAACATTTTCCATGCTGCCTTTATGGCCATCCTTGTATCAAGTTGTTCACAGTGTTAGTTGTATCCTTGGTGACGACATGTTGCGTCATGTTATGTGTCAAGCAAGTCAAAAAAATTTATCCTGTATTTCACTGTGTTGTTCGTGTGTGGATTTTGGGTCATTACAAAATCAATACAAGGGTTTCCCCTTTTCCTCTGTTTTCTCTTTCCTTCTTGCTCTAATATGTGAATCATTTAATCCTTGCATGCTTAGAAACTTTGTGTTCTAGTTTATACAATCTCAAGAACTTTGAGTCTACGGATTGTGCCCATTATAAACGTGAATGGTTCTACTCTATATCTCATTTTCTCAATACATATAAGGGTTTTCTCTGCCATCTCTTTTCCCTAAAAGTATTGTCTTCTTCTTCCTCCCTCCTCTCTTCAAGTCTTCTATCCTCATGTATTGATAAATTTCTAGGCATAAAACACATTTCAAGATATTGGGAAACCACCATTGAATGAAATATTGTGTATTTGTACATAGGTTTTGCCCTGCTTTTAATAAGGGAACCTCTCCCATTAAAGAGGAGGGATTTTCTTGTCCCCTGACTATGGTTTCATTCCAAGTGCAAATCTGAAACCTAAATGAGTTTTGGTGACTTCGATGGGGATTTGTTAAAAAAATACTTTCTAAAAAGAACAACTAATTTGATCATTTCTTTGATCTGGCAACTCTAAGATACACTCGTGGTAGAAGGGCTCTTGGAATTTAATATCCCTAATTTCAACTCCTGGATCAACAAGGTTTTCAACTTTCTCCAACAAGAAGAAATAGAATATCTCATTCCGCAAGCACACCTCTTGTTAAAGATAGAGCTTACGGTAGTATCATTCCTTAAACACAACATAGATCTAATCTATGTGCCCTAATTTTGTTGGTGTCTCAGTTCCACTTCAAGCAATATTTCCAAGGATGGAAACACCTCTACCTTGGGGACAAAGAGTTGGGCCTCTATCTTTTCCTCAATAATTTCATGAGTTACTTAGGGGTAACAAGGAGAATTTTCCCAAAATTTAGAGGTGATGGAAAAGTGCACCCTGATGAACATATTGCAGCCTTCATTGTTGCATGTGGGGTCCTTCGAGTTAAACATGAGGATGTCTTTGTTAGGCTGTTTGTGGAGAACTTGCAAGATAATGCTACATATTTGTGTTATCATCTTCCTACTTTGGGACCATCATCGATTGGATTACTATGAGGATTAAATTTGAGCACCATTTCAAACCTACTGAATATGTGCATGCTTTGTTAGCTTAGATTTCTCAAATCAAGAAGGAGCCACATGAGCCTATGAGATAATTTGTGGCCAATTTCAACAAGTTGATTAACAAGATTCCACTAAATACTAGGCACTTGTTGATCAGATTCAGAAGTGTTTCTTCTTGAATGCTCAATTGCCGAAAGTAAGTTATGCCCGAGGAGAGAAAATCTTGCAACTTTGGATGTTGATAAGAGATTGGCTATCAGTGTGGAAGATGACTTGATCATGTCTAGCAAGCTGAAAAGGGATTCTTTCAAATCCAAAGCATCTTCTTCTTCCTCTTCTCCTAGAGGTAATGCAAATCAGTTGGTGCAAAATTTGGCTAATGACCTCATTGCCATCAAGAAACAATTGGCTCAGCATGCTCCATATCAAGATGTTCCAAGGAAGAACTTTCAACCTAGGAACCACTTGCCTTCTTCTCAAACCAAGTTGGCCATTAAAGGTCCACCCCTCAAGGTGCTGTCAATGCTACTTGTGAGGTTCTTGAGCCTGATGATGAGGAAGAAAATGGGCTCTATGATGAACAAGAAGAGGAAGTTGATGAATAAGCTGGAGGAGCTGGTCATTCTCAAGCTCATTTCCTCACCACTGAAGGTGTGGATGATGAATATGACTATGATGATGTAGTGGCTGAGATGAATAGTGAGTCATATGTTGTTATGACCTGGGAGTAGAGCAACAAAAAGGAAAAAATGGTACAACCTGTAAAAAGATACAAGGATTACCCCATCAACATTCCGGTGATGAAGAGGAGATCCTATATCTACTACTTCCACCCAAAAGGTAAGCTCTACTAGTCCTTCTCCCTCTACTTATACTTCTGAGAGTTCTTTTCCAACAAACAATAAAGCTGATAGATAAAAATCTCCTCCTACTCCTAGTAGTGATCCCCATCCACATCTGGATCTTTTGAAATTATAGACCATCTTAAAAAGACCAAGATTCAGATTTTTGAGGTAGAGTTCTATCAAACCCATCCTAAATCCTTTGCCAAAATGGTTAACTTTGTAAATTCTAAATCTAAAACCCCAACCCATTCTTCTAAAGGCCTTTTTCCCACTCCTTCTTCTCCACCTCAACCCAGCCTTGTGGCTGCATAGTCACTTCACCCAATGAGAAGATCAAACCCTTCTATGTGACTCTCCTCATAGCTGGCCACAAGCTTAGCAATTGTGTCATTGATTATGGTGCATCTGATAATGTAATGCCTGCAAAAGTGGCTCATGCTTTGGGTCTAACCCTAACCCACACTTATGGCTCTTGCTATTCCATGGAAAGTAGAGAAGTGCCTTTGGTTGGGAGAATCAAGGATGCACAAGTAGCTTTTTCTACTTTACTAGAGAAGAAGGTCTTGGCTACCATCTTGGTTGCTGATATCCCTCCTTCTTATGGCATGCTGCTAAGTAGGAACTTTTGTAAAGATGTTGGAGGTGAGATCCAAATGGATTGGTCACATGCCTTGATCCATGTCAATGGGAAGATGAAGAAGTTGTTTCCTGAGAAACAAGCAGATTATATTGTGCAAAAGACAAATGATCCTAAAGCACAAATAATGTATGAAGACATTGGGCATGGGAACTACATGATCATGTCACAAGAGGAGACAAGTATTCCAAAGGGAGTGTTTCTTGATCCTAATGGTGTGTGGACTTTGGAGTTTGATGGAAGCTGCTCTTTAGCTGGTTCTGGAGCTGGTGTAGTGCTCATTTCTCCTAGGGGTAAGGTTCATCCTTTCTCCTTCAAGTTTTAGTTTGAAAATACCAACAATACTGCTGAGTATGAGGCCCTCATTCTTGGGTTGAGCATGGTGAAGGAAATGGGAGTGAAGAACCTTCTTTCTCATGGAGATGCAGAGCTAATTGTAAAACAAGTTAGAGACCTTTATCAAGTAAAGAATAGAAGGTTGAAGCACTATAGGAATTTGGTCTGGGATTCCATTGAATTCCTTGATGCTTTTTCCATTAAAGTTGTGCCAAGGGAAAGGAACACTAGGGCTAACTCTCTAGCTATTTCGGGGTCCTTATTGATTCCTCATCCCTGATTTCCCTCAAGAGAAATTCACCATTGAGATGATCCATAGACCCAGTGTTCCTGACAATGTAAATAATTGGCAAGTTTTCAATGATGACCAACATTTTCTTTCTTTCTTGGAGCTCAGAGACAACTTTGATCAATTTGTACTTTGAAGGAAGTAAAAATATGCCTAGAGAGTGTGTGTCATCAAATGAAGAGGGTGTCAAAGAAGAGATGGATCAAGATGGATGCATCAAACTAAAAGGCAACAAAATCCCTAAAGGGTTGGTGAGTTTGGAGGATATTTTTATAAACATGATAGGTATATGAAGTCTAAAGTTTCCCAAGGAGCCCGACAATCTGTTAAGACTGAGAAAGTGAATATTGGGAGTCTTGATGATCCCAAAATGGTCAACATTGGAAAATGCTGCACTTAGGAAGAGAAAATAAGGTGGTGAATCTATTGAAGAGGTATGATGATGTTATGGCTTACTCTTATGATGATCTTAAGGCTTTTCAGTCTAAAGAAATGCAAAATTTCATTCCTCTTAAGCCTAGGATCAAACCCTTCAAACAAAAGCAAAGGAAATATAATCCAAAGATAGCTGATACAATTTTCCAAGAAATACAAAAGCTTTTGAAGGCTAAGATCATCTTCCCCATCCACCATTCAACGTGGATTGCTAATATAGTGCTGTCAGGAAGAATAATGGTGAGATCCAAATCTGTGTGGACTTCAGAAATATAAATCAGGGTTCTTTTAAGGACAACTACCCTCTCCCCATGATGGACCAAGTGTTACAAGTTGTCACATGCTTAGAGATGCTATCTATGTTAGATGGATTTTCAGGGTACAATCAAGTAGAGGTGAATATTACAGATCAACATAAGACTGCATTTACTACTCCTTGGGGAACATTTGCATACAAGAGGATGTCATTTGGTCTCATCAATTCAAAGTGCTACTTTCAGAGGGCCATGGACTTGGGTTTTCTAAGTTTGAATGGGAAATGCATTGTTGTGTATTTGGATGACTTGACAGTGTTTTCTAAAGCAAGAACATATCACTTCCAACACCTTGAAATAGTATTGCGAATGTAAAGAGTATGGGATATCTTTAAACTCTAAGAAGTTTGTGTTTTGTGTCATAGAAGGAAAGTTGTTGAGACACATTGTTTCAAAGTAAGGGATCAAGATTGATCCAGAGAGAGTTCAGGCCATCCAGAAAATTCCTCTTCCATCAAGTAAGAAAGGTGTCCATTCTTTCTTTGGTAAGATCAATTTCCTAAGGAGATTCATCCTTGATTTTGCAAAACTTACTATGATAATTGATCACACGATGCAAGGGAAGAAAACTTTTGGTTGGTCCTCTAAAGGGAAGAAATCATTTGAGGACATTAAACAGGCTATTGTAAAGACTCCAATCTTGGCATGCCTTGAATTTAGAAAATATTTCATTATCTATTATTATGCCACTGAAAATACCCTAGTTATTGTGTTATCCCAAAAGAATGTTGAAGATCATGAGCTCCCAGGTTGAATTCATGATTAAAGTCTTGAAAAATCATGAGCTGAAGTACACCATGATGGAGAAACATGCTTTCAAAATTGTCAAAGTTGTCAAGAAGTTTAGGTTTTACATCCTTAATTCTCATTATGTGGTATCTGGTGCACGATAAAACAATCAAATCCATTCTTACTAAGCAAGAATTTGGAGCAAAGAGAGGTAATTGGGTAACAAAGGTGTAAGAGTATGATCTTGACATCAGGCCAAAAAAATCCAGTTGGGTAAGGGCCTATGTGAACTCATTTTTAGGGAGCTTCAAGGAGTTGTTCAAAGATGGATTTGATGTCCCTGGTTATTATGTTCCTCGGCTCGATAGATGTATGGTATGCTAACATTGCTCACTTTCTGACCTATGGAGAATGTACATCTTACTTGAGTTCCAAAGAGAAGAGAGCCATCAAACTGAGGTCTACACAATATGTGTTATGGGAGAATACTTTGTTCAAATTAGGCATAGATGGAAGGTTTTTGAAGTGTGTAGACAAGGAGCAACAAAAGAAGTTGTTCTCTACTTTTCATGACTAGGCTTATGGAGGTCATTTCTCCTCTCTTGTAAAATGCTAGTTATTATTGGCCCCTGCTCATTGAGAGGTGCATCAAAATGGGTTGGTAAATGTGAAGCATGCCAAACATTTTTAGAAGACCTAAGTGGCTACTTTGACTCTCAAGACTATAGTGATTGAAGAGCCATTTCAGCAATGGGGTTTAGACTTCATTAGAGTACTCAATCCATCTTCTAGTGTTGGGCATACCCATGTGTTGATTTCCATTGATTACTTCACCAAGTGGGTGGAATCCATCCCAGTCAAGAGCACTACTTCCGAGGTAGTTCGCAACTTTATTAAGGAGAACATATTGATCAGGTTTGGGACCCCAAACAAAATTGTGACTGACAATGCTTCCAACTTTTCTTCTTCTGAGATGAATGGAATTTTGCTATGGGTATGAGATCTCCCTTGCTTATTCTTCATATTACTACCCCCAAGGAATGAACATGAAGAATCAACAAACAATAACTTGGTGAACATAGTTAGAAAGATTGTAAATGATTCTCAAAGGAATTGGCATATGAATCTATATGATGCACTTTGGGCTGATAGAATTACACCTAAGAGAGAAATTGGAAAGTCTCCTTTCCAAGTGGTTTATGGTGTCTAATCTCAACTACGGACATGGTGGAATTGCCAACCTTCCATCTCGTGAAAACCATTAAAGATTCAAGTTTCAGTAGCTCTTTGGACAAGATAATTTTGTACCTTCAGAAGCTTGATGAGGACAAATTGCAAGTGGTTGACAGGATAGTATCTCATCAATTGAAAGTGAAGGATTTGTTTGACAAGAAATCCAAACCTATAGTTTTCCAAGTGGGAGACATTGTGCTACTTTGGGAAAAAGACATGAGCCACGAGGAAGCCATGGTAAGTTTGATTCTCTTTGGCTTGGTCCTTTTAGAATCAGACATTTTTCTGGAGAGAACTCTTTTTATCTAGATTACATGGATGGATCTCCTCTCCCACTTCCTTATAGTGGGTAGTACCTAAAGTTGTTCAAGTCCTAGGTGGCTAGGAAGTCCTTTTGTACATTGCATTTGGTTTTTGGTTTTGGCTTGTTTCCCTTTCTTGTTCTTTGTAGTGTGGTGTGTTTTGTTTTGGGTCTTCCCTTTTGGTTTGTTTTGTTTCTTTTCTGTCTTGTGTGTGTTTCCTTGTATTGGTTTTGCTTTTGACTCCTTTTCCCAATGGATAAGGCATTGGTCCTCTTTCCCAGAGTTATTTGCAGTTCTTGATCTTGCCTTGTGTCTTTGTTCCAAGCCAAGTCATCCCCAGAAAGAGCCAATTGTTGTCACCCTCAAAATTCCCCTCATTTTCCAAGTCTAGACTTAAAATTTTGAGTTGGTGCCTCTAAAAATATTGAAAACAAAAATTGTGAAATATGGTTCTTTCCAAGGGATTTTGGTCTCCTGAAAACTTCTTCATCAAATGGGAAATTTCTTCCCATTTCCGAAAAGGTAAATAAGTCCTCCTAACTCTTCATATTTTTCAAGTTATGGCTGATGGACCTGAGATAGTATTATTTTCCCATGGCAGGCTAGCGGGGCTGCGAGACTTTTTTTAGCACTTAACACCTTTTGGAAAAGGGCGCAATTGGCGATGGTGGGCCCGCGATCCCGCACACCCATGTAGAGAGATAGAAAAATGAATGCCTAAGGCTTACCACCAATCAGATGGTGTCATGTAGCCACGTTGAAAAGTCAAAGTGGGGATGCGGGTCGGTAGAGAATTTTGAAGTTTTAAGCTTTTTAATCAAAAAGAGTTAAAAGTAAAAAAAACAATCTGCGACCCTATCACCAAGTAGATAATGCCACATATCGACCATTGAAAATTCAAAGCGGGCGAGTGGGCCAAAATTTTCCAAAATGCCTTTTCACTATAAAAGTTATAAAATGTAAAGGTTTCCTCCGCACTGCTCCAATAAATTTCTTCCACATGGGAGGCCCAAATTTAAAGTTATAAAAGCAAATCAAATGTCCCATATTTATAATGGAAAAATAATGTAACATTGTATATTTGAAAATCTAGTTTTTTCACCATTAACGTTTCTTTGTGAATCAAGAATTTGAAAGGGCGTGAATGATTGGAATGATTTGTAATTGTTTCTTACTTGCTCGAGGAAGTTATAACTATTTCTTGCTTTCTCGAGGAAGTTATAACCGTCTCTTGCGAGCTATTTCATAGGCTTTCAAAGCCATTGTACGAGGTTAGAATTTTAATATTCTGGAACTGTAATTTTGAATCTAAAGAAATCAATACAAGGGTTTTCCCCTTTTTCCTCTATTTTCTCTTTCCTTCTTTCTCTGATTTGTAAATCATCTAATTCTTACATGCTTTGAAACTGTGTTCTATTTTATACACTCTCAAGAACTTTGAGTCTGCAGATTGTGCCCGTTATAAATGTGAATGGTTTTACTCTATATCGTATTTGCTCAATACATATAAGGGTTTTCTCTTGCATCTCTTTTCCTTGAAATTATTGTCTTCTTCTACCTCCCTCCTCTCTTCAAGTCTTCTATCATCGTGTATTGATAACTTTCTAGGAATAAAACACATTTCAAGATATCGAGAAACCACCATTGAATGAAATATTGTGTATTTGTACATAGGTTTTCCCCTACTTTCAATAAGGGAACCTCTCCCATTAAATAGGAGGGACTTGCTTCTCCCCGATGGTGGTTTCATTCCAATTGCAAATCTGAAACCCAACACCTCCATGATGAAGAATGGGCCTACTTCTTTCCCGCAAAGCAAGGAAAATCATGTGAAGGCATGGACTCTATGGGGAACTCATCATTATTGTTGTTGAAATTCAATGCATTGCTAGGGTGGTTGAAGCAGGATTCAAATTTTCCCTCTCTCCTTCTCTCTTTCTTCTATATATTGTAAAGGAGGGGCATATTTCAAGAGGTTGGTCATTGTTTCTCTCATGCCCCCTCTCTCTTTCTTCCTTAGGGTAGAATGTGGAGTCTAAGCCTCCTCTCTTAGCTTTGTAATGGCATTTTCTTGCCTCTTTCCCACTAATGATGTATTGTGTGAACTCATGGAGCAATAAAATCTATTTTGTGATGCATTTTTTCCATCCTTTGCTTATTTTATTGTCTCTTCTTTCCTCTCATCGTTGCAGGTTATGTTGAGTATATATCTGATCTCTATTGTTGGTTCTGGGAGATGTGTTTAATGGGTTTTAAGTGGTGTTCTATGTGAAATTCATATCTGGTCTGTGGTGCATCTTGTCCACCCTCTCCTTTGTTCACCTCTCTCCATTTCAGGCAATTAGATTTTTGATCAACCACTTCCTTTTCTAGTGTATCACCGCTTAGTGTAGGCTCTGTTTTTATGTATTTCTCTCTCTCCCTGTCTCCTTGGAAGGTTATATTAGGATTAGATAGTTTTCCTACACTAGAGTAGCTTGTGGCAGGTAGTTTAGGAAGAAGAATCGACTTTCTCCGAGAGGTCCATCTCAATTCCGCAAGCCCCACAACTTGAGATATGGTCCCATGTTATGTAGATCACACCGGATTCCCCACTCAAATACAAGGCCATTTGGGGGTGCTATGATTTTGCATCAACATGCCTATTTTGTTGTTTTCCTCTCTCTTGGGCCTTTTCCTGAGCTCTAGTCATAACTACAATAAAATCATCTTCACTAAAACTAACCAAGTTATATTCAGGTGCTTTCTGAACATGAGTTTCTTTCTGCCCACCCTCCATTTGAGGCATGAACAATGTCTTAGGTTGAGGTTGTGCAATAAGACTTATATTCAGGAAAACATTTGGGCAACTTGCAGTTGAATGAGGTTGATTACAAGGTTGACACCATTCTTTTATAGCCATATTAACTAGGACTAAAGCATTAGATGAACTAGGAGCCTTTGGATCAAACTATCTTTGTTGATAAGGCTAACTATAATTTTTATTCTACTAATAAGGTTGCCTATTTTGTTGGTTTTGTTGATAAGGAGCTTGATAAGGCCTACTAGGTAATGCAAGTCTATTTTCAATCAAAGTTAGCTTGTTTCCCATAGTCTGTAAATATTTAAACACATCATCTGATGGGGCTGCAATAACATGTTCTATAATGGTGATAGGCTATGGGATAGGTGCCAAATCTGCTAAAAAGGAATTGAAGGCCTTGGTGCTAACTTCCTAGCTTGAATAAGACTATTTTCAGCTCGGATAGCGATATCATAGGCTATTGGGAGAGTTTCTCCTCCCATAGACTGAATCATAGTTGAAATATCATTGTTTAATGCTCTAAGATAATAAAGGAAAGCATGGTCAGCTTGAGGCTTGACACTTGTTGGAATTCTTTCCCAAGTTCTAGAAAAATGAATATTGAAACTAGCCATAAATTCATGAGGGGCTCTTCTAATTGTAGACAACTATTCTATGAGGGATAAATGATTTGAATTATCTTGAAATTGTTTCAGCAATTTACCACCTAACTCATCCCAAGTTCTTATGCTTCTAATCTCTAAATTTATATACCATTGCAAGGCTTTCCCTTTAAAGGATGCAACTAAAAGTCTTAAAGCTACATCTTCATGTGTTATATTATGGACTGCACATAGGGCTGCAACATCTTTGATATGTTCTATAGGTGTAACCTGATTTTCACCAAGTGAAGGTAGGTAAAATTTTCATGGCAAGTATTAGGGATATCATGATAGACTGGAATTACTAATGGGCTTCCATTAGTAAAGGTCACAAAATTCCTAGGTGGTTGAATAGCCATTGGAAAAATGGGATCTGAACAAAGAAATTGATATGTGGTGAAGGAAGATTAGGAGGAGGGTTGTTAAAACCAGGCCTATTATAAGGTAGGGTGTTACCAACTCTTCTTCTTCTTGCAGAATTCAAAGGTAAAGAAATAAAATCAGAAGGAATTCCTCTTACCGATGATCTTGTAGTCACTTTAGGCATGGAACATGCTGCAAAATTGGTTTGAAATCAGCCTTATAGAGTCGCCAAATAAATCTTTAAATCTTTAGAATAAATTGTTGCAGCTTGTTGATCCAAAAATGGCTTTTTTTCTTTGTGAATTTGCTGTAAATTGCTGTAATTTTCTTATAGATATGATTCGTAGTCCCACCAGCATGCCAAAAACTATTATCTCTCGAAAGTGCACCTTGTAGAGAGATGGTTGTAGGTGTTCTAAGCTTACAAATGGATCTGTCTTTCGTAGATACAATGGAAACACCTCAGATCTGTGGGTATACCTATTGTTGAGGTGAGTCTCCAATATTAAGGCCGGTTCCTTTTATGTATCCTAAACTAATTTTTGGGGTTTTGAGGGTAAAATGATGTCTGTAAATGAGTTAAAACGAGGTGATACACCAAACTTGTTGAGGGCTTTGACTGAGTACATGCACAAATATCGAGAATGGATTCTAGATGCACAAACCAATAGTTTTCAGTAGAATATTAAGGCAAAACACTTGATGTATTGAGGGAAATTTTCACAACAATACTTGTTAAGATAAACATGCACACTAATATTATGCAGAAATTACTAAGATTGCAGCAAGGTAAGATGATCAATTAGGGAATTTTGACATTCACAAGAAAATAATAAAGTATACACAAAGCTACAAATAATTAGAAAGGCATAAATCAATCTTTCGTTCATAAGGAAAAACTGGCAAAATCTGTTTCAACGCTCCTATGTTCAAAAATTCCTCACATGTGTTTGCTAATGCACACAATATATATAGCAAAATTATTCATCCCACCCTTCCTAAAAATAGACTAAAATTTTACTCGCCCATGCATCTTATTTTTATCCTTTATCATGAAAAGGAATAAAAATAAACATGCTAATACAATGAGGCATTAATAGCCTTGGTTACAAAAATACAACTCAATCAAACTGTAGTTGACTATTCTATTTTTAATAAAGTTGGGTGAATAATTCTACTAATAATAAACTTTGCTTGATGAGAAAGTCTTCTCCAATGCATGCAATCTCTGTCTTCTTGTGCTTGATGTGACATCTGTAATTTTGATCCACTTGCCCCTTTGGATGTACATGTAAAATAATGTGTCCCTGTGTGTGAGCAAAAATAAATCCTGAATTAGCAATACTTGGAAAAATATTCACCCATGTATCCATCTTGTTGGGGACCACCTTTGGTTCTGATGTAGACATTTGTTTCATCTTCTTGTGGTCACATGAAGAATGCACTTGTACACACCATGCTATTGTTTCCCTTTTAAAATCTCCCACTGTGGGGACCACTGTGAGATGTGAGCACTTGTCTTTATTCTAGATTGAGCACCCCTTTTGACTTGGCACATTATTATGTTTTAAGGTAACAAAGGTCACTTTTTAAAGGAATGTCATCCTATACATTCAGCCACCTTTTGGTTACCATTACATAGTATATACTATAGTTTTTAATCTTCATCCTTGGCACACATGTTATCGGACCCCTTTGATTAATCATTGCATGTAAAAGTTTGTTCGGCATTTGATTTTGTAGCACATGGTTTGGAACTTTAATAAGTCAATGCAAATGATTTTTGAATCATAGGGCTAGCCCTCCTCTCCACGATGGTCCGACCCTTCACATGCTTTATCGGTGGCTTAGACTTTAACCCTAGTTAGGGTTTACTGTGGTTGTGTTACCTACTTTTGTTGAGGACCATCGATCTCGTCATGTTTGATTTACACCATAGATCCTTTTTTACCCTCGGTTAGGGTTTTGGATCTACAATTAAGATGGTTGGTGACTCGTGGTTATGGTTAGCACTTACCTCGAATTTGGTGAACTAATGGTAGTTGTTGATTCTATGTACTATTATCCTCCCCACCGTGGATCTTCTAACTCTGATTGGTATAATGGTTAGTTGTGGTTTTGGTTTCTGATCGTCGATCGTTGCATGACTTGATCTTAGCCATTGATGGTAACTCCAGGTGAGTTAGGTTGGGTATAATCTCATCGAGCTTGTCACTTGGTCTTTTTCATTTGCTCATTCTGAGTGGCGAAGCCCTGAAAAAATTGTTTCAAACCACCATTTTTTAATTTCTTGAGCTTGGTTTTGCCATCTGAACACACATATTGTATGGCTTTCACTTTGTTTTGAGCTCTATGAGGTTATGGGGATGTCATTGTTGATCTTTCAAACTCTTGGTTATTCGCAAATCAGTTTTATAAGATCATTGTATCTATATTTTTATGGCTCATCGTGGTCATGGCGGTATTGTTGATTTCTTGATCTCATTTTCTCACATCTCGTTAATTCGTATGAGGTTATGTAAATAGATTTGCTTATTCTCTGCAATATCTTGGCCGCTAATGGGAAGTTTTGGAGCTCATCTTCTTTGTTAAGAAGGGATATATGAGTTCTGTGTTTGCATTTCTTTTATTCTATTTCTTCATGCCATCATTTTGAGCTTTACTGTGATCTTTGTAACTTTCTGTTACCATGAAAGTTCCTTCGAGCTCACTGTAGAGAGGTGTCTATAGATATTAATGGTTTTCATTCGATGGAGATTTTGATCTTGAATTTACGGGAAAATATGAGCTCTACGGTCATAGAGGGTGGACATGGAGCTTCATGAGTGTATATCTGAACTTTTCGATTTCTTTTGAAGTCTTTCTCGAGCTCTTGCACAAGGTTCTTTGTTGACTTGTTATTGTTTTAAGCTTGACTATGGAGAATTTGACGAGCCATGAAAAGAAGGCCTTGAGCTTTGTGGTTTCTTGTATTCTCGGGAACTTTGTTCTTATTATCGTCTCTTCTCCTATTCAAGCTCTACTAGATAGTGACCACCATGAGTGGTTAAAGGTGAGCTAGTTTTGTTCTTGCACACGTACACTTCCATTTTCATTTTCCTTGGATCTGATACTGAATATTTTGAAAATGTTTGTGGGTTTTGTGATCTCTTTCTCTTGCTTGACTCCTGAGTTTGAAAATCATTTTGGGTGATCATCGTTTTACTCTAGACCTGATCATTTTGATGGTTTTGACAACTTCGAGCTTCCCTGGTAAGTCTTTCCCTCCATATTAACATTCGTGTGCAATAAAATTGAGTTCTCAAAATACCCACTAATGGGTTTGTTTACTTTTTTAAAATATCTATTTCCTATAATCTATGTAAATTTTGAGTTTGAGATTCATTTTCTAAGAAATCATTTTGGGTTTTCGTATTTTCCTCAAAACGCATGGATTTGGCACTCTGTTGGTTATAATATTTTCTATATTTGATTTCATACTCCTCAAATTCTTGTTCTACCTTTTCTTGTGCAAATCTAGGTTTTCTCGGTATTCTTCTATAAGAGCTTGATCTAAAAACATTATCTATTGTAACCTAGGCACTATTCGGGAGGTTACTGAGCTCTGATTTTCTTGTTTCGAGAAAATTTATGTTAACTGTAGCTATATTTAGAAGGTAAAGCTATCTTTTCTATTGAATTGGTGTTTACCCTTCAGAGGTATGAATCGACCTAGGGTTTTTGGCTTTTACGAGCTATTTTGTGGACTATAGGATTAGCCATCGATGATCTTCTAAGCTCCGTTTAATTCCGTTTTACTTGATGACCTGTGTATTCACCCATTGTTTTTATGGATTTGAGAGCTCTGTCAAAGATTTTATATATTCGAGTAATCTTCATTGGAGCCTTTGACTTCTTTAGTAGAGTTTTCATTTCAAGGATTTTGAAGGTAGGCTATGTCGTTCTTTTCGAGCAATAAATTCTGAGTAATCCCTTCTCAACTGTACACTCTAAAATGTGAGGTGCTTAACTACTTAGACCATTATATCATGTCGTTCTGAATAGTATGCATGTTTAGTTGTATCTTAACTTGCACATGGATTCTGTTTTGATTTTGAAAACATTATGTAGCTTTAAAACTAGAGAATCTTGTGTTCTCTCACTCTGATTGTTGATGGCTTTGCTGAATCATGTTCACCTATATTGGTCCTCTGAATTTATTGTAAATTGGTAACTCAGAGACTGGTAATGATGTTTTGAAATGAAATTTCTTCTGCTAGCTGACTTCTTTGGAATTTGTATAAATCTTGCATACAAGTTTCTGAGTTATTACTTGTGATTGTATCTTAAAACAAGATTGTTGTGTTGACAAGTTTTAATAATTCCTTGGACACACCTTTGTGACTCTTATATATGAGCATACTATAGATTCTCTTTGTACTACCTCATACCCCATCCTTCAATGGAAGCTTGTAAAGTAGTGAACATTTATGCCAGTTGTAATTTTACTTTTGAAATGTTGGACATTCAATTTACTGTGGATAGAGCTCAGTTGGACATGTTTTAAAGATTTATCGTATATCGTAGTCTCTCTCTCTCATCATGCTTTATTTTGAAATCTAAAAACTTTGAGTAGAGGTCTGTAGCCTCTCCTTCCTGCATGGCTTTGAGGAATTTTTTTCTTTACTATGTTGCTTCCTTTACAGTGGAAATTTGAATGCTGCATTCTTTTGATACTGTAACATGAAGTAACTTGTACTTGTCTGAATTTGTATCTTTGACTATACCATGCATTTTCTCCTTTCGTATTACTATTTGATTTATCTAAGCATGTACTAGCTTGAAATAGCATGATGGAAAGATGTAAAATGTCCATTTTACATGGCAAATCCTGTCAAATTTTTCTCATATTCCTTTTTCCATTTTGTTTCAGTTGTAACTTCTCTTATTCCAGTTGTTAGAAAATGTAGCACTAAACCTACATTTCTTCTATGGATTGGTACAGGCACATATTTGTACATTCAGCCTTTAGTCTGAACTGAAATAAATCGAACTAAAATGAATGTACTTTTCTGATTCAAGTTACAGAATGTATCACTTATTTCTTCTTACCTGTATCTGCACATTTAGATAAACTAGTTAGAAAATATTAGGCTTTTTGGCCTCTCTTTTATTCCATAGTTTTTCTTTCTTTATTTTTGCTCTTTGAAATGATTGTGAGAATCATATGTACTAATGTAGAATATTGTTGCTTGTCTGCTATGCATTTATCTTTTTTGTAATCATACCTCATGATATCAGGAGATTCATTTGCATGAAGATAGATAGTATAAGAATATGATTTAATCGAGCTCATGACTGACAATATATTATCTATTTGTTTTCAGGTACCCTTAATGTTGAATAGAAAGGAGTGAAGATGGAGCAAAAGTTGGAGCAAAGATGGAGCAACGGGACAAAACAAACAAGGAAATGATGGGTTCCTTCATATTCTTTTGCTTTTATTTTCATGCACATGCACCTTCTATTTCAGTAGTTATGATGTTTACTTGAGTTACATCCCACGGCTTGTGTGGGAAACATTTGAAATTCCTTATGAATAAAACATTGAATTCTGAAACTGAGTTGTGTACTTCCTTCTACATTTCAGCTTTGTATATGGATTGTATAATGAATTAAACAACTCAATAACATAATTGAATGTATTTAATCATGAAGGAAAAAAATTTAAAATACTTGTAACCTTAGTAATGAACTTTGATATTGCTATAATCTGCAACTATGATTATTATTCCAAAAATTAACACTTCATCTATTCTCGCACTTCTGTCTTCATCAAGATAACACATCCGTACTTCGGGACCTTATGTTATTTTCCTAAGGATAAACATGAATTTGCAGACTATGTGATTTGTTACATTTTGTAACAACACACATAGCTACAAATTTCATGTAATCATTAATTAATCCAATGAAACAATATTGAATTGAAAGAATCTCCCCTAGCTTAGGTTCACTTCACCAATGCCATCCATCGTAATGAAGTTTCAAGTTGCCCATTTTTGCACAAGTTCAAAAATCATCAATAGTTCCTATGTGTTATAATATTAAGCTTGTGTTCATTTTAAGATTCTTTTGAGCTAGGAAAGTTTAAAATTAATAAATGTTGTTTTGTTATATAAAGAGAATGGTATCTCTTGTGTCGATATGATAGTATGGGAAAGATTTCCTATCGCCAAAATGGAAATGTTGTCTAATTGATTGGGTTTTCTAAAATCAGGATTAATGGTTGTGTGTTATGATTTTGGGTACAAATTCAAGTTAGAGAAACATTGTGACAAAGAGTATACTTTGTGTCACCATGAAAATGTTAAGTGAGTCATTTCTAAATATATAAATTACTTCCAACAAATAATCTGCATCCTTGTAATCGATTGTGTTAAATTTAGATGTTTTCCTTGTTGTTAAACGTCATCTTGTGTAGTCTTGAATTTGTTAGACCTATGAGTAGGTGTTTTTTTCTCATGCAAAATCAAAGGTCATGATTGGTAGGTGTTAACCTTGTCTAAAATAATGAACATTGTAGAATAATTCAGCCTAAGTCGAATTCTTATCCTTCCTTCTATCGTGTGTTGTATCCATGTGTGAGTACGTGGACACCTTCTATACACAAATTTTTCCTATTCTTTGTGGACCTTACTTGTCATTCATTGGAATTCCATCGACAATTTTCCTATTTAAATGGTCTGCGTAGTATCTTTGTTAAACTCATAGAGATTATCTTGAAGGTTAAAATGCTAGCAATATGGTTTGGAGGAGGTGTAGTATATGCGCCTAATAGTATCCCTTTTCTTTTTACAATAGTTTTGGAACAACTTCGGTTCCAAGGGAAACACTTTTATCTAAAGTAAAGAAACCCCGTAGAAGGCGTGACTTCCATTTGTATGCATTATTCCCTACCTCTTTCCGTGACTTCTAGGAGGAAGTTAAATATAAGGGGAGGGGGATGTAATGCCCACTCCTCTTTGAAACTTATTATACTATGATTTTGATTATTGTTGATTAGAGACATGGACATTATTATTATATTTTGATTAGCATGTTGATAGATAGTATAGATATTTTGATTATTGATATGTTGTGACTCATATTGTGGATTGTATGGACTCTAGAGGCATGGATAGATATTTCAGTGTTGATGATGATCTAGTGTTGTTTCTTTATTATATACTGACACTTTGGATTCTTGACGTATTGATTTTGTTAGATGATTGAGCTAGTCTTGTGATCTCATTGTTGGTGATGAAATGGTAGAATTGAAATGTTTAGAAATTGTAAACAATTAATAGAATTGCTTAGCTTTGATGATGATTTAGCCACATGTATGATGTTGTTGGATGATATGCATGTTTGTTTTATTTCTCAATGTATTTGATGCAGCCTTAAGGCCAAAGAGGAATTTTTTTATTAGTTGCAGGAAAATTATATCACAATAAACAAGAAGGGGCTAGGAGACTAACCATGGAAGAATATCATATTTTTATGATGAAGATCACCTTGTAAACTTTGTGCTCATGTATATATTCACATTTACTTTAGTCATTAAGAGATCCCCATGGGGGAGGTTGACCTCAAAATTTGACCATGGGTTTATGTGTTATTTTCTCCCTCTTTCATTTTAATTATTTTGTTGAGTATGTGATTTCTTTATTGTAATGTATGCTCACTTTATTATTGCTTAATTAATGTGCTCTTATTTAGTTAATTAATCATGTTGATTATGCTAAGTTGGGATGTGACTATGTGGGAATTTAATGTGGTTGATAGTCCTTGTTCTTTTCTTGATTTGAGATGGATTTTATTGATTTTGGAGTTGTGTACTCAACCTCACTTTTCAAATCTCGAATTTTGGTCTTTGGAGCCACTTTTGGAGGCTTGTGGGACAAGTTAAGCTTGTCCCATACCTCTTAAAATCACCCACCAACTATACCTATGATGTGAGGGGTTAATTTTAGCCTTTATTATGTGTTTTGGAAGAGAAAAGAGGTAATTAATTGCACTTTCTTACAAACTCTTTTAATTTTGTCCTTAGAAGTATGGAGTAGTGGTTTGTGTGTGGAAGGAAAATTGTCATATCCTCACCCACCCATTTATGAGTCTTGGTCTTTGTGTTTGACTTGGTGAGGTGGATTGGAAGAGAAGTGATGTGGCATCCTACATGGAGCCACATCACCACCCTCTCCTCATTTTCTTTTTATGAGAGTTATTTTGGAGATTCCAGGGTTACTCTGCTTTTAGTAGCACACTTGCATTTTGGGAGGAGATTTTTTTGAGTTCTTTTTTTGGATCTTGGGTGCTTGTTATGGATTTGGGCTTAGACTTAGAATAGATTTGAAATTGTTTCTTGTAGATTTAATATTCTTGCAATGGCAAGGTAGGGTCTATACCCTTGCATTTTATTTTATTTGTTGTGTGATTGCTTGTAAAATGAATGAATGTTGTGTTGTTTTGGATTTGGGGTAGTATGACCTTAAGGATGGTGTGGGAGAAGGAAAATGGGGATCTTTTGAGGGAGGGATAAGAGTTTTGTATATGCATTTGGAGGGATTTTGGGTTGGGTGTCCCACCTTGTGATGGTAAAGAATATTTCTTGCTTATCTTTATACATTTTATATGAGGGAGTGATAAGATACTTGAGGGAGAGATAAGAGATTTGAGCGAGATATAAGATCTTAAGGGAGGGATAAGAGTTTTTTTGTGTGGATGAAGTTTTTTGAGGTTTTTAAGGTGGACACTTAACCCATTGGGAGGCATAAGGGATTCCCCATATTTCTCTTCTCCCTTGGCTTAGATTTTAAGCCTTTATGTTGGAAAGTGTATATGATTTATATGAGTGTTTTTTTGTTTGTATGTGTTACATTTTTTTGGCATGAGTGTATGTATTATGAAGCCATTGTAAAAGTTTCCATTGGTTGGAAACATTCCCTATTTATCCATTGTTGGGGCTCGAGGGCCAATGATAAGGGTGACTTTCACTTCTTATTTTAATAAAGGTTAGGAGGTGAGTGCCACCTATGTTCCCTTCATTTTTTTGTGATTTGGAGATGAAGGAGAAAAGCTATGGTGCTGTAAGAAGTTCTTGGGATGAATACTTGTGTAGAAGATAAAGAAAAAGAAAGCTTATTTTTGAAAATTATATTATGTTGTTTCCACCTTTGAGTGGAAGGCTTATATACACTTGTATTTTAAAGAGAGTTCTTGTAATTAGACTATTAAACTATGAAATGTAATGGTTGAAGGAATGAAGTTGTAATTGTATTGAAATGGAAATGTAGATCTTTTTAAATATGGAATTTAATCAAAATGTTTGAATTGTTTCTTCATTTTTGAAAATTATTTTCTTGCATTTAAGTATATCGAAATATATCCTTTGTACCCTTTGAAACATCCTCGGTTTTCTTGGATATTGATACAAAAAAGGGAGACATATTTGGTTGTGTTTCTATTCGGTTTTCTCTTCTAAATAAGTTGCAATATAGTGGAATTTTAGGACTATGTTCATAAGTATAAAACCTTGCAAATAAAACCAAATAAGCATCTATATATTTTAGATCGAAAAAAAAATATGTTTTCCATAAACCCCACAATTTCATCATTTATAAATATAGAAATCATATTCATTGAGTGAACTTATATTTGAGTTATCTAAGTGGATCTTAATTTATAAAATATTGTTAGAAAGCGTAACAAAAATAAAAGACTATCTACAAATATATATAGGGGCGACACCTTTAATTAAAAAAACTAACAAAATGTAATTTGATTGGGTAGTGTAATTAGAGGAAGCGTTGTGTTTATTACGGGTTCAGTATGGCCTATGCGTCCATATTGGGTTATAATAAAGTGAGTGGGGGTGGCTCCCCTCCTAAATTTATTCAACCACCAAACAAACAATGCGGCACCATGGGGTTAACCCCCAAACTTAGCAAATATTAAATATTACGGCCCCATGGGCCGATTTGGTATAAACTGCGTAGTTTCCATGCGCACAACTTTTCTTCAAAAATAATTTTTTTATATATATAGACACACACACACACACACACACACACACACACACACACACACACACACACACACACACACACACACACACACACCCATTTGTGTAAATATCCCACTCTCTCTATGTGAACAATGAGTATATCATTCATCCATCTAAAACTAATATACATATTAGATATACCCAATTTGTGAGTATACCCAAGCTTAATACAAAAAAATTACAATAAACCTCCATGGGAGCTTCTCTAAGCTTTCATGGCTTCGTTCCTCTCCTCACTTCAAACCCGTAAGTGCAAATGGGGGAGTTAGGGAAAAAAGTGACTAAAAGGGATCCATAAGGATTATTAGGGATTTTAGGACAACTTTAGATCTAATGGTCCTAATTGATTCAATCCTAGGGTAGACATTTCACCCTACACATTTTAAGTTGTGAAATCTCTTTGGGAATGGGTTATATAAAATAAGTGGATGTGGCCAATTGATTAATGGGTCACTTGGGTATTCTAACTAATGGATTAGGAAATGTTGAAACCCTTTTTCCTTTTGAGATAAATAAAAAAATAATTAGTATTTTGGACTATGGGATAGTTAGATAAACATTAAGGGGTTGTGTTTAAATAGATAAATTATTTAAAGAGGTTCGAGTGGAACAAACATAAAGGTATTAATCAAATATTAAATTAAGGGTGTGGCCTAAGTATTAAATATCTAGGTGAATAAGATTAGATTATTTAGAGAATGGTTTTATAAATTTAATTGGGGCCTATATGAATATAAATAAGCATCATTAAATTAGAACTAATTAAGTAAACTCAAAAATTAAATTAAACAAAACGGAATAGTATTTGGGAGCTACACTGAGTAGGTTATCGTAGAGGATTTTCGCAAAATGGAGGGAGCTTCGCAGGTAGAGGGAATAACACTTGGGTGGCTATACTATTCGAGAGAAGTGAACAAGGAACCTATGAAGCTCTCACCTCTGTGGAAGAATGAGGAGCCATTTCTTGATATTCGAAATCCGTTATCGATAGAGCTAAACAAGGATTTTGACTTGCTATAGTGGGCGAGGTTTGCGGGGTTGTGACCGAATATTGACAAGGTTAGAGAATAAAGCGGGAAAAAATGGTTTTGCAAGGTTGATGTTCGAACCTTGGAGGGTGAAGGTTTAACTTTTTGCTTCCTTTTGAGCTGGAAATGCAGATGCAGGTTTTCAATGAAGGACCATAGTTTACTGTAGTTTCACCTTCACTTTCCATCGGTGGGAGCCTAGAATGCCTCACTATTTTGGCTTCCATAATCTCTCGGATCCTGGATTCATCTTCCAAGTCTATCATTGGAATTCTAGGGACTAGACGTATTTTTGGGGATATCCAGATCGATGGGTCTACTTAGTTTTATCGATCTCACTACCAAATCAAGATCAAGAATAGTTTTTGTTAGGATATATATCAATATACCGTTGGTTTCAAATTCCCAAAGTGAATCTTTTTATTATCCCCCTGCTGCCAAATGGGAACAAATTATCGAGGTAGAGAGCTCCAAGATCTTTTTGCAACAAATGTTGAATGGACAAATATGAGATGGAGGATTGTTGCGGATAAGTTGAATCAGCGATGAAATTTAATTACCTCCGGGATGATGATGAGTTGGAATCTTTGTCTAGAGAGGAAAATGTGAAGGAGGACTCAGAGGGGGAGGAACATAAATATATGGAATTTGGGGCTAACACACTAGTGGTGCAAAGAAAGGAGGATCATTTGGTTACTTTGGAGGAATTGCTTCAGCCATGGTTGTGGAGTCTTTGTCATGCGTTTTCACAAGTTCATTGATAATTAGGGAGATGGATTGATCTTGGGTTTTGGTTGAGCACCTAAGATGACTAGTTGTGGCGGTGACAATTACAGGATGGACCAGTCTTCTATGAGGGAGACCAAGAATTTGAATTTCAAAATGTTAAGGATGGGAACGAGTTGGACGTGCCCCCATGCTTCGTGCCCACCATTGATTTGTAAGATGGTGATTCATTCAAGGGGAGGCTCGAGGTTTTCTTGGGGCCGCTTTTAAATATTTCTTAAGTTCCCTCCCCTTCTGTGGGTGATGATGTGGGTTCGAAGGTGTTCCACTACAAAATTCATTATGTTGCATGTATGTGTTCTAAAGGGACGACAAAGTGGAGAGTCCTAGTTTTCATTCGATTCAAGGCTCCTTGACTTGCTCTTGGGTTGGGATTTTCACCGTCTTGGGTTTTTTTCTTTTGACCATTGGTATAGGTCTCTCATTTTTCTCCGTTGTGTCTATCACAATTCACTCTCTTTCAGACAAATGCCTTATGGGAACCTACCCCAATTTTTTACTTAATCTAATAAATAAACTCAACTTGGACAATGAGGGAGATCTTAAATTCCGTAATAAATTTCAGAAGATAATTTTAATTTGATTAGAGGAGTTATGTCTTAAAACAAGAAAACTTTTGTGAACGCGATAAATGTATTTTTAAAAAATCCCGTAATTTCCTAAGAAATTAATTTGGTTAGAGATGGTTTTGGTGCGTCGAAATAAGTGGGTGTTACACTACTACTCTTATATCAATATACATCCTATGTATTCTTTCATACATATCTATATTTCAACTTAAAATATTCCACTTGCCTAGACACTAGGATCTACGTTTTACTGTAACCATCACATAGTTATGTCTCGCATTTGATAGATTTAAGTGAAGTATGCTAGCAATCAAATTTTCGAGTTTTGTATTATTTATGCTTCCTAGTTATAATTAATACGTAATCACATCCCATGGAAAGGTATAAAAGGGAATTAGACACACTAGTTTACTCATCTATAATGTTCAATCCATCCCATGTATAAAATATCTAGCATGTTGGGAGAAACTTATATCTTTAAAATTAAAAAGAACTCAAATATAATTTTCGAGTAGACCAATCCTAGGAAAGATAATATCAAAGTCAAAAACACTAATAACAACAATCAAACACACAAACAAATACAAGTCGTCATGGTAACCTTGTTGAATTCATCTAGAATTACAATGTGATTGGTCCGCAATCCCCTAATGTTTGTTGTGATATTTTAACTCGCAAAACACAAATACCTCATTTGGCCTTGTGGCCATATCGAACATCTAAAATGCATATAAACATGATTCCAAAATCATATATATCACAACAACATCAAGGCAACCAACAATATCATTTACAATTTTATCAACAACTATATGATTATCAATTAATTCCATTTTCTAGGTCTACTCAATATATCCAAATATCGCATGTCCGAACAACATCCATAAATATAACCATGTCGAACAAGTATATCAACATCAATATATAAAATGTCTCTAATGATCATCATGCCTCATATATAAATCCAAGTCAACAATAATCCATGATCTATCATCTAATCATCATACTAAATCAAAACTATAATAATGCCCATAATATAGTCAACAAAGGTCTCGATCGGTATCAAAAGATGTCAAAGGGAAGTGGGCACTACACACAGAGCAAGTCTTGTGATATCAAGCATCTCGGAATCTTCATGATATCGTTCATAGTTGAGATCTATAAAGTTTTTCTCCCCCTACCATAGGAAGTAATGATCTCTTTGGTTGGGATATAAACCAACACCTTGCGTTTTGACCTCATGACCTCCATGGAACCATAAATGAGTTCCTCCATCGGATTGGACAACAACCGCATCATACCATTTCTAAAAAGGCACACGCTAGACATTGTGATGATGAACGAAGATTCTACAATTTATTGCTATAATTTCTCCCCTTTTGGGGCTGGGTAACTTTTGTTACCTTCCATGGACCACGAACTCGATCAAGATCAAAGCGCATACCGATGTCCACGGGCACGCGGGACTCCACTTCCCCTCCGAATACGTATGCCTTCTTCCCTACCATTGCAGCTGCAATGGAAGCTCCAAGCCTTTGGTCCCCCATCCTTCCGGTAAAAAATAACAACATTCTATCAAATCAATAAAAATAAATACAAAAGATGATTCAAAGATATAAGTGAGGGGATCCATAGATACCTGCAACCATTTTCCCCGCAAGATCACCATACTGCACAGCTTCAAATGTACCCAATAATTCATTGAAAATTTGATCAAATTAATGTGAGTAATGATTTCCGAATGAAGTGTTTATATTGAAAGTGATAGATCAATATGAAATAAGGTAAATTCGTATGCATGTGCTAGCAGCCATAAATGGCCATATAAAATGCATAGTACTAATAGCCATAAATGACCAATTACTTTAAACTATAGAAAATCAAATATAATTGCCACATGTCGTTTTAAGTATGGATAGTTAAAAATATCTATTTTTATTAATTATTAAATTTTAATATGACTATAAAATTTTATAGGCCAATCAGAAAATTAGATTTTACTTTTTTGAAAAAAATAAATAAGTAAATACTTTCCTAAAACTTATATACACCAACACTGACAAATGTTATGTGGGGCACATTAATTGACCAAGATAGCTAAAAATACTTACATGTTTGATGCGTATATAATAAGGTGAAGAGCGAAAATTTAGGAGGTTAGAGAGAATTTAGGCGATATATAAGCTGAAACTAGACAAGAATAGTACAACGACATTAAAAAAGTGTTCAAATATGAACATATGACAAGATCCTAATGTGGACAAGAAACGTAAGAAGATAGTAACGAATATCGTACGAAAAATTAGTGGCTACAGATATGTAAAGAGTTGGAGTTAACGTATGATATGAGGCTTGAGCTGAGACCGTCCAATGAATTTAATATGACTCATGAAATTGATATGAGCTGCAAAGTCATTAGGGTCGTCATTTTTGTGAATTCCAATAGAAAATGAAGTCAGAAATTCCGTGACCATGAGTTCACAAAAAGCAGAAGATATCATTGACTTCGAGCGAGAAAAAATTCGTAATTGACAGAGTAGTCGCTTTTAGTTCAGTTCAGTACGAAAGAGGGGAGGGAAAAAATATGTAAAAAACGATTGTTATAATTGGATGGGGTCTACAACATTTTAGGGAGAGGATTTTCGGTTCTGTTAAGCACTTGCAGGGCAATCAAACAAGCAAATGTTTATAAATTTTACGAAGGTTTTGTGACGCTTAGCGTTTCAAATTAAGCTTTCCTATTTATTTTTCTTTCTAATAATTTCTTAAGTATTCATGGGACCATACTTTTCATAGTGCTAAATACATATATTTTGTCTCTACAAAAATAAATAAAAATTCACAGATTCTTATTAATGTTAAAATATCTTTTTTTCTCTTCTCCCTCACTTGCTCAAAAAAATTAGCTTTCGCTTTGCATGGGACCGCAACGTAAAAAGGGGGCTAAAAGTTTCCGCACCCACTTCTATTTTGTAGGAACATATTATACCAAATGTCAATTTATCAATGAGCAAATTTGATTTATAATTTTATTGTAAATTAAAATCTAACATTTTAAAATATTAGTCCTAAAAACTATAGCATACTCTCAAAAAAAAATTATCTTGTCAAACCGCTTTTACAATAAACATTCTGAAATTACTCTCCACACCAACTACGAAAAATTAGGAACCATCCTCCCATGGGACCATCAATTGATTCAAGTATTATTTTTTTAAACCACACTTTGAAAAATGAAAGCTATACGATCAAATTTAATTGTATAAAGGAGTGTTATAAGAATGTATTTTTAAAATATTTTTAAAAATTAGATATATTTCAATTTTAGCTAAGAAGGAACCTACCTTGATGACCACTCATGTAGCGAGTAATTTTGTCTCTCTTGTGGTGGGGCATTCTAGTAAATGTCAAGGTTTGAAGCCATGACCTTAATGTGAACAAAAGGGCATAATCAAATTGAGGTGTAGGTTTTAGAATTATATATGATTTATCGAAATTCTACAAAAAAACATTAAAAACAAGAAATGTATCATAAGTTCAAATAGTAACACAAAGAAAACTACAAAAATCAATGAAAACATAGTAACATGAATAGACATGTAAAATGTCTCGGTAGTTGTGGATTTTTTTTTCGAATCAAAACCCATTTTTTCTATCTCTCAAGGTTAAACAAGCTCAATCTCTTGTATTGAATTCTATGCAAACTTCTAGGATGAAAATATCCTTCTTTCGGAGTCATAATTAATGTGGCAAAAATGCCTTGAAAATTTGAAGATATAATGAGAAATCTTTAGAAGGCCAATATTATACGTTGATTATTATCATTCCCTTGAAAAGAAACAATTATGTAAAGAAAAAACATTAAATATAAATCGAGTTTAACAAAAATACCATGTAATGCAATTGCTTAACCATTTTCACTTCAAATATTATACTTACAACAAAAATTAACTTTTCTAGATGTTCTTCTCTAAATTGTAATTAAATTTGTCATGGGGATATTTCTCTATCACTTAAATCTATAATTCATTGCTTATATAATCATCATAAACGTATAAATACATGTAAGTATTTAAAGAAATGATGAATTCAAACTAAGGAACTTATTTGATGTAGGAACATTTAGGATTACTTATAATACTAAACCAACCAAAAATATAGAAGCTTAAGAAAGTATGTCAACTAGGGAAGTGCACATGTTTTGATGGTTCTTATGGTTGTTTGTTAGTTTTCCGTAAATATTATTGCAATATTGTATTTTGTATTTGTGTGCATCCTATGAGTACAAATGTATTTGTGTGTATCCTATGAGAGCCAATGTATTTTTGCTATTCTTTTCAACTCAATCTCTAGTGCTGTTGTGTTTTCAAATTTTCATGCAAGTTTGTTAATGCATGCAAAAAAATTTGTAGTTCATAATTGTTTGAGTCTTATGGCATCATATAAAGATTTCCTCAAATTTGATGTATGTTCTAGATTCCCTAACAATATTTAGAAATTCGCGCCAAGTATAACCATAACAAAAAGCAAAATAAATTTGTAGCAGATTAGGAATGTGTTCAAGAAATACATATTCAAAATAATTTGAAACAACTCCACATTATGTATTCATCTCCAAATGGATCCAACATTTCTTTAGATGAATAACATGAGTTCATATCACTTGGTGGAATAATATGATACTTTAGGTGAGTAAGTTCATAAAGACAGGGCCAAAAGTAGGTTAAAACATAAAATCACCAAAAATGTGTATGTAGTACTTTTTTTTGTTTTGGTAATTACCATACAAACCTGTATTTGTTATGAATTCTACCTGGTTATAAGAAATGTGTATTCTTTACTTAATATTTTATGTTAAAAATATCCAATTATCCTATATATACCCCTCCAAAATTCATTTTTATGTACAAACCTTCCATTCATGGTTTGAAAACCATCATAGTTTCCCAAGAATTCATCTTTAAATCATTGTGAAGGTTGTATTATAGCAGATTTGAAAATTCCATTCCAGAGAAGAGGTAAAATGCTTCGTTTTTCCCAATTTAAAAAAAATGGTAATATTTTTATGTTTGTAATATAGATTGTATTAGAACCATGTTATAATGGTTATTATAGTTTCTCCACGATAAGAAAAAAACCCTTAAAACCCTCCAAATCTTCTATACCTCCCGACCCTTCTAGCCCTCCTACAATTTTAGTAGACCCCGAGGCAATTAGGAGGATATAGTTGACAAACAATCTCTAGCAAGTGTCACCAAAGATCAAAAAACAACAACATCAAACCAACAACAACAAACAAAAAGCAGTAAAAACAACAATTATATCAGAAATTTGGCACCTTCTCTTTGGATCTTAGTTGCATATTTAGGGAGGAGATTTTTATTTTTTTTTCCTACACACAACTTTCCAATCCTCTTCCATAGTTGGATTTACATTTTCAGTGTTATGGATTGGAATTGGTACTTCAATTTGTTTTGTAAGGTCATGGGGTCTTGATAAGGATTCCGCATCATTCCTATAAACTTGTTGCACTTCCTCCTCTTTTAGTTCAATTAATTTTAGAGAAACTAAGTCAGGTTCACAATCCATAGGATCATTCACCACCAGGTGACTAGGATTAGAATTCTTCCACCAAGAGCTTATGCCTTTAGCATGTTTTCTAACCACGTGACAATATGATGCTAAATGGCCAAGAGAAAAGCATATTCGGCACCCAAAGGAAGACCCTTCATAATCTATATTTTGAGACCATGTTCTGTCTTTGAATTTCAGATCAATAGTGATAGGAAATCATGAAGTATCCAAATCAACGAAAAATTTGAGCATACGTTGTGTGCTCCAAATCATCAGTTTTTGGGTCAATAGCTAAACATTTCCAAAAAGCTTATTAATATTATAAAATTAGTTTAATATTATACACTTAATTACACAAAATAAAGATACTTTATTTGAATGTATTATGTGCTCAGGAGTTTCTCGTGACAAGTAGAATCCAAGTATAAATGATTAATAGGTGTGGGGTGGTAAAAATAATTTCATTGATAACTTTAGTTATAATGTTTCC
The DNA here is from genome assembly GCA_018340775.1 of Taxus wallichiana var. yunnanensis. Lineage (NCBI taxonomy): Eukaryota > Viridiplantae > Streptophyta > Pinopsida > Cupressales > Taxaceae > Taxus > Taxus wallichiana. The sequence continues at coordinate 535,379,181 of CM031236.1, forward strand.
ATTATGTAGTAGTTGATAAAAATGTGTAAATGCATTTGAAAAGTTAATTGTTAATAATTCTAAGATCTAATTTTAATGTTTGAGTTTTTAGATGACAAGACTCCATGGTGATTGAAGGGTGTAGCAACATAACACTTATGATGAGATTGATGTGCTAGGAGGGGTCTCGCTCTAAGGTAGGTCATCATAAAAGGAGGATGGCTAGTACAGATGGTCGTTCATAGATCCTGAAACCCTAGCCTTCAGATATTGAATTATGAAGGTGGTAGAGCAAGTGGAGCAGGTCTGGACTCTCCCATTACAATAGATTTCAGGATCCTCACGGATATGGATGATGAGTTTGAGGTTGATGAAGCCCTCAATAAGGCAGATAAGGAGTGGCTACGAGAAGTAACTAAAGATACGATATTGGAGTATGATCAAGATTGTAGTAATAAGGATATCTCGTGGGACAGATAGAAGCGAAAGCCTTGTGTAACAAGGTAATTGACTCTAGATTTACCGTTCATATTTGATTACTGGTCCCCAGTCTCCATACATGTTCGTTTTCCTCAACTCCTCGTTGACATGACGACTAGTGAGACACAAGAGTTGTATATATTGAATATACAAGTTGAGTATAGAGCAAAGCAGTTCTCTGGACAAAATGTTGAAGGGCGCGATAATGGCACTACCAAATATTGTGTATATGCTCAATTTTCTGCTCGTCTACGCTGCTCTTTGTTCTATATTGCTGGTACATGTAGAAGGATGTCATCCGCATGAATTGAAAGCACTTTTGCATTTCAAGGCCAGCTCGAATGACTCTGCTGGAGAGCTCAACTCATGGGAGGGAGAGAACTGTTGTACGTGGAGAGGTGTGGGCTGTGATAAAATGGAATTGGGGGCCATGTTACTAAGCTGGACCTCGGAGGCTTTGGGCTTTCAAACGTAAGTGATCGCTTTGATTCATCCTTGTTTCAATTGACACATCTCAAACATTTGGATTTGAGTGATAACTTATTTTGGTTCGTTCCATTGCCGGCCGGTTTGGGATCTTTAACAAACTTGACATATCTAAGTGTAGCCGGAACGTGGTTTGGGGGATCAATTCCAGCTGGGCTTGGAAATTTGACTTCCTTGCGCTATTTAGATCTGTCAGCTTGCACTGACGGATATTGTTTGAGCAGTCCCAATTTGCGGTGGTTGTCTGGCCTGTCATCCCTAGAATATCTTGAATTGAATGGTGTAAATTTATTCGGTGATATAGGTTGGGGAAGTATAATCGGCGGTCTTTCAAACCTTAAGCATCTAGGGCTGTCTGGATGTGATGTGCGAGGAACAACCATCCCCATTCCTTTGTTCAATCTTTCCTCCCTGGTTTTTCTGGGCCTGAGCAAAAATGGGATTTGGGGATCAATACCTAGTTGGATCGGAAATATGAGCAGATTAACTTCACTTGACCTAAGTGGTAATTTCTTGAATGGCTCCATACTTCCTAGTTTACCACAGCTAAGCTTGCTTGAGTACCTTGACCTCTCTGAAAATAGCTTTGTAGGGACTATTCCCACAATTGGAAATCTCACTAGGCTTGAATATTTAGATATGTCATGGAACATGTTGTCTGGTGAAATACCTCCTTTGCGGCATATCATGCCCAGTATTTCTTATCTAAACCTTGGAAACAACCAAATAGAAGGTGCGATTCCCCCATATTGGGCTCCCTCTTGAGTCTTACTCGCATAGATCTTGGCTCAAACAAGCTTAGTGGCCCGATTCCCGCCTCGATTGGTAATCTGCTTGCTCTTAAAAGCTTATTGTTATTTGACAATCAATTGAGTGGAAGTCTTCCCTCGTCAATTGGTCAATTGTCTTTCCTAAGAGAATTTGATGTTAGTAGTAACCGATTGAATGGAAGTCTTCCTCCCTCACTTACCCTACCAGCTTCTTTGAGGGCTTTAGATTTATCAGAAAACAAAATGTTCGGAGAATTTTCTGAAGGTCTTTTCTTTCAGAATACCAAGCTGGAAATTCTGATTCTGTCTAACAGTGGATTGAGCATCAATATTAGCTCATCTTGGATTCCACCATTTCAATTGCAGCAGATATATTTGAGAGGATGCAATGTTACAGGCGAGATTCCGAAATGGATTTCGACTCAATATGTACTTCAGCATTTGGACTTATCAGATAACAAACTTCAGGGAGAAATTCCTTTATGGCTATGGAAGTTTTCATCAGAGTTGAAAAGCCTTGATCTGTCGGATAATAACTTTGAAGGTCCTTTCTCTCCTACCTTGGTGGAAATATTGTTGCTGGATGTGTCTAGGAATGAATTGAGTGGACATTTAGAGGCTGATATAGATGAGCGCTTGGGGAACGTACAGATATTTTTACTTGCAGGCAACAGATTCGAAGGAAAATCCCAGCTTCAGTAGGAAATATAAGCCTTCTATATGTCCTGGATATGTCAGGAAATAGGTTCTCAGGCAACGTCCCCTCAAGTATGGGTGCTTTACAGTATCTTGGTGTGCTGCGCTTGCAAGACAATAATTTAGATGGAGAGATACCCGCGAGTCTAGGCAACATATCAGGGTTGTACATCTTTAGTATCGGCAACAATCATTTCAGGGGTGAGATTCCTAAGGAGTTTGGTATGCTGACAGGGCTCGAGTCATTCCGCATGGGAAAGAACAAGCTGCAGGGACTTCTTCCAGCTACTCTAAGAAATTTATCAGACTTAGGGGTGCTTGACATGGGAGAAAACAATTTGACAGGGAACATCCCAGATTGGATCGCTGATTTCTCGCACCTGCAGATTCTTGTGATGAAATCCAACAATTTTGGTGGAAAACTTCCTCCCCAGATCGGCCAAATGACAGAGCTTCAAATTTTAGACCTTTCATCAAATCATTTTTCTGGTGTGATCCCGGATGCATATTTCAATCTCAAAGCCATGGGCCAGGTACAGGAAAACAGCTTCAAGCTTGGAGATAATAGTTCTGATTTATCATTTGGTGAATATTATGTGGATGGTTTGAGACTATCTAACAAAGGAGCGGATAGGTCTTATACCTATGTACTCTCTACCTTGACATCCATTGATTTGTCGAATAACAAATTGAGTGGCCATCTTCCGCCTGCGATAGGAGATCTAAAAGGCTTGATGATTCTCAACCTCTCCATGAATTCTTTGAGTGGGCCAATTCCAGCTAGTGTGGGAAATTTAGAACGGTTGGAATCGCTAGACCTTTCTCGCAATAATTTTTCAGCGAAAATTCCATCACAGCTTGCCCTTCTCAATTATTTGGCATTTCTAAATTTGTCTTCCAACAATCTGTCAGGAAGGATACCATGGGAAGGTCATATGACTACATTTGATAACTCATCATATTTAGGAAATCCAAATTTGTGGGGATGTCCTCTTGAAAGCTTGAAGTGTTCTCGCCCTCATAGACAAGCGTCACCTCCTTCAATATACGCAATGGATGAGGAAGAGGAGACAGATGAAGGGTTTCCATGGTATGGGTTTTGTTTTGGATTATCAGTTGTAATGGGATTTTGTACAGTGGTGATGGTGCTTACATTAAAAGTGGAGTGGAAGATAAAACTCTTTCAGCTGATGGACAGAGTTATAGCGTATCTGTTAACCAAGCTTGTCAAATGGTAAAAGCTAAAATTCAGTAGCTTTATGGCTGACCTCCTTTATATATAAATAAATCGAAGGAGCATTCGAACTGTGAACATATTGTACTACCGTTTTAGTTCTAGATTGTAATGTAATATGCAGCTTCATAAATTGTAAGGTGCTCCGCCGCTATAGATTTTTACAAGTTATATGTACCTTCTCTTTATAATTGTGTATTGATGAGTACATACACATTGTGTTTTAAATTTATCATAAAAGATTTTTGTAACCATGGACATGTGCTTATACTAAGTGTTTGTTGTATTGTTTTTGTGTATAATTATTCTATTATAACTATATAATATGTTTTTCCTATGTATATAAATATGTTATAATTATAGATATTCAATGTTACATGAATTAAATATATCAAATATATTAAAACTAGCAATCACATGTGTACAATGCAATGTGAACGCCGAAAGGTATAAGTTATTTGTTTTAGAGGGATAGTTATGATGTTTTTTAGTTGATGTTGATAAGGGGTATGATTGATTTTGGTTGTATAAAAATATAGATGAACCACTTCATTTAAATAGCGCAAACATGAGGTCTAACCTTTAGAACAATTCAATATGAAAAAAGTGATATAATTTACAAAGCTTGGGATGGATACAAGAGTGCTAGACAGATAATCCTAAGCCTAGCACATCGTCAGTAAATTAGTCACAACCCTTTGAATTCAAGTATAGCTTAAAATCAAAGGAAAACACCATACCCTCGTGAATCAATGTTTCTAAACAACATTCAGACAAAACTAAGCCTATGATGTATCTAAACTCTTTTAATATTATAAAACCACAGACTCGTCTACATTGGTAAAGTGGAAAGTAGTGCCTAGGAGGTGTGCTGGCTATATAGTGACCTCAAGACTTACCTTATGTTGAAAGTGAAACACCTATCTAAACACCAAAAATTGCATCCATTAAAATAGACTTCCATGGAAAATAATGAAAGTAGAGCATGCAATGGTATACTTTAGCCACGCGAGCACTCCAATGTCAAATCATTGATTGCAAATGATCACATTCATAGAAGTATGAGTTGCAAGAAGAGGCTATTGAAAGCATTCACAAAACTGTGACACCAGTGGAAAAAAACCAAGTTCAAGCTTATCCAGCCTCCCCCATACACATGGTCAAGATCAAGAAAAATTTATTGGCTTTGCTAACTGGTAAAAAATAACAAATTAAATTTAAAAATCACCTAAATTTACTATATTGTCCAATCTTACTATATTTCACAAAATCTACCAGTACTAATTGTAAATGCTATACATTAGAATATAATGCTTATAGATCATGTGCACTATGATATTATTTTCCATTTTAATCTATAAGTGATTGGATATTTGGGCCAAATTTTGCATTTAGATGAGGCTTGGTCCCAGTTTCCAAGGTTCAGGCCACTAAGGTGGTGTTTGCTTCCCCAAAGGAAGTAGTGGTTCCTTCTGAGCCTGTTTAGGCAAGCACCAAGGCTTACAAGTCTTCCCATGTTGATAGGGTTCATATTGTTACTGTGAAGTAGGTAGCCAAGTCTCCCATGGAAAAGGGCCCTTAGCTCCACTCTTCCCAGCCTCTGGAGAATTTTGTTGGGATATTTCTAGAGCTGCTGGTTTTAAAAGATGATTTGGCCCTTGAGTTATATGACCCCTATGCAATCTCCCTTAGAGGAGTTTGTTGGGGAGTCTTCAATTCTTGTGGAGGATTGAAGTCAAGAATAGAAAGGAGTCTGCAAAATTTCTCTCTTCCAGCCGTAAGACTCTCGGATCGAGCGAAGATTTGGTTAATTACCTATTTGTTTTAGATCTAGAGTGGCTTGTTAATGGGCGCGGTTGGAGTCTTGCTCTTATGTTTGGTATTTCATTTTCATGTATTTCAGTTGGGAAAGCTCATCTTTTCTTCCTTCCAATGATCGGGCGAGGGCCCGAAGTGAACCCCTAGTTTTACCTATTAAAATAAAATCATGCAAAGAAATAAATAATACACAAAAAAGGGGAAAATTCAATGTCGGTGTTAAAAATAAATGAAAATCGATACATCTATCTTTCATAAAATATTTAGAGGTGTATGATCTCTTGAAGGACCTTGAGACTCTAAAATGACAATTTAAACATCATCAAAGCCAAAATCAGTTACATGATCTAATTCATGACCATTAATACAACTTGTGCCAACATCCTGATCAATTGCGTCTGTATCACTACTGAAATAATCTCATTTCTAAATCTATATGTTCAACATGATTGTGAAAGCATATAGGCTAGTGAGAGCTAGAAATAAGAGACATTAGGTGTGCAGACTAAAAAGTACAGTTTATGGGACAAACAAAAACACGGTTCAGCCTTCCAGACAGTTCAATGTTTGGAAAAATCCTTGAGGTTCAGTCAAACCATGTGCTCTGGAAGGGATAACATAGACAAGTCCAAGATGCTAGAAAGATGTGGCATCCAGACAACTTGATTTTCATAGCGGAGATAAAATAAGTAAATGACTTTTTCAAGAACATCAAAGACCAATGTCTCTCAAATACAATCAATTCATGATTCATAATCAACATGTACCACCCTGCTGTAAGGATTCATACGACAAATCACATTATAGCTTTGTTTTTAGGACTCGTGGTTTAAGATTTGAACCTCGTTTCTTATCAAAGAATTAGTTATATTGTTTGGACTTTGTGCCCTATCCCCCTTAACCTACAAATGTATGTTTTCTAATTCTACTAAGGGAAACAATATGCAACACCAAAACTATGATGACAAGTGAATATGAACTTGTAGCTTATTTGTTGCTCAACTCAACATTCCCAATAAGTTCCACAATGGCAGTCCATCAATGAATGATGGAGCAAGTTATAGGGGTCTCCTCTTCCTCAACAATATTTAAAGCACTGCAATATCCATAATAAAGAGAATGGTATAGACCTGTGCAGGAAATTGTTACCATGCAAGATGGTCTTTGTTGCTTATTTAGGTAATAATCACTGGTAATCCAAAGAACACTGTCAATCAATAAAATGATTGAAATGATTTGCATCCCTGACAATAATTTCTCGCACAGTGAATTTGGAGATGAAGTGGGTGACCGAGTTTCAATCACCACACATGAATATTTCTTATAACCCAGAGCATGTGTTGAGTTAGCACAAGAGTGATGGCCAGCTTCTCACTGTGGCAAGACATAATTTAGGCATCCTCCACTTTTCCAAGATCGGGGTAAATAGTTTGTTTCAGAACAATCGCTGACTTCCTGATCTACCCAGCTAAGCTATCTAACACAACATATGTCTCGTCCATCTGTGGATGTGATTCTTCTCCCTGAACAAATGCGTACACTTTGTTCTTAACCTCAATCCAACTGCATCCTGGAGGTTTCTTCAATCCAACCTCTTCCATCATTTTTCTTACCTTTGCTACATCGTTCCATCAGCCAACTGCTGCATACATGTTTGACATCAACACATAATTGGCAGCATTTTCAGGTTCTAATTTATAAAGCTGCTTTGCAGCATAGATTCTCCTGCTTGAATATTGGAATGCATCCTGCATGCACCAAGCAATGCCCCCACAAACAAGCATTAGGTTGAAAAGGCATGCTTTCAATGATCTTCTGGGCCTCATCCAACCTTCCCGCATGGCCAAGAAGATCAACCATGCAGGCATATATCTCCATACTAGGCTTTATTTGAAGATCTCGTGTCATGAAACTGAAGTATTGCAAACCTTCATCCAACAGGCCTGTATGACTGCAGGCAGACATGATGCAAGTAAACGTGACGAGGTTTGGTTTCATGCCTGCTTGTTGCATTTGGTGAAAGAGTGAAACAACATCTTCACCCAACCCATGCATGTCGTAGCCTCCTATCATTACAGTCCAGGACACCACGTCTCTTTCAGATATGTTGTCAAAAACCAGACGTGCATACCTTATACTCCCACATTTGGCATACATATCTATGAGAGAATTCTACACAAGAACGCCATAGACAAAACCACTTCTAATCACATAAGCATGAACTTCCTTACCCTGTTTCAAGATCACCAATCCAGCACAAGCAGGGAGTATGCTCGCAATAGTGACCAAGTCAGGTTTCACACACCCCATTTGCATATTTCTTAAAAGTTTCAATGCATGGTTACTGTGCCCATTTTGGCTATAACCTGCAATCATTGAATTCCACAAGACCAAGTGTCTATCTCTTTCAACTGTTTTGTCAAATACTCTGTGAGCATCTGTTATGCTCCCACAAGCACTATACATTGCTACAAGGGCGCTGCATACAGAAGAATGAAACTCAAAACTATTTCTGACTATGTAACCATGGATTTCTTTTCCGTTTTGTAGAGCTCCAACATGTGCACATGCAGAGAGCACATTAGAGATGGTGACCGAGTCAACCTTCATCCCTGCTTGTTGCATCTCATAGAAAAATTCCAAAGCCTTATCATGAAGCCCATTCTGGGAATACCCTGCAATCATGGCAGTCCATGAAATCACATTGGGTAACAACTCAGCCTGTTGTTGCATTTGATGAAAGAAACCCAATGCCTCATGGCACTGTCCACTCTGTGCATAGCTGGTGATCATAGTATTCCATGTGGTCACATCTGGTTCTACATCTTCTTCCTGCATTTTCCTGAAAGCCTTGGATGCAGCATCAATGTGCCCTTTATGTGTATACCCTGCAATCATGGTATTCCATGAAATTCGATTCCTGTACACAATTTTGTCAAACAGTTGGCGCGCATCTTCTAGAGTAGCACATTTTGTATACATGTCCATGAGTGCATTTCCCACATAAGCATTGGACTCGTACCCAATTTTAACTATGGAGGCATGGAGCTGTATGCCTTCTTGCAGAGCCATTAATTGGGCACAGGCCTTGAGAACTTTTGGATAAACATGATGGTCAGCGTGCACTCTCTCCTCTTGCATTTGCATTTGATAGAAGAAATCAAGCGTCTCTTCATAATGACCATGCTTCAAATGTCCTGCAATGATCTCAGTCCATGCAAACACATTTCTCTGCGACATTTTGTCAAACAGTTGGAGTGCAGTCTCAAAACATCCATTTGCGGAATACATGTTCATTAGTTTTGTCTGTAATACATTGCTGTCAATTCCATTCAAAATCACGTGGGCATGAAATAACTTGACTTCTGAGAGAGATTTTATGTGTTGGTGGTCAACCATTTCGTTGTTGCAATGGAATTTTGCACTCACAGTGGCGAAGGTGACCTTGCCGTATTGACGTTGATATTGTACGCACATTTTTTTCACGATCTGTGATAACATAATGTGGAAAGTAAAGGAAAGAACTTATACAAACAATTGTCCATTTTGTTTACCTTTTTTTCCTGTAAGATAAAATTATATGGTTCGTCATGAATTCTGTACGATAAAATTCTATAGCTAGTAATGAATTCTGTACATTATGCTTTTCATTATTCTTGCCCTCTCTCTTACCCACTAAGCTTTGGCAAGCGAGACGAATTGAACTTGAGTTTAACGCTAGTCCCCACATTAATATGGTGGAAGCAGATCTAAACAACACCGTGTAGATCCTTTGTAGATAAACTTAACATGATGGATTTTATGTCTAAGAGTATATAATTTTAATGTTATTTTTTATCAAGAATTGTCACAGCATATTTACGCAAATACAGCCGAAGCTATTAAATTCAGGGTGGAAACTAACCCTCAAATTTAACCCTCAATTAATTTTAACCACGAAAATTTAACTCCTGTGTACTTTGAAGCGTGGTAAATCTTATTCAGATCGAGAAAGTCTCAATTCAAAGTCTCTTCTTTGAAGTAAATTCAAAGGAGAATATAATCCTAAATGGAAATTTCAAATTGAAATCTCATCGTAAATGTAAATTCAAGTGGTTTTATTCGGAAGCAGCGTAAAAATAATGCCGATAAGATCAAATTACCTGCCATCATTTTATCTGCAGCTTGCAAGGCTGACGGGAGCTTAAAGATGCCAGAAAATATAGGGCAGAAGAGGAGGTTAAAATTGCATGTAAAAGTGAAAACGACGTGCAAACAACAGTCAAATTTAATCCCTTTGGAAAAACGTCTAAAAGGCCATCAAATTTAGCATCGCTGCAGAAACGTCCGGAGGTCCTCTACCATAAGGGGAACGCCGGTGTAAAAATTAATATTGAATTTATTTTGTAATGGTAAAATGGGTTTTAAATATAATAAGATAATTAATTAATTATGCCTATAAATTGCACCACTCATCACTATTATTAATTGTTTTTGTAGTGTGTTTATCAATATAATAATATATTAAATTCCTTAAATTTAATTCAACTAAGATCAAAATTGAACATAAATTGTGAAAATGAATAATATAGAATAATTAAAAAATTAATAATGAGAGTAGTATAGATATTTTAACTAAAAATATCTACTAGCAATCGCATGTTTACAATACAATGTGAACGTTGAATGGTATATGTTATTTGATTTAGAGGGATAGTTATTAGTTTTGTAGTTGATGTTGATAAATAAGGGGTGTGATTGATTTTGTAAGTGTAGGAATATAGATGAAACATTACATTTAAAGGTTCTATCTTTACATTTCAAATTTGTTACAAATTCGTACAACTAAGATGAAAATTCACTTGACCCAATTCACTAAGATGAAATTGACCTGACCCAATTCACTCAAGATTTTGCGAGATGGCTACCAAACTCTCCTCTACAAATTATGAGCAACAAACCATAATTAGCAACCTTTTCTTATTGGAAGAACACCAAAGCATTCTAAGAGATGGATAAGTCCTCTTATATCATTTGATTAGATGAAGATGTGATTACCCTTTTTAGGATCCTTATAGGAAGTAAAAGACATAATATTTACAATGTTTAAAAGGTGTGCTTAAGGTAATGAATTTTTGGCATTGAGAAAAGGGATCCCCTTTATAAAGAGAATGATGAAATAGACAAAATGATCAAAACAGACCAAACAGGACCATCAGGGAAACTTACCTAATAAGTTTTCACCCAAATGCACAATGTTCCTAGTTTTAAAAAATAGGAAAAAAAAAGCATAAACTACCCCCACCTAAAAAAATAATTCACACAACAAATAAAATGGACAAAATTAAAAAATATTTTTTGATAAAAACATTCATCATGCTTCATTAAACTAAATAGCCTCCACTACTATTATTCTAAGCAAATATATCGCTTCAAAAGCAAAGGTTCATAGCCATCCACCTAATAAAAAACTTTAAAAAGGAATATTCTACCAGTAAATTAATTTTCCACTGAATTAATATTTTTCTATTGTAGTTTACTTGCACATATTCAACAAAATTGAGGCATGGGATGAACCAAATATTTTTCTATTATAGTTTGCCAAAAGTTTTGGATTCTAACATTACACATGCAACTTGTTATATTTGTTTAAAATAAAACCCTAAATATCAGCTACAACATATAGACTAAATGGTGAAGTGCAGTGCAGTGCATTACATAGAATCAATATCATTTGACTCCAAAAAAATTAACTTTCGATTTCCAGACACTAATATTGTTTGCTATTTGAAATCTATAAAAAAAAAGACGACCTTGATTCTATTACGTGTTTCTTTTCTATATTTGCTATTTATTTCTTGGATTGTTGAACAAGTGATTGGTAGATCAAGCCAATTTTAAGCAATGTTAAATAGTAGAATGCTCATGCCAAATCAGCTGCTAATATAGTGTCTAATGAGGATGAAGATATAGGGGAGGGCCAAGATGAAGTGGGTGGCTGGGAGAAAATGATAAGTTGATGGACAAAGTTCATGCCATACCCAAGTGTGTTTACAAAAGAAATGGTGGACAAGAAGCTTACAAAAATAATTCAGAAAAGGATGTCAAGAAGGAATACTTTAAACAAAGAACTTGGCAACTAAATCTGGTAATTGTTACATCGATCCAATATTTTAAATTTCCATAGACATTCACGTTTGAACATTTTCTATTCCTTATAGTTTTATTACCATTATGGTGTGAAAGTTTGAGAGAAAACAGGTACTGAGAAACTGTTAGTAATGCTTGGGTTAAGACCAGGTCTCAATTGGGTTCAGAGATGGACAACTTAGTCTTAATTCATGTCTTACCTCCATCTATTTCTTAGTCAACCAGTTTTGAGTCCCCTAGATATATTTTCTCTTCATCCTCTAGAAGGTCCATTGGGAATAGAATAGGGAAATGTGTTTTTATTGAATTTGAAGATGATAAAATCAACAAAGGACCAGAACCCTTCCGTACCAATTTTTTTTAGAAATTTATAAGGAGAATGGTACTATATTTTTTAAGCAATCAAAAGGCCAAATAGCCTATTTCTTCTATACTTTCCAACCTATAACGACAAAAGAAAAGGAGCCTTCATCAGACTACAAACATAGGAAGTATGTTGCCTAATATATTTCTCATTTTACAAAAATAGAGAAATAGAAGCCTACAAATGGTTACCCAAAATGCAAATGTGTGATTGGGTGGTTAATGGAAGTAGCTGAAGAGGCCCTGATATGGCCTCAATCAGGTTAACACTAGACATGCATCGATGGGTAGTTCATAGTGGGTAGCTAGATGAGCCTTAACTAATTGAGAATACCAACATGCAGTTTCAGTTTCGTCCCAGGATTAAACAACCATGAAATAATTGTATTCTACTCACTGAATGTATTGAAGTAACAAAATAATCTCTATTTTATCATGGGATTCTCTGGTTTTCTCATGTAATACAAAAATCAAACCGAAGAAGTTGCCAGGTAAGTAATTATATTGCCTTTGTTTTGTTTTGTTTTTTCACCCTGAGCTTTCTGCCAACTTCAAATTTTGAACCTCGCAAGCACCAAAAATAAAAGTGCATAAATTTGCAGTCACCGCCAAGTTTAGGGAAGCCCCATAATTTCCTTAAAAATATGAATTTCTACTTCTCTAAGAAGAATATCCTCTCAAATCCTAGGATTGCTCCAAATCATGAGCTGTAGGGAATCCATCATGGAAACAACCAAAACACCAAACTGTTCCTAGACACAACCCAAACCTAAAAACAATAGCATTACAAAATGATTAAAAAATATCATTTTATTCATACTGCCTACCTTGGTTCTGCTACAACTCCCTCAAAGATCACTAGTGCATTGGTTGTTTAGTTGGTGTATCCTTGCTTAACTTCGTTTAAAAGAACTGTATCCTTGCTTTATCCTTCTTAAGCAATCTTAAGTCTCTACATTGCTTTATCTAGTTTATTATATTTTCCTATCTTATATTTATGCTTTATTCTCTTCCTATTTTTTCCAGACTAAATGTATGATTTATTTTTAACTTATCCTCTTACAACTTTATCTTATCTCAATAATTATGATAAAAAATGAATGTATTTGGACCATTAAATATTCTACTTGTTCCAAGAATCCTTACAATATAAGTATCCAGATCTTGCTCTATAGATAGTTTAGTTACTATGGTTAGCTTATACATGTTTATTCCAGATCAATCCTTGGGCAAACATAGACTCTTTTGATATTTCAGTTCTTTACTAGGTGTACTCTATGTAAGGTTATTGTGTTCTTCATTAATGCCATCACCTAATAGTTGCTATCATAGTTACCAAATCCAGCAAGATCTGCACAAACCGGTTAGATCTGGGTTTTTCAGCCAGGTGGGATAAATTCAGTCCGAGTCGGCCCTATTTTTTATCAATATAATATTTTTTTCCATTTTTTGTTACAATAAGGAGACTCTCAACACCCTCATAAATTATTTAATAAAATATTAAATATATTAACATTTTACATCATGTTACTAATGTTTTTCTCTGTATTTGTCAATTTTTGCATACTTATAAATTATGCTCATATGTAATATGTATATATTCCGTATTAAATTTTTCCAAACTTTTTTGTGAGTTCAGGATTTTCAGAGTATTTACCCGCCTGAACAGATCCGGATTTCTGGACTTGGTAGCTATTGTTGCTATACAGTTTGAATATGCATATAGAACGTTCTATTCACATCTCACATCCAATAAGATAGTGATTACCTATTGATTGTGTTGGAAAGCTATTACCTATTCTGCTAACTTTTTGGGTAATATCAATAGGTTTGTATTTGGAAAACTAAAGCAAGTATCTATCAAAAGCATTTAAAATCTATGTTTGCAGATATATATGTAACCTTAAGGATGTTAAATATTGTACATGAAATGGAGAAATATTTAGTGAATGAAATAAAGCAAGTTTCTCTAGACTAAACCTAAGTGGAAAAGAGTGCAATTGGCGATTGCTTGACGCTGACCAAGCAATTGGACCTTAACTGAGGGAGATAAACAAATCCTGGTTCAGACTTATGATCATTTTGGTCTTCTACCCAATCAAAATTTTGTGCATCCATCCAATGTACCCCATGCTAATAGGTACCCAAAATCTTTTTCCAACTTCGCTCTACTATCGACCAATGACTTTGCCATGGTGTTTGCATTAATGAAGACATAAGGTCAACAACAAAGCTTATATATGACCCATAGATCTACTCGCACCTCCATTTGAAAATCTAGGGGAGCGTAGCACCCATAGAAATGGTGCACCCGTTGCTTCCAGCCCTAGTGCCAAGGCATGGATTTTCTCCTTACAAAGAAAACATTCGTTGCCAAACGATATGTACAGCACAGAGGAAATCTCCCACTCATCCAACCATCTTATAAAATAGGACTCCTCCTTGCTAAGATTATCGCACTCATTGTGGGGAAGATCAGGTGATAGTGTTCCTATAGGAACCGAGGCCTACAAACAAAAAAACTGTTAAAAATAAAAAATGGCCAAACGACCGTCAAATTAAAACGCATTGGAAAAATGTTTGATAGGTTGTCAAATTTAAAGTCACTGCAGAAACATCCAGAGGTCCTTTACTATAGGGGGACGCCTTTGGCGTAATAATATGTTGAGAGTTGTCGATAACGAGGCACCTATCTAACTATGCAAGAGTAATAGAAGTATACCTAAAAAGTAAAAATTAAAAATAAATATAATATTTATATTATAATAAATGTATTAATATGAAATACACCAATAGATATACATTTCAAGGTTTTTAGGTTTGATTTTTACATACCTCTTTAATAAAAAAATTCATTGAATTTTCTATCAATTTCAATAGATTTTTTAGTAAAATGGAATCATTTAGTTACGTGATTGTGTAGGTCTCAAAAATATCTACTCAAGAAAAAAGACCCAAACATTATTACATGGCTAAAGATATTACTACTTTTTGATTGAATTGTTTGAGGAAAATAAGTAAAAATATTTTAAGTTATAGTCCAATAGAAGTTGAATTTATGAATGGATTGTCACATGACTTTCAAATGAACATCAATTTTTATGTCGAAAATAAAATTGAACTACACACTCCATTACATCCTTTTCGTAAGCGTAGAAATGCATCTCAAAGTGTAATTAATAAATTGAACATTAGGAAATATCAAAGTGTAATTATATAAACTAGCATAGATATCTTAAATACATCTATAATACGCTAAGATATATCAACCATGTGACACCTATCTAATTATGCAATTTTAGTATAAGTATACCAAAAATTAGTATTATAATAAATGTATCTATATGAAGTACATCAACAAATATCAATTTCAAGATTCTAGGTGTGTGTTTTACATGTCTCTTTGATAAATAACTTTATTAAATTCTCTTTCAATTTTCTATTGATTTTTGGTAAATGGATTCATTTAGCTACACGATTATGTCGGTTAAAAAAATATCTATTTAAGAAAAAAACCCAAACATTACTACATGACTAAGCTATTACTAGTTTTGATTGACTTACCCAAGCAAAAAAGAAAACTATTTAAGTGACAGTCAATAGAATTTAAATTTATGAATGAATTATTACATGACAGATAAATACACATCAAATTTAATGTTTAGAAAAAAATTGAACAACACACTTCATTACAACCTTTACGTAGAATGCCTCTCAATGTAATAACTAAAAAATAAAGTGCATATCATTGATTATTTATTCCTTGGCTCAAAAACATTCCTCACATTTCCTAATTTTTACAATCACTTACAATTTTTATCAATTAATTGTAAAATATAAGTAAATTTTAAAATTATCATTTCTTCCTATACTAGTATTAGTTTTTAATAAATTTTTAAAAATTATATTGATGTTTATGAATATTTACTTAAAATTATTTCAATAAATTAAAATTACCTTATGTACTTTTACGTGAGTAGACTTAATGGTATTTTATATCTAATTCTTTTTTTTAAATTACTTAACTAAAAAAATTTTAGCCAATATAGGTGGACACAACATTTAAATCATATATATGTGAAACATGAATCTTAGGCGGTGGTCCCATGCAGGGGGCAATGCAAATGTTTTTAAGGTGCTGCAGAGTAAAAATAGGAGAAATTTACAGCGCAGCGGTCCTATGGAATGCAAAGTTTTTAGCAGGTGCTGCAGAGAAAAAATAGGAGCAATTAGCAGTGCAGCGGTCCCATGGAATGCATAAATTTTTAGCAGGTGCTGCAGAGAAAAACCATGTTCTGGTTTTGATTTTTTGAGGGAATTTTGTTTTACAAATTGAGGAATATTTAAACAATGACACATCCCAAAAAAACAAAAATAATCTACCTGTTCAATTTTCATATAGCAGCAGGATTCCATGAAAGAACAAGGAAGACATTTTGGAAGTGAACAAAGGAGAATGGAAGAACTCCAAAAAAATAGATATCCGCAAGATACAAAAAGAGCTTGAAACAATTGTTATTTATGTAAAATGTCTGAGACTAAGAAAATTTATAGAAACCTTATGAGCCATCTTCAACAAATTAAACAATCATGTGCCTAAATCTTCAGCAACCATGAGCCAATATGAAGAAGCTCCCAAACAAAGATAATTACAATTTGATTAGAACAAGCAGGTATTTCTTCTTTATTGCAGAAACAAAAGAACTTTCATGCCCTAGAATATGGTCTCTAGTCAACTTAAGATACGCATTTAAGATGACAAATATCAAAATGATTGTACCAGCAATAACCTTAACTACAGCCTCTATTCGTTTTGAGGTTCATGACAACCAAATAATTAGCAATTATAAATAAGAAATTGAGCTTAAAAATAAATCTATAATAATATCCACAAGTAGCCACAGTACGTCAATGGGGCTGTGCTACACAGGGAGACAATAAGCAGCTCAAAGGAGTACCCAATGAAAGGGCCATCACTGTAAAAGAAGAAAATAAGTCATTACCATGGATGACTAGACTAAAATTTTGAATCTCGTTGGTTTTAAATTGCAAGCTAAGACACGGCTCTCTTCTAATATTAGGTATTTAATTTCTAGCATCTACAGGCCCTGACTCCTCCTTGGCCTAGGACACACCAAATAATGTTATTCATGTGCATGGTTTAGAACTAAATGAAAAACATCACTTCATTACTTATAAGATGTAGATGTTATTGATATTGCAGGATATAACATACATATGACATGTTACTCGGCTCAGAACTAAATGAAAACCACTTGAGAGTACCATAGGACAACAAAAACATTTTAAAGACTCACTTTTGTTTGTTATAAAGATAAAAATCAAGGATAAGAGTCTCTTACATGTCCTCAAGAATAAATGTGTTCAATCTCTTACCCACTTTGCTATGTAAAGGAATAAATTGCTTCCAGATATCACATAAGTTCCCTCTAAAACTATTTTTGGGTTATGAAACTCCATCACCCACATAACCACTAATTGAACTGTGCAAGATGTTTCAAATGCATAACTGAACTGTGAAAGATATTTCAAATGCATTATTGAAAGTTACAATCTGAACTTTTCATGTCATTTTAGAAACAACGTTTTCAAACTATGACTAAATTTAGCAGAGAAAATTGGAGCCAAAAAACAACTAGTAGACTGTTTCTAGTTGGTGCTCTGTTAGTATGGTCCTCCATCACCACAACCAGCAGTTGAACTCTGAATGTTACTTGAAAGATGCCAACTTCCATTAGAATTTGTTTCCAGAAATTTGTTAAGTGTTAGACCTTATATTTGTCAATCTTTTGTAGTGATAGGAAAATGCATTCCACAAAAGAAAACATTAACATGAAAGAAGAACCCAATTAATCAAAATAAGTTATGTGCATACTATGTCCTGCATTGTATTTATTTTTATTAAGACGGACAATATTCATGCATCAAAAACTCAGTATTTTTCTTATAATTATTAATCTAGGCTTCACACATATTATTGCAGAAGAATATTTTAAATATGAAACACACAAGTAATTTACCAGAGCATTAAAAAATCTACACCTTTTAATGGGAAAATTGGTTCTGGATTGACAGTGTTACCTTCTACAAATTTGATCAAAAAAATTGCCAAAAAGAAATTGTGTTGAACCTTTACAATAATGCTCAACCTTCTTTCAAAATTCTAAACCTCCTATTTCAGAAGAATCTAGTATTTTTTAATTTCATGATTTCATCTTCTGTGATCAAGCCAAACACACTTTATAATTATTGGAACCTGGAGACATAAGCTTGGTGTCCACTATCTTCTAAATCTTTTCACTTTTTTCCAACTTTGGTTTTTCCAACATATGAAATAGTTTCAAAGAAAAATGCCTTTGGAATGCACACTATTTCTTTGATAAAGAGACATGGGGTGTTGAAACTTTGTTTCAAATTCCAATATCTGGAAGTGTGGAGTTGGAGGTTATTTATTAACTGTCCTATCTATTTATGTATTCACGAATCATCATTGAAATTCAATTTTATTCCCTCTTGAGAAGGTTATACAATGATCAATCACTCTCCGATATTGTGCCTTTTATATCTGTTTTGACTGTTAAATGTGACTCCACATTCAATTTTTAGTTCTCCTCCTTACTGTATTTGTGGGCTATTTCTGCTAAGGCATGCTATCTCTTCAGATTCTTAAACTCCACAAGTTGATTTCTCTGATTCTTTCTTATATGTGCTATAAGCAAATGTTAATCTAAATGTTTGGTTAAATAGGCTAGTATAATCTAGAGCCATAACCCAAAACTAGTATAATCTAGAGCCATAAACTAAATCAATAACAATAGTAAACCTAATGATGTTTTTAAACTTGAATGAAACTTGATAATATTTGTAAACTTGAACAATCTTGACAACTTTGGAAACTTTGGTCTTTGGACCTTTGGTCATAGTGACCTTTATTTTAATACAAAATGTCATACAAAAAGATTTGATTGGCTACATTATACCTAACCTAAGTAGTGCATTATACAAATCATTTATCATTACTAAATGATTCGCTAATCTTCAACATGGCCTGCCCAATAGAATTTAGAGCTGAAACCAAACTCAATTGGACATTTATCTTTTGCTCTTCAATTTTGATCATCTTCTCTTCATTCAAATCATCCCTTTGCATGCGTTGTTCAATGAGAGTACAATATTTTGCATGTCATTCAACAAGAGCACAATATTTTCATGACGCTTCATTCGCCCCTCCTCAGCAATTTGTAGAGTAGAAATAACCAACCTATTGTTTTCAACAATAGTGTCTTTGATATCTGATGTTTTAAGTGATGTTTTTCTTTTTTTTCCTATGGATTGACTTCCACACGCTGCTTTGGGCATTTCAGATTCATTGGATGGATCATTTTCATTTGGAGCGAGAAGAAAAACCATGGTTTGTCTCAAAAGTGTCGATGGTAATATTCCCAGGATTGATACCTCGATCCTGTCCAAAGTTTAGCTCCATTGCATCAAAAATTTCTTCAGAGAATTTTGCAGGAAGCTTCTTCTCAGTTCTTTCTCGGGTTGTCATAGTCCAGTAACTATTATGGCCAGATGGAATTTTTTTTTCATAATCTCTAATCCTTTTATAATCAGGTTGAAGATGTTCCCATCGATCACGACATTGGTTGACTGTGCGAACAACACCATGACTAGCACAATAATTTTGCACAATTTTCCATTTTTTGTAGATGATATGGCTTTACTCCTTGGACCACCATTGAAGAGAGTGTCTCTCTCATTACGTTTAGCTTCAATTAGAACAAGTGTGTCTGTAGTGCTCCAACGGGTTCTACCCTTTTGTGGGGGAAGGACATTTGATTGGTTTTTAATATCTCTGCCTATTTGGAAGCCATATCCCCCTGAGGTAAATGGGAATCATCAACATCCATTGTAGAATGCTCTGTATAATTGATCCCATCACTATAAATATTGCTTGTAGGAGGACAAACAACTTCTGCATTGTGTTCTTGCGTACTTGGAATAAAATCAGGGATAGATGAATTAGTGAAGTAGAAATCATCATCTTGTATTTCATTATCAGAAAGTAATGTTGTATATCTTATAAAGCCAGGCTTCATAGGAGTTGGGTGATACACATGTTTATCCATGGATATGATTTTTGATCCTGAATGAGCACAAGGATCACCATGTGTCTATGTTCCACCAAACTATACTAGCTACATAAAAATTGTGAAGTCTAGGCAAAGCAAAGGAAACCTCCACATGTCCTCCCAGCGTAATTCAAGACCAAAACAAAAAGTGAACTTTCAAATGAGCATCGTTCTTTATAGACATGTTTTTAAGTTGAGGAAATTTATAAAATTATGAAGTACCCTGCTGAGCCACGTCCAACCAAAAGAGGCCACGTTTCCCGTTGATGCAAGGATGTAAATTTGACCAAGAGAAACACCCATCAAACCGTAAAATGTAGAAAAATGACCACACAAGCCTGGAGATGAAATTTTCTCCAAGACTAGAGAATTCAGAAGCATTACAAAGCTCAAATACATTTCTCTGAGCTACATCCATTCATTTTTCCTCGAGTATTTAGGGAAAACCGACAAGGACAACAAATCTCGACTGTGGAAAATGGAAAGAACGGGAGAGCCTAAGTTTTTACACCCAAATATAGACCTTTTCAGATGGATAGGGGAATGAGGAAACATTTTTGGTTTTATACATGATCCTTGGTCTAGGAAAGGACTGATTACGACAACAAAAGGAAGGCAGGGACCTCTCAGGCACAACACAGGGACATAATTTTTGGCAGGGGCCATAAATTGATAAATTTTTCAATGGAAAAATGGGGCGAGACTATTTTGATCACCAACATGTTTACTATGACAACTTACAACATGAGTAGATCATACTATGGTCAAGGCATAATACTCTATTCTAGTAGGTGAATGAAAATCTGTTTTAAATTTTATTATGCAATGAATAATACATAGTATTGAACAAGCATTACATAGTTTGGTAAAATAAAGGGTACACTACATCTTCATATATATGAAGAAAGGGTTAAACTTGATGATCATGTAGAAGTTTTTCATTAGTTTAGTGTAAAATATGTATACATATTTGAAATAATTGTCCCACATAATTTGCATATATTAAGCATAAACACCATTTTTATATAGATTTATGTATAAACTATACACATATAATTTAAAAGTAAATTAATATATATAGAATAATCATATATATATATATATATATATATAGTTAACACTATACAAATAACATTATTTTACATTTTGAAGGGAAATATTTGAGCAGTCACTTAAAAATTGTTTGAAAAGTATAGCTTTCCATCAAATTTAACCCTGATGTGAACTATAAAACATATATATTGTTTCATTATTTTCATACTACTAACTTCTATTTTTTGGGTGGAAAAAGGAGGCTACTATACCCCCTTAATGAGAAACACTAGGACACAATATTATAATTATAAGAATTCCCTAGCAAAGAGATTTATATAAGTTTTAATAATATAGAACTTTATAGTATTTGTTCAAAAGAAAAGAGTACAAAAATAGAATTTTGCATATTAACAATTGCATATGAGTTGAAAACTATGCTACAGGCATAGAAATTCATACTTTGTATCCAAGTGGTCTAAGAATGTAATTAGTAAGAGTAATATATGGACCGTGGAAAATGGTTACAAACATGTAAACGTTCTCAACTTTTGGAGTCATGGATGTCAATTTTTTCACATTCAAATTGTTGACCAGTAATGTATTTGTGTAGTTTTCTTTTTTGTAAATGTAAACCAATATTATGAGTGAAAAGCAATATGCACATTTTTTTGGTTTTATAAATATTTGTTTGTAGGAGGAAGTAATTGAGTGGAATTGGTATTTGTAAAAATTGACGTAGGGTTTTGATTGATGGATTCAATATGGGAACAAGTTTTTTTGGTGATGACATCATGAACTATAATACAGAAAGAGTCAATACAAGATATTTTAGTAATCGAGAGAGAAGTGTAGTTCGGGGATTGTAACACCCGCAAAAACACACCCACAAGGATAACACACAAAAATATCGGGTAAATTATTTTTGATTTGTTTGAAGTTTATTCAACACCACAGCTCATCACAATGACTACAACCAACTCTTAATAAGCTTGAAACAACAATTTACACCTAGGCACAAGAGAACATATGACACCCATCACAAACAATTCACTTTCTCTTTCGACAAGACACAACATAAAAGGCCAACCAAAGAACAAACTTACAGTTATGGGCATCCCTCGGTGAAAATATTTAAAGGTTACTTATTTATCAAAACATATTTCCATTCTTAACTTACATTTTATAAGGTTCATGTTATGATTCATACAATTCTTATTATAGAGCTAGATTTCTTTTCTTTTATACTATAGATTAACTAGCTTAAGATCATCTCTAATATGACAATTACTTGTTTAATTCATTTAATTAACCAAGGAGGCATTCAAAACACAAAGGATAGCATCAAAATCATGCTAATGAAACTTGTTTTGAAGCTTCATTGCACCAACAAGATGAGCGTGAGCTCTAATTAAGATGGAGTTTCATTTTGGTTTGGAGCTATAACCTCCCTAAGCATGGGTTAATGTTTATCGACGCCAATTGGAAAATTACAATGTACCTTGGAAAAATTTAGGAAAGAGAGAGTTATATAGAGTCCAACTTCAAGATCTCGTTAGTCAATAACCAATCTTTTAGTGAGGATTTAGGATTAACAGATTGGATAAAAGATTCATTTAAGCTTCTCTTGATTAAGTTTGACAAAAAGAATATATATTAGGTGACAAATGGATGATTTAGATTTAATGATTTATTATTCAATCTCCCCTACTTACTAAGGCCTTGCCAATTTCCAAAAGCCAAACATTGAATAAAACTTAATTACATTTTACACCACACAACAAGGAAAAAGGTTTATTATTACAGACTTAGAGTAGTAAGGATAAATTATTTTTCTTTTACACAGGTAAGAGTTTCCTTATCTTTCACTTTAAGATTTTTGACTCCATCTAAGCATTTCAACATTATATTTCTTTTTGTATAAATTTTCGAGAGAATTACCCTAACATTTTATGATGCTTGAAATTGCATGACTTCCATAACCAAAAAGAGGGTTAAATACACAAGGCTATAACTTGAGCATTCACCATTGCCTTTATTAATAAAAACTTAACAAGGTTACAACATTTTCTAGCCAATTCGGCACACCAAACAAAGGTGACAACTGATTCAAAAACACTTAGACTAGGAACAAAAGGAGATCAAACTTGGTCAACCCAAGTGAAGCTAACTGTCAAGTTTCTACAATACAATAAAATACTCAAAACAAGGCTGCGATCAATCTATATCATTTACAAGAATGTTTTACAAGTTTCAGTTTCAGCTGGTTATGACAACCTCCTTCCAAAAATATAGAAAACCAAGGCAATGGACCCTTCAAAAATCTCTACAAACACCATTCCACATCTTGCAACACAGTATGAATTCGATCAAATAATTGCATAAGTAAAACCAAAGTACTTTCAACAAGCCTTTCCTCTTTCTACCACAAAAACCATCTGCACATTTATTAGTTAGAGTCAGTTCACGAGAACTGAGCACGATAAGTGTTATATCATTAAGACATTGAGCTGTTATCTAACTGTTTTATAAAATGAACATTGATGTTTATGAAAATATTCCAAGTGTCCAAAATAAGAGTAATTAAAAGGCTTCCCAAAAACTACAATGTCAGAATTAGAAAGGAAGGCAATAATTCTATTTGAGTATCATTTGCTCATGTAAGAAGTTAAATAAACCATCATAATTTAATTCCATCTATATCACAATAATGAAAATCATTTCAACATGATAACATTTCAAACTGCAACTAGTTATGAGAAAATAATTAGTTTAAGTCATGATCTATCCCCATTGATTCAATTTAATTTACCAAGCCAAGATCCACTATATCACAGTCGGTTCCCAATCAATCAAACAAAAAATGAATTGATCTAAAAGCACAATGACTTAATAATAATAGTATGTTGTCCCTATAACAATTAATTTTATGTCGACACAAAACAAATTTGATGAAAAACAAAAATGACTTAATAATAATAGGATGTTGTCCCTAAAACAATTAATTTTATATCAACACAAAACAAATTTGATGAAAAACACAAATGACCCAACATGGGCATCATACAGTCCTAACAACCCTACTATCAAAATCCCTGCCTCTATTCCAAGAGGATGCCTTAAGAAAAGAACAAACTTGACAATATTGAATATAACCACTATATATATCCTACATGAGGTTTACTCAATCATTCACAAGACAAACCAACATAGTGTACAGAGATCCTAATGGATGTGTCGTCAACAACAAGTTGAGGTCAAACCTATTTGATCAAAACATAACCATTCAACCAATATGACAAAGAGAAGGTCGTAACACAACATGCATCACAATAAACAATCAACAAATTGAATTCCCAAATACTCCCACATCCAAGCTACAGGAGAATGAAATTAAACGGTTCAAAGAGTAAAATGTAGAGTATTGTCTTACGCAAAATACCAAGATCCAAGTTTTAAGAATTGAAAACTTCCTTAACAATGATCAAGTAGATCTCACATCTTCCAACATATTTGAAACAAAATCAAGATACGAACAAGAGTCTATACTCTAAAAAAAAAAATCCGAAGATGTGAGTACCATCTCAAGGAGACATTTCATAGGATCAACTACATTCCTCAAAACATACAACAATCACCAAGGAAACAAAGATGATCCAAATCACAAGAATCTCCAAAAGATGAACAAGAACTGCTACCAAATTATGATGGTCATGCATGACGCTTGAAGACTAATAGTTCTTTGAGGGAACAAATAACAAAATAACTAACCAAATTTGAGAGTAATACCAACTTGGGTCAATACAAAAATCATTCAAGTTAAACAAAAACTTAAGCTAACCTGAGAAGGGTAAATAGAACATGAAATGAACTTAAAATGATAGAGACAAAAATTCCATCATTCACCTATACATTATGCACTTACAATGCTCAAATACTATTTCGTGAATACCCAATATGGGTCGAACAAGATCTCACAAAAACAATAAAAGCTCAAAATATCAGATACCCAACATAAGCCAAAACGAAGGATTATGAACTGAAAAAGATTCTCGAAAACATGCACTATAGAATCAAGTCGACCAACAATATTTGATAACACAACCAAATTGTAAGACCATCAAAATGAAACAGTAATTCCATTACATGACCCTTTTTTATTATGAACAAATTCAATCAAACTAGTATTTATTAAAACCCAAAAACAATATAAGAGACTTCAATCACACAGTCATTTCTAACACCATAAACTAATATCCTTCCTAGAAAACACAAAGGAGTAAGGGAAATAATAACCACACAATAAAACCATCATACGAGACATTTTCATGAAGATCAGGGTCATTTAATGAAACCTTTAAATAACAACACAAGACTAAAGAGTAAAGGGCCAATCGTGCCTGATTTAAGATCCCACGAGTCGAGCATATGCTAAATAGGATCTACAATAGTAACTTAGGCCAAACTCCATTGTCCACAAGCTTGTTGGGTGTCCACACTTTTCTCACAGCCACATTTTGGCATAGGCGGGTATGCAGTCAGGGCATGGTGTCCCAAAAATGGTGAGTTTCATTGCCAGAAGGAACTATGGTCTCAAATACTGATATGATTGCATTATATTGTAATGCCCACTCCTCTTCTACACTATTTGAACCGTGTTATCAATTTTGAATTGATTATAATCTCAAACCCTGTTGTTGTATTCTAGTTAGCATATAAATAAAATATGTGGGACATCTTGATTACTATTGTGTTTTGGTTATCTTTTTTACTGTATGGTTGTATTGTGGACTTGAAGGGAAATTAAGGATAAGATAATTAGCTAGAATGGTTTCCTTGTTATAAATTGATTGTGATGTCATTACTCTTCAATATGGCTTTGTTATATTTAATCTAACACTATTTGAAAACATGTACATCATTGCATAAGGTACTTGGAAATATTAATAGACGAATGACATTGGTGATATGGAAATCGAAGGATATACATTACTGTAACTGAATTGATTAAATTTTGATAGACATTCAGTAAAGAATATAATGATGTGTTGTCAACTTAGATATATATTGATATTTTGAATGTTCTTTGTATTGATTTTTATTAGGATGGTCAAAGTCATTTTGTGATTTCATTGATATTGAAGGATTGACAAAATGGTGAACGAGTGAAAGTATTGCTTAAATTAGATGATTTAGTTGGTTATGATCTTAATTACAAACTGATGTATTAGTGGAATCGAAATGTTGGAAATTGAGAGTAATTATTGAATCACTTGGTCTTAGAAATAGTAGTTATGACATTTTACGTTGAAATTGATATTTAGATATAAGCATTTTTATTAGTTTGATATCACTAATATGGCCATCGGGATGAGAAAGGTATTGTGTGATTTTACAGGTAATTATTTCACAACAATAAACTACGGGGGTAGGAGACCAACATCAAAGGAATGTGGGGTATTGGCAACTGGTCACCATGGAAACTTGTGTTATGTTGTGTGTGTCTTGTTGTTGTTAGGGGGTCCCCATGGGGGGATTACCTCCAATTGTGACCAAGGGGTTTGTGTGTTTTTTCCTTTTTATATCTCCTTTATTTGATTTTAGTATGTGAATTTTAGTGATGTAATTTCCTTGTATTAATTATTTAGATTTTGGTTTATATTCCCTTTTATCTTTAATGAGTTTAGTTGCCTTATTTGAGTTAATTTAATCTTGTTCTAAACTAATTATGAATGGGTCAAAAAATTTCATTTATTAGACTAGATGGCTCTTGGATTTTGTGTTGTAAGTTGAGTGCTTGGGATCTTGAGTGTTGTACACTCTACCCCTTCATGGAAATTCGAATTTGGCCTTAGGGGCCAATTTTGAAGGCTTGTGGGACAAGTTAAACTTATCCCACACCTCTTAAATTGCTATGCCAACCCTACCTATGGATTGGGGGGTCAAAAATAGACCCCATTATGTGTTTTCTAAGTCAAAAAGTGACATTTATTACAATTTTCTTACATGGGTCTTTAAGTTTTTCCTTAGGGGGTGTGAGCTTGGTTTGTGTGTGTAAGTAAATTGTCATTTCACTCACCCACCAATTTATTATACATTGGGGTTGAGGTTCGACTTGTTTTGTGGAGTTGAGGATGAGTGATGTGGTATCCTACATGGAGCCACCTAACCATCTTCTTCTCTTTTCCTTTATATGCATGTTTAATTGTTGTTTTAGGGGTTACTTGCTCATTTTTTTATGGGATGCTTGTAATTTTGGATAGCTTGCTTGAGAATGGAGCTTGGAGTGGATGGTGGTTTCTTAGGATTTTGGAAGGCTTGGAGATTTTTGTGTATTGATACTCTTTATTTGTGAGGTAGATCTCCACCTTTGTGTTTACCTTGTTACTTTCTTTGTGCTCTTATGTGTAGATGTTGATTGTTACATTGGTTATGCTTGTAGGAATTAGAATTGATTCTTAGGTTGTGGGAGAAATAGAAATGGGGGTAAAACTTGAGGGAGGCATAAGAGAAATGTAATGGGTATTTTTAGGAGGGAGTTGGGTTGGGATGTCCACCTTGTTGATGAATATGAATTGTGTTTATCTTATTTTCTTGAGGAGCGCCATAAGGGTGTGTTGATTTCTTGAGGGAGGCATAACAGTGGTGTATATTTTAGAGGGATGCATAAGAGTGTTGTGTGTATTGTATGGAGTTTTTGTAGGCTCATAGGTGGACACCCATGCCCTTGGGAGGCATAAGAAGAAACCCCATGTTCCTTTCTCCTCTATGGCTTTAATATAAAACCTTTTTGTTTTGAAATTATGGAATTGTTGTAAAATTAGTATTGTGTTATTACATAAATGTGAAAATTTGGGCACTACTATAATTACCTAAATTTATGCAAAATATTTACCCATGCAATTTTACATTTCCAATATTTTAAATTTCCCGCTCTATTCACCACTCCTAACTTTAAGGGAAACCAAATTAATAAATGCATGTATTTATATTATTATTTCATAATTAAAATATATTCATACTATATTTCCATTACCTTCAAATTTTATAATATGATCATACTAATTTTACTATTAGAAATTAATAGGTTCATTTTTCTTGGAAATATTAAAATGTATATATGAAAAAACAAAAAAAAAAGAAAATTAATAACTAATCCTAAATTGGCTGAGTCAAAAGTAATAATAATAAAAATAAAGAAAAAAACATATATCTAAAAATAAAGTAGTTTTTTTAAGTTTAAGGCTACGACCTTTTTGGGTAATAGATTTAATTATGGTTGGGGGAGGGGCGCCGACCCCAAACATTTGTAAACCCCCACTAAATTCAATACCGCCAAATAAAATTTGTTTACCTTTTTAGTTTATGCGGCCAAATAAAGTTTTGTGGCCTATGTATTTCTTGCAACACGCGGCTCAATTCCCTGGTCATTGCGTTTTGATTCCTTCGCAGCTAGGATTATATATATATATATATATAATTTATTTTTTCTGAATATATTTGGGGTTTCTAGTTATTACCCAAATGGGTATACCCAAAAAGTAGACACCTTGAATCTACAAGAAAAAAATAATACCCACAAACGTGAAATGAATGGATCCACATCTTAAGCCCAAAATTTAATCAAGGAAACCTTCTATATCTCAAATGGCCTTCATGACCTTGTCTTCTCCCCCTCCTTCCTTAACCTGTAAGTGAAAACAAAGGAAATGAGAGATTAGTTTTAGAAAATGAATATATTACATTCCCACGGGGATATCTAGGGTTACTTTTTTCAAACCTAAATCTAAGGGTTAGAAAAGATTAGATCTAATGGTATAGAATGCACCCTACATCACTTAAGTGATGGGGTATTTAAGTGGGAATGTTTTAATTAAAAGATGAGTGTGTAATATTAAATGGGGCCTAAGGGGGTTTAGATTAGTTGTATACCTTAAACTTTTAGAAAATAAATTTATAACAATGTGCATGTCTTTAACAATGAAAAATATTATCCTAGCATGATTTAATATATAATCGTTTTTGTTCCTTAAATTAATTTAATTTAAAAGGGATTAATAGAGTTATGTTTTGAAAGGTTAATGAAGATTATTTAATTATAATGTTGGAGACATTTTAGTGAAAGAGATACCACGTAATATTAATTTTGGAAATTGGGGTAATTTTAATTAGTCGATGATTGTTTCCGAAGGCTTATAATTGTTAAAATTTTATAATCCGGATTAGATTAAATCTCATATAATGCCTCGTATAAAAAAAAAATGTTCCATAATTTTCTTTGTAGTTTGATGCCATGTTTAGCATGGGTTTGAGTGGAAATAATGTGGTCATTAAACTTCGTATTAGAGCCGTGGGTTCAACGCTTGGACCTTGGGCCGACATTGAAACCTCAAAACTAGTTAGCAAAATTTTAACTTCCGTGATTAAAATAATAATAAAATAATGAAATTGTTGGAATTTTTGTACTACTTTAGTGGCGTTTTGTCGAACTCGAAGTAACTGAAATATGTTAAATTAAATTGGTATTTGTGAACGTCACGGTATATCAGGAACTCAGTTCCCTTGCTATGATGTTGTTTAATGAGTCCTCACTCTATCTTTGGTCGTATGGTGCGATAAACTCTTTGAGACTCTTCCTCAGAATGATAAATTATATGGTGTGATTATTGTGGTTTGACATTACTGGTTGTGTTCGGGGGTAAGTTAGAGTAAATTAGAAGTTTTTAGTCGTCTAAAGATCCCCCTTTCCTCAAAGTGGTTAGACGAGTTATTTTTGGTTACCACTTTGGTGACGTAATCCTCATATGAGTAAGCGAGATATTAGGTCTTGGCATTGCTTTTGATCCAACCTTACGTATGTGTTATTAGAGCGGAGCTTGAGGTATAATACCCCTATTAGCAGGTCATGAAGGGATGTGAAGTGATTGTGATATTGACTTTCTGTATTTTATATATTCGTAAATTGGTGTTATTTTATCAAGGACCAACTTTTTTAATGATTGGATTGAGAAGCACCAAGGCTCTTTTGTTATTTATATTTTTTGAGAATTTTTAGACATTGCAATGCGGATACTTAGCCACTTTCCTTGATTGCCAATTTTCCTTAGATTTTACTTTAACTTGGTGACTCGAAGCTCGTTTATCTGTTGGCTACTTAGCTAAATGTTACGTGATTCTTTCTTACATGTTGTTGAGCTAGTTCTATGTTGTTTGTATTGTGACATTTTATCGTATGGGGGTACACCCTAGGTGCATGGAATGTCTTCTTAGGTGCTTTAAGTTATGCCTTGGTTTTGGAAAGATGGAACCTTGAGTGTGTCTAGTATCTTGGAGAGTTCTTTGTGTAGTGCGGTCTTATTGATAGCTTGATAGTAGTGGTGGTGATTCTCTTACAACCCGGTAAGAGATTTTATCCTCGTCGAGTAGATGTGTTTGGTTATGGGATTATGGATTGTGTTAGGATCGGATTAATTTTTTCTTGACTATAGATGTTAGTGGAAAAGTATTTTTTTGGTAGTGACATTTCATCGATGGCATGCTAATTTGTATCATGGTTTCATTTTTTCATCATAGGAAGTAATGAATTGTAGATTGTATGCATCTTGGTAATTATGATTAGACTTAAGCCCATTCGGGAAATGTGTTTAATTAAGTGTACTTGGTTGCTCTCGTTGACCCATAAATAAGTCTACCCTTGCCTTAAATATTTCTTAATTGTTATGATTACCCCTATATAACCTATTAATCATTGGGTTACGTGGAGACTCGTATGGATGTATATGGGTCTTTTGGACCTTGTTTTAGAGATTTTAGTTTTATTAGATCTTAATATTTTAATCGCAGTTGTACTTATGTTGTGCCCTTCTTTTAAAACTACAACTCTTGGTCGTTGAGGCCATGTTGGGTAGACTAGTTGTTTTCCTCTTGCATTTGATGTCTTCTAATGAGAAATGTGGTGTCCTTGGAGTAAAAATTTCCTTGTCTTCTTATGTGAGTAAAATGTTTTGAGCCTAAACAACAAACATTGTTAAACCTCTAAAATTGTAAAAGTAAATATGCCTCTTTAATGGGTCTTTCCTTGTAACTTCTTTTGATACTTGTGGAGACCCACTAGGAATGTTTAATGATGCTTGTAATTATTTGGTAAACCCTTGAAATATTGGTGTGATACATGTTGGTGGATTGATTCCTAGTTCTTACAAAATTAATGATGTGTTTATTATGTTGAATGTCTCTTGTTCCTTTAGAATTAAAAATGTGATATGTTGAGTTATCTCTTATTCCCATAAAATTAATCATGTGATATGGTTGAATCTTCCTTCACATTAAGATCTATTTGGTAAAATGATTAAATTGAGCATAATAAAACTCTAATTGAGGAGCTTGGATTTGAAACTTAACAGGTACACTAGAACATTAGGAAAAGGAAAATGGTTTCTTGCTATAATCTTGGTAGATTAATAGAAGAAATGAAACTATGTAGAAGAATAGAAAGGAAACTTTGTCCTTCTACCTTCCCTAGGAGTAAAATAAATATTTCGCCACCTATACTAGAAGGGCGAGATATCATGCCCACCTTAGTGGTACTCCTTATAACACAACCATGTGATATCATAATAAAAGGAAGATTTTAATTAAGAAAACTCATAAGGAATGTGCTTAGCAAGAGAAACTACAACTTTGACTTAATAAGTTGATTTATAAAATGAGTAAGATTTATGTATTGAGTACAATGTATAGTTGAACCTTTAGTTTTGCGCCTACTCGGAATTGTGAAACACCTTGTTGATAGTGATGTGTTCTAATTGCATAGTACTCCCTTGTTCATAGGCATATGTTATTTTACCTTATAGGAGTTGGGTTGTCGTACCCTTTTTTCCTTGTAGCTCGATGAGTGTGAGTTGTGGCCTTTTAGGATTGGGTCTTATCTCTCTTTTTTTTTTAGAAAAGCAACCTCCTTGTGTGCGGATTTAGTCCTTGGTGACCTAGGTTATTGTAATTTTAAGGAAACATATGTTAAGGATATGACATAACTTTGGGAAGTCCTCTTTTCTTCTTATTTTCTTGTGACACCTTGTTGTTGTTGCCCCTTTTTCTTTGTTGGGAAGGAAAGTGCAAGTTGTTTCCGTAACTTGTTACTCACTTTTGGAACGATGCACCTTTGGATTGTAGTTGGACCCTCTTGTTACTTGTTCTTCTCTCTAGCTCCCTTGAGTGCTCTTTGGTGTTATGATTTATGCATGTGCCCTCTTTATGGTTATTTTGAGCTTGAACATGATTTAAGATAAATAAATTTCATTGTGTTATGTAGAGTGAGTGATGCCTCTTGTATTGATATGTTGTTTTTCTAGTGGAAATATTTTTCTTAGGTTAGTGTTGTGTGTTCAATTTTAAGTGTAAAATTAGGCTATAGGAAACCTTGTGGTCATGATTTTGCTTAGGATTACCATGAAAACAAATCTAATGTTACCCTCTCGAGTTATAGAAGTGCTTCCCATGAATAGATTTCTTGATTATAAATGTTTTTCTAATTTAGGTGCCCTTCCTTGTTGGTAAACCTCATCTTGTGTGATCTCAAAATTGTAAGACCTTTGAGTAGACATTTTCTCATACAAATTGTTGGTCATGGTTGAATTTTTCTAGCCTTGTCTAAATAACGAAATTTGAAGCATAACTCAACCTTAGTGGAAACCTTAACTTTTGTTATTGTAGTATGTTGTATCCATGGGAAAATTTGTGTTCATCTCAAGCTCACGGAATTCTCCCTATTATTCCTTTACTTGGTGGTTATTCTTGAGACTCCTTTGACCTTTTCATGTTTTGATGTTGTGTTGTATCTTGGTTGATCACATAGAGTTACTCTTTAGAATTAAATTTGCATAACCTTACATGAAGAAAGTTTAGAACTCACCCCTTTCAATCTCCCTTCTTATTAATTGAATTGCATTGGACCAAACTTGGGTTTTGCAGACCCACACTTGTTTAAGCCAAAACAATTCCACAAAGGGTGTGATCCTTTTTCTTTGCATTGTTCCCTACCTCTTTCTCCGTGACTTCTAGGAGGAATTCAAATCTAAGGGGAGGGGGATGTAATGCCCACTCCTCTTCTACACTTTGTTTGAACCATGTTATCAATTTTGAATTGATTATAATCTCAAACCTTGTTGTTGTATTCTAGTTAGCACACAAATAAAATGTGTGGGACATCTTGATTACTATTGTGTTTTGGTTACCTTTTTCTTGTATTGTCATATTGTGGACTTGAAGGGAAATTAAGGATAAGACAATTAGCTAGAATGGTTTCCTTGTTATAAATTGATTGTGATGTCATTACTCTTCGATATGGCTTTGTTATATTTAATCTAACACTATGACTGAACACATAGACATCATTGCATAAGGTACCTGGAAATATTAATAGATGAACGAAATTGACACATTGTGATATGGAAATCGAAGGATATACATTACTGTAACTGAATTGATTAACTTTTGATAGACATTCAGTATGGAAGATAATGATGTGTTGTCAGCTTAGATATATATTGATATTTTGAATGTTCTTCGTATTGATTTTTATTAAGATGGTCAAAGTCATTTTGTGATTTCATTGATATTGAAGGATTGATGAAATGGTGAATGAGTGAAATTATTGCTTAAATTAGATGATTGAGTTGGTTATGATCTTAATTGCAAACTGATGTATTAGTGGATTCGAAATGTTGGAAATTGAGAGTAATTGTTGAGTCACTTGGTATTAGCAATAGTAGTTATGACATTTGACGTTGAAATTGATATTTAGATATAAGAATTTTTATTAGTTTGATATCACTAATATGGCCATCGGAGACGAAAGGTATTGTGTGATTTTAGAGGTAATTATTTCACAACAATATAACTACGGGGTAGGAGACCAACATCGAAGGAATGTGGGGTATTAGCAACTGGTCACCATGGAAACTTGTGTTATGTTGTGTGTGTCTTATTGTTGTTAGGGGTCCCCATGGGGGGGATTACCTCAATTGTGACCAATGAGTTTGTGTTTTTTTTTCCTTTTTATATCTCCTTTATTTGATTTTAGTATGTGAATTTTAGTGATGTAATTTCCTTGTATTAATTATTTAGATTTTGGTTTATATTCCCTTTTATCTTTAATGAGTTTAGTTTCCTTATTTGAGTTAATTTAATATTTTTCTAAACTAATTATGAATGGGTCAAAAGTTTTCATTTATTAGACTAGATGGCTCTTGGATTTTGTGTTGTAAGTTGAGTGCTTGGGATCTTGAGTGTTGTACACTCTACCCCTTCATGGAAATTCGAATTTGGCCTTAAGGGCCAATTTTGAAGGCTTGTGGGACAAGTTAAACTTGTCCCACACCTCTTAAATTGTTATGCCAACCCTACCTATGGATTGGGGGGTCAAAAATAGACCCCATTATGTGTTTTGTAAGTCAAAAAGTGACATTTATTGCACTTTTCTTACATGGGTCTTTAAGTTTGTCCTTAGGGGTGTGGGCTTGGTTTGTGTGTGTAAGTAAATTGTCATTTCACTCACCCACCAATTTATTATGCATTGGGGTTGAGGTTTGACTTGTGATGTGGAGTTGAGGATGAGTGATGTGGCATCCTACATGGAGCCACCTCACCCTCCTCTTCCCTTTTCCTTTATATGCATGTTTAATTGTTGTTTTAGGGGTTACTTGCTCATTTTTTTTGGGATGCTTGTAATTTTGGAGAGCTTGCTTGAGAATGGAGCTTGGAGTGGATGGTGGTTGCTTAGGATTTTGAAGGCTTGGAGCTTGTTGTGTATTGATACTCTTCATTTGTGAGGTAGATCTCCACCTTTGTTTTTACCTTGTTATTTTGTTGTGCTCTTATGTGTAGATGTTGATTGTTACATTGGTTATGCTTGTTGGAAATAGACTTGATTCTTAGGTTGTGGGAGAAATGGAAATGGGGGTAAAAATTGAGGGAGGCATAAGAGAAATGTAATGGGTATTTTTAGGAGGGAGTTGGGTTGTGATTTCCACCTTGTTGATGAATATGATTTGTGTTTATCTTATTTTCTTGAGGGAGCCATAAGAGTGTGTTGATTTCTTGAGGGAGGCATAACAGTGGTGTATATTTTAGAGGGAGGCATAAGAGTGTTGTGTGTATTGTAATGGAGTTTTTGTAGGCTCATAGGTGGACACCCATGCCCTTGGGAGGCATAAGAAGAAACTCCATGTTCCTTTCTCCTCTATGGCTTTAATATAAAACCTTTTTGTTTTGAAATGTATGGAATTGTTGTAAAATTAGTATTGTGTTATTACATTGATTGTCTTGATTGAATGTGTATGTGGAAGCCATTTTGAGTTTCCATGGTTGTCTAAATAACCCTCATTTCTTCCTTGTTCGGGCTCAGGGGCCAATGAGGGAGAAGGCTTCTCTCTCTCATTGGATATTTTGGTTGGGTAGAGAGTGTTGCCTACTCCCCCATTTTGTTGTATGCATGACTTGATAGAGATGGTGGACTCAATGGATGGAGAAGGTGCTCTTGTTGGAGAAAGGCTTGTAGAGTTGCATCTTGTGCTATTATGATCCTACTACTTGTAAATTGTATCAATAGTTTATTGAATGTAATCTCTTTCATTCTTGGAAATGGTTTATTGTGATTACACTACTTCATAGGAATGTGAACTTTGAAATGATCTTGTAATGGATATTAAGTTCTCACAAATAAAATTTTTGTTTAGGAGTTGCATTGTAAATCGGTTATTCTTTAGGGCTAGTGCTCTTAGATGGGGAATACATGTTGATTACTTGCATTTTTCAAAATCCTTGTTTACTTGTATATTGAAATAAATATCATTAAGGATGGTTTGTCTCCCCTATCCAACTAGTTGTATAAAAAGGGTTAGATTAAATTTGATTCATTGATACAAATTCCCTCTTGTTGCAATTGGAATTATTGTAAGCAAATGTACGAACCCCAATTAATTATACCCTTAAAATGGCTACATAAATGAACTTGAAAGTGATAAATTATTGAAATTTGATAAATGTGGAGATTTGGGCACAACTATAATTACCTAAATGCAAAATATTTACCCATACAATTTTACATTTCTGCTCTATTCACCACCTCTAACTTTGAGGGAAACCAAATTAATAAATGCATGTATTTATATTATTATTTCATAATGGAAATATATTCATAATATATTTCCATTACCTTCAAATTTTATAATATGATCATACTAATTTTACTATTAGAAATTAATAGGTTCATTTTTCTTGGAAATAGTAAAATGTATATATAAAAAAACCAAAAAATAAAATAAAATTAATAACTAATCCTAAACCGGTTGAGTCAAAAGTAATAATAATAAATATAAAGTCAAAAACATATATATACAAATAAAGTAGTTTGTTTAAGTTTAAGGCTACGGCCTTTATGGGTAATAGATTTAATTATAGTTGAGGGAGGGACAACGACCCCAACCCTAACCCATACATTATATGTAAACCCCACCCCACTAAATTCAATATGGCCTAATAAAACCTGTTTCACTTTTTAGTTTATGCGGCCAAATAAATTTTTTTCATTTTGTGTATTTCCGCAACCTCGCGGCTCAATCTTTGGGTCATTGTGTAACGCACCAAAATTACCAACACAAGAACAACACAGTGAAATACAGGATAACTTTTTTTTGACTTGCTTTGACTCAACACGACACAACATGTCGTCACAAGGTTACAATCATCACTTGGAATCATTTGTTACGGGGAAGACTACAAGGTCAGCACGGAAACGTTCACACTTATCAAAGACAATTTATTTTTCTTTTGACAAGACAACATGAAAGTCCAATCCACATGACACACTCACGGCTAGGGCAAGCCACAGTAAGAAATGGTTAGGGTTTATTTATTTTGGTAAGACGCCCTTTAGCTCATGACTTAAGTTTTCAGAAGGAAATCAATATATGGTTTGCACAAATTCATCTCACCAACTGAGTTAATTTCTTATACACTGAAGAGTAGTTCACTTAAAGTCTTCTCCTACTTACTAAATCTTAATATCTTCCAGAAACTAACCATTGTTTTCCTTTAAGCTTGTTTAAGAGTTCACCCCAAAGGGATAGTGTTCGCTAGTTTAGCTAGGGGTATCGATTAATAAAAGTTTACCTCACAAAGGATGTTTTCATTTTGATCACTCATGGAATTATTTGATTTCAAATAGATCACCTTTACATTTATTTGTTGAATATAAAATCATTATTTTTGTTTAGCTTCTTTAAGGGTTAACCGACTCATTTTTCTTTACTTATAAAATATTGTCGCTAAGTCTTAGAAAGATTTAACTTAATAATTTATTCTCAAGATCAAAGTTTTACAATACTCATATCAATGTAAAGATTGAATGCCATTTCTCACAAGGATAATTTCAAGCTTAACTACACAAGAACAAGACACTTTATTTCACCATTACCAAACAATACAAGGCAAGAGGTCATATCAACTCTTTACAAGCAATGTTACACAATTTACAACACATTGGACATTTTTTTACAAGGAACTTCATAATGGTACAGATGAAACTTTTACACTCTTTTCTTCTAGTCTACTCGCATAATCCATCTGCACATTTGTTAGCACATGTCAGTTCGCAAGAACTGAGCACGATAAAAGCTATAACATTAAGACAATATGTTGTTATCTAACTGTTTCAAGGAAGAAAAGCACTGTGAAGAAGAAAACAATAATCCAAGAGTCTAAACAAGAGCAATTAAAGAGCTGTCCAAAAACATAAAATGCCTAAATAAAAGGGATGGCACTAACTCTATTCAATTATCATTTTCACATAGGAGCAGTTAATAAACATCATAGTGAATTACACCCATATCACAATAATGACCGTCATTTAAACAAGATAACATTTCGAAACAAAAACAATTACAGGAAGAGAATTAATTTCAAACGTAATCTATCCCTATTTGTTTAAGTTAGTTCACCAAGCCAAGGATTCACTATGCCACTGGAAGATCCCAAACAATCAATCGACATGAGGATATCTAAACCAACATGACTTATTAATATTAAGATGATGTGCCTATAACAGTTAATTTTATGTCAGTACAGATTAAAAAAAAATGGAAAGAAAGGGATGAAACGCACAAATGACCTCGCATGGGTCACATCCTATCCTAACAATCCTTCTATTAGACTTTCTTCTAATCAAGAGAATGTATTAAGAAAAAGGACAAACTTGACAAGACCAAACATATCCATTATAAATCTTACAGGAGGGTTACTCAATCATTCGCAAGAACACGACACAAGATACATAGCTTCCAAAGGATCTGTCGTCAACAACAAGTTGACTTAAACCTTTCTGGTCAATACATAACCATTCTACTACAATGACAGCAAGGAGGTCGTATCACAACGATCACCACGAAAACCAGTCAACCAAAGAGTTTCCAAACACACCAACCTATGAGTCACAGGAGGATGAAATTTAAGCATCTTTACGGAGCAAAACGTAGAGTAATTACTTACGCATAAAACCAACATCCCAATTTTAAGATTTGAAAACTTCCTCACTAATGATCAAGTAGCTCTCGTATCCTCCAACATGTGTGAAACAAAATCAAGGTAAGAAAGAGTATTTCCTCTAACATTTTAAGCTATCCAAAAGAAATGTGAGTATCGTCCAAAAGAAAACATTCCAAAGGTTCAGCTACATTCCTCAAAACATACAACAGTCACCGAGGGAGAGAAGGGGGTTCCAAAGACAACAATCTCCAAACGGTGAACATGAATTGATATCAATTATGAAAATCAAACATGACACTCGAAGAATATAAGTATTTCTTCGAGCGATTCAAAACAAAATAACAAAAGCAACTAACCTAGTTGCAAGTAATATCAACTTGGCTCAAATCGATAACCAGTCAAGCTAAGCACACACCAAGCCAACCGGGAAGGGTTACTAGAAACTAAAAGAAAAGGATAGAGACAGGAAAAGCATCATTCACCTATACACAATGCACTCGCAGTACTCAATCCCTAATTCGCAAATACCCGACATAAACCAGAACTACAGATCTCGAACCGAAACAAGAATAAGAACAAAACAGGAACTATAAGGTTGAGTCCAACAACAATGTTTGATAAAACATTCAAATCGTGAGACCAACACAAGGAACTAGGGGGTGTTCATTACAGGACCCCCACCTCTTTTGTTTTATTAGACTTAAGAACAAAGTTCACCCAACTAATATTTATTAAAACCCAGAAAACAATATAAAAGGCTTCAACCAGCGCAATCATTTCTAACGCCAAAAAAAAATACAAAAGAGCAAGGGAAGTGGAAACCAAACAGCATACCATCACACGATACATTTATATAAAGAGTAGAGTAATTTAACGAATCAATTAAATAACAACATAAGAATCAATGGTATAGAGAATATCGTGCCTGAATAAGCTCCCGTAGTCGAAACTAGCTGGACAAGGCCTGCAACAGCAACCCAAGCCTAATTCCATTTTCTTCAAGTTCGTTGGGCGCCCAAACATCGACCATCTTCATGTTGGCACAGGTAGGAGTTCACGGCAAGGTCGGTGGTCTAAAATACTTGCCAACATCCTCCCAACACCGCTCCAAAATAGCCCTAGAACTTCTATAGGCCCCATTTTTGGCAATTGAACTTAATCCTTTGTCATTCATCCAAACCCCTCCACCATCTCCATATGCATCTGATTGTTTCTAATTTGGACCTCCTAACCTTGGTGCTCTCATATTAGGAGCAGCCCTAGTCTGAGACAAAGCAAAAGAAGATGGCTTTATAACCAAAAACAATCTCTTGGTACAGGCTCCATATCCATAAAACAATCCCTAAACTTAGCATCCTCACCTTTTCCCTGCATCTCATAACCTACAATCATGGCTGTCCATGAGAATACATCACTTTTAGGCATTTGTTCAAATACTCGGCGTGCAACTCTAAAATTCCCACATTTGCAATACATGTCTACAAGGGCATTCAATACTATAATAAAAAAAAATCAAAACCACTTCTTAGTATGAAGACGTGGATCTCCTTCCCCTGATGCAAATTCGACAGGTAACAAATTACTGGAAGAACAGTTGCAAAGGTAAAATTGTTGGGTTTCTCGTCAGCCAGATGCATTTGTTGAAAGAGATCTAAACTTTCCTCATACTGTCCACTCTGTGCATACCCTGCAATCATTGTATTCCATGCCACTACTGTTTTCTCAGTACATGTTCTGAAACTGAAAAATATCCTGCTACCTTCATCTCCCAAGACATTTTCTCCAACATTGCATAGATCTCCTGTGCCTGTGGGTGCGATCTGTCACCTACACAAAAAGCATGCACCTTTTTATTGCCTTTAATCCAACTACACCAAGTTTCTTTTTAATTCCTCTATCCTTCATCGATCTCCTAAAATTTCTCTTGCAAAGCAAACTGTGCTTCATGAATATTCTGATATGAAACAGATCCACCTCTATGAGATCCTCTTCCATGAGTTACATCGTAGAACAAGCAAGGTCTCAGTAGAGAATCTCTGTAATAAATTTCATCGGGTCTCCTGGTAACACCCACACTGTCACTTAATCGATTTTGATAAAAACTATCTTGAAGGAGAAATCCCGAATTGAAAATGCATTCAAAACTGAACAGAAAACAACATAGTCGGACAAACTGCTTGTTGGAGCGCTCAAACGGCTTCTGCCTCACAGAAAAACTCCTGCCGCCTGGCAAATAACTGTGCAGGTTGTTCGTTGTGGGTTCCCCATCAAGAACACACCATACCGCACCCAAAGAACGTGGAGGTAACACGCCTACCTCCCTAACTTGCAGCTTCATCTGAACCGCCATAACAAACCCATGGCAAGGCGCTGGAAACAAAACTTCCGGACAGCAAAAGAAAACAGTAGTGAACACGATCTCAGCCTCACCAGCAAAACCTTCCTCAAGATTTGATCGGCTTCTTCTAGGCGAGATCTGCCACCTGGACAGAGGCGACTTCCCAAAAGAAAGGCGAGACAGCTCGACCAAAAACTGTATCCCGTTCTTCTACCACAGCTGCGAGATTTTGCAATGTACCGATCATGGTCGTGTGGTCACGTGCAACTGCAATGAACATCGTGATCGACACCCATGGCTTCTTGGGTTCGCCCTGTGGCAGCAGTCGCACAAAACTCTCTCTGGGCCACTGGTTTTCTGAGGTACGTTTACTTCTCTGCCTGTAGCTGCTGTCAATCCGAACACCTCCTCACGGCACTGCCCTAGGATAAATTCATTTCTACACTCCACGAGGTACAGGCAGAGGCAGAGGCGTGCTGGACTAGCATTGTGTGGTTAGAAGCATTTGGTGAGACGGTGACAGCCACTGGAGTGCCCCCTGCCAGACTGAACCGACTCTCACCCACCTGCTTTCAATACTCTGAAAAACTTTCCCCTCTCTTTCAATTTGGTCAAGCAAATAAATACATCCACCAAGCTACTACGCATTGCCAAGAAAGCACGTGATAAACTAGATATATGTATAATTCTCCACGTACAGACACCAAGACAATGAAAACTATAACTTTCTAGTTCATGCAAGGAATGTGTAGAAGGGGCACGATCTTATTGGCAGAACACAAGCTAACAATGTGGATGCATAGAATATAAAATGAGAACCATTTCCCTAAAAACACAATTCCCCTTCTTTTTTTTTTCTCAATGTTGAACATCTCACCCCAAAGCGCAGATCAAAACGATGACCAAGAGATTCAAAAGAAGAACTTGGATAATTCTATCGACTCCAAAGGAAAATACACTGTACGAAGGTTCATGCATTGACCAGAGGCTATAAGGAATATTTATTATGGCATTTTTATTGTTATTTGGAAATTGTTTTCCTCTAAGAAGGTAACACGTTGCCAGGTAGAAATTTTTTTGTCGTCGAAAGAAGAGGAAGTGTTTCATGCCTAGCTTTCTTTCCTTCCTCAGAACCAGAAGTCCTCGATGCACGGGCGTTACACATTGCATTTTGAGTCCTTCGAGGACGGTATATATATATATATATATATATATATATATATATATATATATATATATATATATATATATATGAATATGCAGTAGTTTTATTAATAAAACAAATATATATATATATATATATATATATAAATGTGTAATTTATTTTTTTAAATAAATATTTGGGGTTTCTAGTTATTACCCAAATGGGTATACCCAAAATGTAGACACCTTTAATTTGCAAGTAAAATACTTGTAATAAATTAATATAAAAGAAAAAAATAATACCCATAAAGGGGAAATGAATGGATCCACATCTTAATCCCAAAATTTAATCAAGGAAAGATTCCATGTCTCAAATGGCCTCCACGACCTTGTCTTCTCCTCCCTCCTTCCTTAACCTGCAAGTGAAAACTAAGGAAATGAGAGATTAGTTTTAGAAAATGAATATATAACATTATAAGGATATCTAGCGTTACTTTTGTCAAACCTAAATTTAAGGGTTAGAAAATATTAGATCTAATGGTGTAGAATGCACCCTACATCACTTAAGTCATGGGGTATTTAGGTGGGAATGTGTTTTAATTAAAAGATGGGTGTGTAATATTAAATGACGCCTAAGGGGGTTTAGATTAGTTGTATACCTTGAACTTATAGAAAATAAATTTATAACAATGTGCATGTCTTTAACAATGCAAAAATATTATCCTAGTATGATTTAATATAAAATCTTTTTGTACCTTAAATAAAATTAATTTAAAAGGGATTAATGGAGTTATGTTTTGAAAGGTTAATGAAGATTATTTAAATAAAATGTTGGAGACGTGTTAGTGAAAGAACTAAAACGTAATATTAATTTTGGAAATTGGGGTAATCTTAATTAGTTGATGATTGTTTCCAATGCCTTGTAATTGTTAAAATTTTATAATTCAGATTAGATTAAATCTCAGCTAATGCCTCGTATAAAAAAATGGTTCCATAATTTTCTTTGCAGTTTGATGTCGAGTTTAGTGTGGGTTTGAGTGGCAATAATGTGGGCGTTACATATATACACAAAACAAGTTTATAGAAAAGGCCCAGGAACTCCAAATAAACTTGATTGATAGGAGGAAAGCCAGACTCCACAACCTTGCCAACATCCTCCCAGCTTGCATCAAAATGAGACGTTAAGGCAGAATATGGACATCCATCGAAGCACAATGGAAATCAGATTTTTTTCAGATGTAGAAGCATGTGCCTCAAAAGCCACGTATGAAAAGTGTGGAAGCATCCACGAGGCATGTAAACTTTTGAAAAAATGCCTCAAAGAGATGTGGTCTCATGGGATTGCCATGATTGCAGGATATGCACAAAAAATAGTCAGAGAAATGGTCTAGATTCACCATATGTGACCAACATGTGTCCATCTTGCTTAGCTCCCATTGCCAACATGCACGCATCTAGTGCCAAAATAACATCTTTGAAACAGGGTAAGGAAACCCACCCACGCAAGGAGAAGAGACTTTTGTCAAATATTACGTTGTAGGCTCCCGGGATAAATATATGCAAAACATGGGAGCTTCGTCAAGGAGGGAGAAGTGTGTAACAAAAAACCAGAAGCTTCAAAGCCTTTACACACAGACCCAACTAAATTTCTTCCAACTTCCATGGCCAGCAATCAAATCAAGGTGTATACAAACCAAATAAATAAAATCCAAATCAGATCCTTGATAAAGAATGCAACTAATGCATGCAACCATCTTTGAAAGGGAGATTCCAACCCACCACAAAACTAGAACCAGTCCTCA
This sequence comes from Taxus wallichiana var. yunnanensis, assembly GCA_018340775.1. NCBI lineage: Eukaryota > Viridiplantae > Streptophyta > Pinopsida > Cupressales > Taxaceae > Taxus > Taxus wallichiana. Next base: position 535,423,145 of record CM031236.1, read on the forward strand.
AAATAGAAATGGATATAATGCAAGTGCCCAGCCTCTAGATTGGGTGAAAAGACCATGAAACAAAGCCAACATGTTTCATGAACAAATAAAATGAATGAAATGGTAGGAGGCCACCAAACTCTATCCCTCCCTTTTTCAGTTCAAAACCATGACTTTTTTTTTTGCTCAAAGAAATAAAATTGGCGCCAAAAGAATTAAATTTAGTTGGTGAAGCCACTTACTAGGGACATGTCATTGCTAGGTAGGAAGAGTGAGTTAGTAGTTAAATCATCAAGTTTCACATTAAATAGTAGTCCCTTCAAAACAAAATAAATACTGGGTCCCTCCAAAACTTCGCTAGCTTCAAAACATCCCCTCCTTCAAAGAAAACAACTTAGCCAAGATTTGTTAGATAGTTAGTTTACATGGAAGATAAATCTCCCATTATATATATATAAACCTAGTTCAAATTTTATGTACCTTTTAATAAAATATGCCTGAAATAACTTTGAAAAGGTTTTAATATTCCATTAGAACTTTTAACAAAATGTCATTACGCATTCCAAAGATCAAAGGCATGATACGCGTTAAGAGAGGATGCACGAAATCAATGATATGGGTCACCCTTGATAATGAGCAAGCACATGACGAAACTAGGAGGTACGATAGAAAGAAGGGACTCAAATTAACTTCGTAAGAAGGATCACAATTACTTAATAGTCAAACGGGAAAAAAATAAAAAAATTGACCCTTAGCAACGTGTAAAAGCAATGGAAAATAGGATTCGACGCGAATGGGGTGTTACAGATAAGGGAAATTAGTTCAGCATTTTGGGATGGTATAAGTGTTTGAGAACCATACTTTTTGTGTTTCGTCGTGCAAATTAACTCGCAATAATTAGTATGTTGTTTATTAATCCACTAGTCATTTAATTATCAGACCTAGGGACGTAAACTTTCAATATTTCTAGTGTTGTATGCACAGTTACAGATGTTGGGAGGTATAAGGGAAAATTGTTGTCACTATAATTAGGAAATACAAATCTTGAATCGAACTAGCTTATAATTGGAAATGAATACTATGGCTATCATTAAAACATGTAAAATAAAGATCATAAATAAAGGATAAGCTACTTCAAATCTAATCTAATCATGCAAAAACTATAACAAAAAACCAAAGAAGAGGGTTGGCACACATGCAAGTGGGGGCCATGTATTGGGTGCTAATCCCTCCTAAGGAATTTGAAATAGGAAATAAAAGGGATGATCACACTCCCTGCATTAGAAGAACTAGAATTTAGCGAGAACTCGGTTTTTATTCAATAGCATGAAGATTACAAATGGAACATATAACAAAATTTGTACCTGTGCATCCCTCCTCTTCTACATCCTTTGAATTATAGTTATATTCTTCACTCAAAAGATAAGTGAAGAGAATTCCTTCTTACTAATGTTAAAATTAGACTAAGTACAAGATTACAACCAAGCAATTTGAAGATTCCCATCCATGTAATAGAACTGTTAGAAGTTGTCCTCTTACAATGACATAACTCAAATAAATGATCACTCTAAAAATCATTATCAATTAGATCAACTATTTCCTTGTTGGAGTTGCAAAGTGTAATCAGGTGTTGGCGTTGAATCTGTTATCTCTCGAAAGTGCACCATGTAGAGAGATGGTTGCATGTTTTCTAAGCTTGCAAAATTTGATCTCTCTCTTTCGTAGATACAATGGAAACACCTCAGGTTTGTGGGTATACCTATTTTGAGGTGAGTCTCTGGTATCAAGGTTGGTTCCTTGTTGATGTATCCTAAATTGATTATGGGGTTTAAGGGTAAAAGATGACTGTAAAATAATTAAAACTAAGGTGATACACCAAATTTGTATGAGGGCTTTGACTGAGTATATGCACAATTGATATGTGAAAGATTTTGGATGCACGAACCAACAGTTCTTCTGTAGAATATTAAGGGAAAAACACTTGGAGGTATTGAGGGAGATTATCACAACAATATTGCTAAGCTAAACATGCACATTAATATTATGCGAAACTACTGAATTTTGCAACAGGGTAAGATGATTAATCAGGAATTTACATTCACAAGACTAATAGAAACATACACAAGACTACAAATAATTGGGAAGGCAGAAAATACTTCACACTCAAAAGGAAAAACTAGAAAAAAATTCTTCAGTACTCCTATATCCAAAAGTCCTTGAAGTTCCTCCTTTTGTGCTTTACAAGGCACACAATATATAGCAAAATTAAAATTCACCCTCTTCCTAAAAATAGCCTAAGGCTTGTACTCACCCATGCATCTTATTTTTATCCTTTATTTAATAATAGATAAAGGAATAAAAATAGAGCATGCAATTACAAATAGGCATTATTAGCCTTAATTACAATTGGTCAACTGAAGTTGACTGATCTATTTTTAAGAAAGCAAGAGTAAATAATTTGCTAATAATAAGCTTTCTTGGAGCATGTAAATTTGTCTTCTTGTATGTTCTATCCTCTTGTGAAGCATGCAAAATCAAATCCCTGTTCGTGAGAAAATAATTGTAATACTTGCAATATTTTGTAGAAATAAATGATCTACTGCAGGGATCACTTATCCATAGGCACATCATAATAATCTCTTATTTTATGGAAAAATAAGGTAATTAAACCATTCAAAAGTTTTCCTGCATCCAACGTTGACCTCTGGTAATTAAAATAATTAGCTCTAAAAGAGCTAGCAAACTCTGCAAAATCCTTCCCGTGATCGCCATTAATGAAGCTCTGTATTTTATCACTTTGAAGATGTCCATGCTCGACAAATTTGATCCAAAATGGCCCTACAAAATCATCCTTATTATTTTCTGATAAAATTTGTGCATTTTGAAATACTCAGCTTGTCATTTGCTCTTAATCCGAGTTGTACACGTGTCTGAATTTAATTGCAGTGGAATCGTGGCTCGAAATTATGTCTTTTGCTTCTTTTCCAAAAAAAAGCTCAAAAACTAAAAAAGCCCCAGTGGCGCAGATGACTTAATAACTTTTCTTCTAATTTGCCCTTTGCGGGCCTGTGTGAAAGTTTGATACTTTGACTCCTTTGGGCGAATTTCAGGCTGTTTGTAATTTGAACCTTTGCGGATTTTCGGGCCGAGGGGGTCTATTTGAAACTTTAACCCCTTTTGTGAAAAATCTCAAAACTCAACGAGGACCCACTGCTCCGCCAATGCTTTGACTTTCGGATTGTTTTGAATTTTGCCTTGCGGGGTTGCGGGGCTATTTTGAGATTTTAACCTTTTGCAATTTTAAAGTTTAAAACACAAATAACTCCCAACCTCTGTTTTTCCGCTTCTATTGTGATGGTGCCATGTGTACTCTGCGGACTTTCGGGCTGCGGAGGAAATTTTGACACTTTATAAAATTTGAAAATTATAAGTTGGTCAATCAACCACCATTTCACTTGGACTACTTTTGCATCGATCTTGATGATCAATTTGTGAGCGTTGATCTTTGTACTTGTCGATTTTTTATCATTGATCTCAAAAGCATGATTAGGGTTTCTGACTTGTATTAAATGCATTTTTTGAAGACTCGAACCATGGTTTGCATTGAAAGTGGAGATCGATCCTCATCCTTTGATCTTTGTCCTTGTTGATTTCTAATCATTGATGTCTAACCATGGTTGGGTTCTATTAACTCACCCCTCAAGTTCACATGGTAAAGGAAAGCTTGACCCTAATGACCATTTCATTTGGATTTTCACTATGCGGTGAAGCCCTCACAAAATTTTATTCGACGCCATTTTTCTGAGCTTCTAAAACTCGATTCAAACCGTTTTAATGGCCCTTGATCATCTGTATCTTCTCTTAGAGATTTCTGAGAAATATTTTGATAGGTTCTTGTGAAATACCTTGCTGCCATTGGAGCTTTTAGAGCTCGACTCCTTCTTTAAAATGGTCTCTGTGTGATGAGCATCACTGTGCTTTGCCATTGTGTTTACTTTTGAAACCGACCCCTCTGCATAAATGATTCTCTGAGCTCGATTGGGTCTACCATGGAAAGTGAATATGGAGCTCTTTGTATCTCTGTTCCTTTGTTCATGATTTGAACTTGGAGACTCTCGGCTTAACCTGACTTCTATGACTGGTAAGTTTATTTCCCCTCATGGGTATTTGGGTTTTCTATCGAAGGGATTATGGCCATCATTTTTCTGAATTGATGTTCTTGTAGCATATTTTGAATACTGCCTCTTGGGTTTCCTTAAGAAATGGATCATTGTTCCTCTATACTGAAACCTTTGAGCTCATTTTGGGGCTTCAAACTACAGTCATGACTTATAGATCTGTGTATCTTGTGTTCTGAGTATCTGTATTCGAGCTTGATACTTATCCTTTCATGTTGGTGAGTTTTTCATTGACCTCTGAGCAATAAGTTTGTAACTCATGCTGTAGAGTTAAATTAATTTCAAAATCTGATACTTTGCTTGATGAATTATAATTTTGACTGGTCTAATTTCCTTCATTCTATATCATACTTTCCTGATAACCCAAAATTTGAAAATATACTCTGCCCTGGATCATTGCTGATTACACAACTTGTTTGCTTTATTGTGAATGGGGTCTTTCACTGTAGCAGTTTGTATAATACATTCTTGCTGAGATAATCAGAAAATCCTTCTTTCTGAAAGTTGTATTAAATTCCTCTCTGTAGGATTGTTCTTGCTGAGATGTTGTAATTTCACTTCCTTTTCTGATTGAATATTGTATTTAAGCTTCATTACAGCTTTACATGCATGTCGTAAATGTCCATTTTTCATGGTGAAGCCCTGTCAAAATTTTCCCAGAATTCCTTTCCTTTGACTAAAATCGGAAAATGTACCTTGTCTGCAAGCATATTCTCTATTCGTAGTACTGTAATCCTCTTCCATTTGTAGAAAATATTTGAGTTTCAGTTACATTGGTCTTCCTTTTCAGCATGTATATGCTTCTTTCTTCTTGGCTGCAACCTGTATCTGCACACTTTAAGAAAATAGTTAGAAATAATTAGGCTTTTGGCCTCTCTTGTGTCCATGTTTCTTATTCTCTTTTCTATTTCTACTTCCTAAGTGGGCTATGTAGTTTGATCTTCAAGCACTCCATATCTTTTGTTGGTTAGAGATCCATATGCATGAATTAGGACAAAGTGTAGGAATATGGATCGACCTTAAGCTCTTTATTGATGGTTCTTATCTTTTTCTTTTTAGGTACCATGCCTTGAGGATGAAAGGAGCTAGCAAGGAGATGCTCTGCACAACAAAGAATATACAAAGGCAATGATGGGTTCACTCATACTCCTTTTCTTTCTATTTCATGCATGTGTACCTCTTACTTCAGTAGATGTTCTTTCCTTTTCAGTCACATCCCACGGCTTGTGTGGGAGACATTTGACCTTGTGAATAAAATATTGAATTCTGAAATTGAGTTGTGTATTTCCTTTTGCATTTCAATATTTTTAATGGAGTGTATGATGAACTAAAAAAATCAGTAAAATAATTGAATGCCTTAATCATGAAGGAAAGAACATTAATGAGAACCTGTAACATTCAGTAATGAACTCTAATTTTTGTAATCTACACTTATGTTTGTTGTTCCAAAACTCAACACTTCACCTACTCTATAATTCAATGTCTTCATCAAGACAACACAGTTGTACGTTGGGACCTTTGTGTTCATTTGTTGAAGGTATCATGAAATTACTGAGACTATGTGATCTGTTACATTTTGTAATAGCACACATAGCTACAGATTTCACTTAATCATTAATTAATTCAATAGTAACTAATAACATCAAAACTTCCTTAGCTTAGGTATAATTCACCCATGACTTTCATCGTAACGACGAAGTTTTGAGTTGCCCATTTTTGCACAAGTGCAAAAATTGTCAACATTTCTGGCAATCCTATGGGGAAAGCTGCTTGCTAGCTTAAAGACTAGTGCCTTTCTCTTGTCCATTGGGCATGAATTTCAAACATGTAACAACAATTTACCTTTTCCAAAAGGTCCAACCCTTCCAAAACAGAACTAAAACTGGGAAAGGATCTAGTAAACTAGATCACATGCATGAATGCACTTATTGAATTGAAAAATGATGCAATGTGCAGAAATTGCACTTATTGAAGGGAAATCCTACTCTAACAATCAATTGTAAGATATTCAATAACAGTGTTTGAGAAACATACCATTCACAGGAATGGGAAGTTCCTCTCCATTTAGCTTCGAAAGCTAAAAAGCATTGTGTTCCTTGCTAAGCGAAATCATGTAAGGGCCACTCCAGATTGTATCAAACTTTGTGTGTCTTCCTGGTTTTGTACGATCAAAATCCCACTTTAACACAATATCTCCTTCATTGAAGACTCGAACTTGGCTTTCTTGTCAAAAAATTTCTTCATTTGTTTATGATTTTTCTCCATATTCAAATGAGATTTATCTCTTAGCTCTTGCAATTCCATTAAATTTACATAACGAACCTTTAATGGTTCATTTTCAATCATCCCCATTTGATGCAAGCAAATCTAATACGAGATAACTCAACTAAAATAGGCAGTCTTGCTTCCTTTCCGTAGTACAAGTTTGTATGGTGAATTGCTAACTGATATTTTAGGAGTCACTCTTTTAGCCCAATGTGTTGAATTCAAAATCGGATGCCAAGCTCTTTGATTACCCTTGAGTGTTCTTCTGATGATCCTTAACAGATTCTTGTTAGTACTTTCAGCTAAGCCATTACCTTGTTGGTAATAATTAGATGAAGAACTTAGATATATTCCATGGTTGATAGCCCAATTTTTTATCTTTGCACCAAGAAATGCTAGAGCATTATCTGATATGATAGTTGCTAGAACACCAAATTTGCAAACTATTCCTTCATAAAAGGATAGTATCAAAGTTTCATTAGCATCTTTCAAGGCTATTACTTCAGTCCATCGTGTAAAATAATCTGTAGTAGTTAAGATCCACTTATGTCCTTATGATGAAGGCGGGTTTATCATGCCAATAAAATCAAGACCCCATTGCATAAAAGGTTGATCAACTAAGATAGGTTGTAAAGGCAGTGAAGCTAAACGTTCTTTTCCAACAAAGAAAGCACACTTTTTACACTTCCTTATCCAATCAAAATAGTCCTTGAATATGCTAGGCCAATAGTAACCAGCTTTCATAATTTTTAAGGCTATGGTACGTGCCGAGAAGTGACCTCCTGCAAGTCCTTCATGGAATTCTGACAATATTTTCTGAAGTTTATCGTAGTCAACACACTTTGCAGCAAGATTCCATTTATATCTCTTTTGAACAACACACCATCAATAAAGATATAATGTACAACCTATAACCTAAAATATCTTTGTTCCATACCTTCCGGATAGGTCCCATGCTACAAGTAGTTAATCAAATCAGCCATCCATCTTGATTCCTGAAACTCTTGAACTGACTCAGGTTGTTGATTTTCTGGTTGAACCATAATTTTTGATTGTTGATACACAATTTCAGCATGTTGTTTTGAATCACCTGGTTCTGCAGCTTGTTATTTTTCCATATCAATAATTAGATGTTCACACAGACCTTTCCCTCGAACCATCTTAGCAACCCGAATATCAACATCATACTCCATGACCTTCGTTATCCAGTTTTCTCTTTTCTCATTCAACTCCTTATTTAGTAAGAATGCTTTCACACTTGGATGAGAAACAAGAACATGGATTTTATTGTTCAAAAGCATATACTTGAAATTATTTAGTCCTTTGAATACTGAAAGTACCTTGTTTCGTAATCGTGCAAGCTGTGTCTCAAAGAAAGTAATAGGCTGCTCAATATTTTCATCATTGATCTGAGTTAATATGGTTGAGATTGTTTCAGCTCTTGCAAGTGCATACATCGTAAAATCTTTATCAAAATTGGGATTTGCAAGAGTGGGAGCCTGAGATATGGCTGTTTTGATTGCTTCAAAACCTTCTCTTCCTTTTTTGGTCCAAGAGAAATTTTTCTCTTTCTTTAGCATAGCTTTGAGTGGTTTAACCAATGCTGCAAAATTTGGAACAAATCTTCTAAAAAAATTAATTTTTCCAAGAAAAATCTGTAATGCCTTTTTATGATGGGGAAATGATAGTTGTGATATGGATTCGATCCTGAAAGGATCAATTTACAAACCCTACTTAGAAACAATATGGCTAAGTAGCTTGCCTTGATGTAGTGAAAAGATAGACTTGGTGGATTCAAAGATATTCCAAATTTCTGCATGACTGAAAAGTCTACCTTAAATGCATTATATGTTCTTGAGTCTTTTGAAAATATAAGTAACATCATCTAAATAAACAAGGATCCATTTATTTAACAAAGCTGTGAAAAGACACGTTCATTGCACGTTGAAATGTTGCACGACATTTGAAAGACAAAAAGGCATCCTTTTGTAAGCATAAGTACCCAACTTAGTGATAAAGGTTGTTTTATATCTATCTTCTTCTGGACTAAAATCTGATTATATCCACTTTGTAACTATCTATAGGAGATAGTTTATCCGAACTCGAGACTGTTCTCAAAATATGGTCCATGTCCTGGGAGTGGGTAATGATCTTTTAATGAAGCCTTATTAAGATCTACGAAATCTACACATAGTCGATTTCACCGTTCTTCTTCTAACATGAACAAGATTGGCTACCCAACTTGAATGCTTAAGCTGGAAATATGATACTCGATTCAATCAACCTAGATAATTCTTTCCTCATCAGAGGTTTTATTTTGGGATTTATAGGCCTTTGTTTCTATCTAACAAGTTTAGAATTTGGTTACAACTCAATTGTATGTTGTGCTAAACTGGGATCAAATCCTTTCAGATCTTGGTATTTCCAAGCAAAAACATCTTTAAACTCCTTACAAATATTAATAAATGACTGCTTTTCAGTTAAGGAACATACCTTTCCAAGAAATAGTTTTTTCCCTTCATCAACCGAGATCTCTTCGTAATTATCAGTGTGAGTTGACATTTTAGTCTTGACCTTTCTTAACTAATCATCAGTGTTGAAGATGTCTTCCAATGTGACTAGACCTCAAGGTAGTTTATTTGTCTTCAACTAAACAATCTGGTCACCATATAAGTGTTGTAATTTATCCTGATTAATTGCAGAAAACTCAGCTTCTTGCTACAAAAACCTATAGATTTGATCATCACTTTCAAAAACTTGCCAATTTGAATCATTATCAGGTATTGAGGGCCTGACAATTAACTTTATATGAGGCTGGATTTTTCTATTTTCAATCTGTTCCAGCACTTCAAAACTAGCCCCAACTACTACAAGTCTATCTGCATGCTTGTTTTCAGCTCTAGGAATAGACTGAATGTTAATAGCATCGAAATCTTCCATTAAGTATGAAACTATATGTCTATAAGACTTCATTAATGGATTCTTACAAACATTGAAATTTCTTACTTGATTAATAACCAACTCAGAGTCACCAAAAATATGTAGCATTCTGATACCTCTCTTTCTGGCCCAAAGTAAGCCATGAATTAATGCTTCATATTCAACTACATTGTAAGTACATGCATTCCTTCTTAGTGCATCACCTCCCCTTAGAGTATTTTTTTTTTACTTTTCATGTAATCCTTATATCCTTGTCTCCTTGGAAATCATTAGGGTAGGGTAATATTAGTTGTTTTATGCAATTTGGAGTAGTTTAGCACTAGGTTATAAAAGGAAGTCGACCTTCTTCGGAGAGCTATCCCATTCACAAAGTCCTATACTTTAGGATAGCTCCATGTTTGAAAAATCACACTAACTACCCAGTTACTCACTTGCAAGCATTCATGGGTGCTATGATTTTGTCCTAATAATAACTCCATCCAATGTCATTTTCGAGCGTTGAGGTTCAGCTATGAAAAGATAAGTTGAAGGCTCAAATGATATGTCCTCAATACAAAAGGCCTACCTAGAAGGAAATGCCTCCAGCAAAACAATGCATGAACCACTGTTGTAAGCTTAAGATCATGAGTGGGGTAATTAATATTGTATCCCTTGATATTACAAGAATAAAAATAATAACACAATGCTCCTGCATGAGCACCGCTCCAATTCACTCAATAGAGACATCTGTGCAAACCAAAAATTCAGCCAAAGGGTCTAGAACTATGAGGATGGGTGTAGGAGTCAAATACTCCTTTAGAGTTGAAAATCCTACACACACTTCTCTTACCAACAAAACTTGTTCCCTTTGTGCTAAAGGAAATTAATAGGATTGGAAATCCTAGAAAATTCTTGAACAAAATGATGGTAGTAACAAGAAAACCCCATAAAACTCTGAACTATGTCATTTTGGTGGAGGTTGGGTAATCGATAAAAGCATGGATCTTCTAGGGATCTCTGAGATACCATCACTTGTTATAATGTTCCCTAAGAATTGAATCTTGTACGGAAAGAAGGAATTCTTGTCAAAATTCCCAATCAAATGATGCTCTCTCAAAACCTGTAATACCTGCCTCAAGTCCTCCTGGTGCTCCTCAATCGAGTGAGAATGTATCAATATATCATCAAGAAAAAAGTGATAAATCTATCCAAAAATGTCCTAAAAACCCCATTCATGAGGCTCATAAAAATGCAAGTGCATTGGTCACTGAAATGAAATATTGTGAACTTGTAATGCCAATACCGATTCGGAAAGTTGTCTTGAGGATGTCTTCTTTTGCAATGCACAGTTGATGGTATCCTAACTTCAGATCTATCTTGGAGAACACTCTAGCTCCCCTCATATGATCAAAAAAATCATCTATATGGGGAAAAGGATAATGGTTCTTCACCATTACCTTATTCAATTGTCAAAATTTGACACAAAAACTAAGGGACTGTCCTTCTTCTTCGAAAAATCACTTGTGCACCCCAAGGAGACACACTAGTTCTAACAAGGCCCTTTGCTAAAATATCCTATAACTCAAGCTTGATCTCAAGGAATTCATGTGTGGACATCTTGTATGGAGCATGTGACACGAGTGTCTAACCCATATGAGGATCAATAGAAAATTCCACCTCTTTCGTGGGGCATAAGCGGGAGCTCACTATGGAAAACATCAACAAACACTCTCAAAATGGGGTGCTCATGTAAAGGATAACTCATTGGAATATCCTCCTATCTATCACTTTGATTGTGATAGGAAACATCTAACACCCCTTGTGCATGCTCGTTTGATTTGCATAAGCGGAAATCATACGTAGGGAAACGGGTCTTTGAACCCTAGATATTACTACAAAAATTCATATGTCATCCACACACTCAAAAACTTGTGTTTTGCGGTGTACTTTGTCCTTATGAGATTCAAACCAACCCATGCAAAGAACAACCTCACAAGATCCCACGAAAAAATCGGAGGTATAAGGTAGTGGAGAATACACCTAGGTCCATAATACAACTCTCCACATATGAGTCTACAGTGAGCTTGGCCCTAGTGGCCAACTCTACCTGCCACCTATCTACCTTCCTATAAGACATTAATCCATACTTATCCACTAATGAGGGCAATATAAAGGAGTCAAAAGCTCTGAATCAAATCGTATAATAACAAGTGAACCCCTAACCTACATGGTGTCACTATTTCCATGGCTTGATGCTTGTCTTGATAGTTCTCCCTTTGTGGCATAGATGTGATGAGTGCATCCTACATTGCCAATTCTCTACTTAGAAGTTAGTGCCTTTTTCCTCTTGGAAAAATATGGTCTTTGAGGAAAAAATCAAGCATAATGATCAAGGGCCCCACAAATGAAATAACCTAGTGCATCCTTTTGCGACCGAGATCGTCCTTTTCTCGATGTAGTGACCTTGTATGTCCCATTATGGCCGATTGTTGTGAACGATCTTGAATTATGTTGTTGGTTCCCGACCTCCTCTCTCCACCCAAAATGTGGTCATTACGGCCCCTACCTCTTTGACTATCCCGCCTTGGTCTAGTCCTGTGTTGATGAGGAGAGAGCTACTAAGAGGTCTAATATGAGTGTGGAGGAGGTCGAGAAGCTGACTGAAACAATCTAAACCCTCCTCAGCGGTGGGGAAGAACCACGTGACCTCGACTGAAATGAGTGAATTCGCTCTTTTAATTTTCCCCAATTCCTATCCTAATACTCTTGCATCCCGGTCTTGTTCTCCTCCCATTACCACCTCTCGATTGTAGTTGCGTGGGATTGAATCATTGTTCGTTTGAGTGAGTTTGTTGTTCTATCATCATGTTGACAATATGAATAATTTGTAAAAATGGTGGTATTTAAATTAAACATTTGCAAAAATAAAATAATAAGCATGATTTTGAATCGTCATTTCTCAAACCAACATTTTGGAACCCTAGGATCGTCCTCATGTTGTCGATTTGCGAGGTGAAGTAATTCTTCTCGTGACTCATCCAAATCGGGATCATTCGTAAACCTTGAGTTTGAAATATTTATAAATTTATGTATATTATTAAGCGTCGATCTAACTAAGGTGCATTCTATTATCAATAAAAGGAATCTGCTTAATTTTCAAATGAAAATTATTTCGTGGTAAGTGGCATGTCGAGAAGCGGTTGAGGTTTTCTTAAATCAAATTTAAATAATAAAAACAAATCATGAAATTAGTAATAAGAAAGGAATTCAATTAAATCTAAATAAATCATAAAATAAGATATTCTTAAATCTCTCCAAATTTATTTTAGGGCTTGAACCAAACGTCATTTCAAGAAGAATTTAATGTACCTTGGGTATTGTAATTTTGTTTTTCCATGAAAATATTATGAGAATTTTTCTAGAGGCTGGTGATTTTTCTTATGGGAGGAATTTTGGAAAATTCTTGGTCAGTGAATGTTTGTTGCAAACCCATGGTTTTGAATTGGAACTTCCTGGTGCGTGTTGGTTGTTTTGATGCCACAAAGAAATACCTCAAATATATGTCATTTCATGGAGCGCCATGGTTGCAGGTTTGGGTACAAACTATTTTGTTTTTTTAAAAAATAACAATAATAAATCCAAACTCACGTTGGCAAGAATAAAGCCAAACTCCACGCTCTTTTTCCATCATCTTCCCTGCCATAGTCAATTTTAGAGCCTTAGACAGTGGTGGGACGTCCATCTTAGCATAGTTTAAAAATCATATTTTTGGATTGTTGTGGTTTTTGAAAGTGCATTGTTAGATCTGTATACAATTGTGGAAGAAAATACAAGGCAAGTTAATTGTTTGTTCTAAACTAGAACGCCTCAAAGAAGAGTATCTTGCCCCTGCGCCAGACATCTGAACCATTGGTAAAAATGTCAAAAGAGTGGCCACGTGGGTAGCATGGACTGAAGGTTCTGAGATGGAAGTTCTATGCTTTAATTAGCAGAGAGAGTAGGCCGTGGATACCCATATGACTGAAATTTGTTTGTTATGATGTTTTTGTGTTGCCATTCTTTGCCAGCATATACCTATCATGCCATTATATACCTATCATGCCATTCTTTGCCAGCATATGCCCAGCTCGTGCCAAAAAGTGAAGTTGTGGAAGCATTCACATACCTATGAACTGTTTGAAAAATTACCTGACCAAAAACGTGGACAAACTTAGTTGTTATTTGTGCAATGTGGAAGCCTGCACAAGGCTCATGAATTGCCTCGTTAAATGCCTCCAAAAGCGTGATCAACGCTCGTGAACTGTTAGATGAAGAGCCTCTTCAAAATACTTGGCCTTGGCAGGGCAAAATAAGAGGTTTGGAGCAATTATGGACAGCCATCAACCATCGAATGCGGTGACGGTAAATTGTGTGAAATAGGTATGGATTTCCTCTTCTTCTTGCATTTAAATTGTGTACTTTATCATGTTCTATGTGGTTGGGTTTCAATATTGTGGATCATAGAAAATAGTTTTAGAATGAACGTTACAACTTTTACCCTGTCTAAAACCTTCTAAAAAATAAATAAATAAAATAAAATAAATATTGGCCTCAGAAATTGTGCACATGGAGCACCACATCCAAATGTACCGTGAATTCGAAATTTCAAATTTGATCCCTGGTAACATAGAACACCATGGGGAAACTTAACTCAATTGTTTGAACTCTTTTAATACCTTTCGAGTTGAGTCTCGAAGCCCATTTTAGTATTTTAGGCACTTGTGGTGGCGAGCTCAAATTCATAAAATGTGATCGATTCCGTCTTGCAGATGCCTCTTCGTTCAAGCGAAATGGAAAACTACCGCCACCTACCTCTAGAATGCCAATAAGAGAATTGGAACCAACTCTCAGTTATGCAAAAAAACTATTGGGGATTAGTTTTGCAAGTGGGTTTTGAGGCCCTCCGGTCGTTGTGTGACAAGAAATTTTAGTTGCACTTACGATTATCAACCCCGGAGATACCCTTGTAACTTGAGCATTGTTCTTCGTATTCAACTTCCATTGAATGTGATGAAGTTTCTATGTGTGTGTGTGTGGGGGGATAAGTGGGAATCATCCAAATTTGTGCTTAAACTCAAGTTTGAGTATTTCCGGGACCCAATTTGTAGGCACTTTTGTTGTTTTGGTCCTTTTTTCAATTTGCTACTTTAGCTAGGAATTCCTTCTAAAAGTCTCATTTGACTTCTAACCATGTGTGTCACCTTGTAATACCGTTACAATGCTATGTAGATTATTTTCAATCTTTTATTTTCTATGAATGAATTTTGAAATGTATAGTGTATTTCTCTCCGAGAAATGACTATGATACTTTGGTTGATTTGAAAAAATAAATAAATTGTAAAATGTAAATTGGTTTTAAGTGAAATGAAAATGGACATGAAATGTAAGTGCCCCTTATCCCTTCCGGAAACTAACTTAACCCTTGTCCCTTAGGAAACCGTGCTTGCACCTTGTCCCCCATCCATTTTGATATTACTTTACTTGCACATATCTTACGGCTTTCTTAGCCATGAAAAAAGTCACCCAAGAATTGCACTGGTCTTGTAACTTTGAAATGGATTTGGTGTATTATTTAATTTTAAGTGCACATGTCTTGTACATGCATTATGGTTTCCTTTACACTTTGACCAATTCACCCATGACTTGCACAGGGTCTTGTACCCTAATTGGATTTAGTGTATTCATGTCTTATGGGAATGTTAGGAATATGAACTTGCTGCGGTGATATGAGTTGGAACAAGAGCCTATGACATGAATGCCTCATAGCCTATTGATTTACCACTTGAACTCAAGCTCGAATCCCATATTGCCTTATTACATGGGGTTAGTAGGTAAAAGATGTTCAAACAGGACCACAAGTTTCTAAATTCACACATTCAACAGTGTTTTAATTGGTAAATTACGGTTAATCAACTAATGGATTTTCATTTTTTACGTTGCCCTTTTCTTTAGAGATCCATGATTTTTTTGATAATTTGACAATTTGGAAGAATGGTTTTCATCCCGAGAACACTTCAAATGTTATTTTATTTCGATTTAGATAATAAGGTCTCAATGCTTTATTAGATAATTGAGTAATCCAAATATAAATTTCGAGGCTTATGTAGGATATCATTACAGTAGAAACAGAGTTGCAAGACAAAGATGTCATGATATAACTTACACTCAATAAATAGTACACTACATTCATTCCATGAATTTTACTTTTACCTTTGATTAGAATGTGAAGTTATTTATCTTTGCATCCACAAAAGGTGCAATTCAAGTATAGACTAATCAATTGTTGTCTCACGTGTAATGGGCAATCCTCAAACTACAAAATTGGCTTTAATCTAAATAGAAAGAGAATGCCTATATTCAATAGAAAAATGATGTACTCCATGGCTATGTATTTTGTATTGATTACGGAAAAACCAAAAACCATAATATCAATTTAGCACTACTTCCTCAATCATTTATCTATTTCCATTTTTTCCGTCTTCTCAAAACTCACAAGTAGTGACATATTTTCAAACCTTAGGGTAGAAGGTTGGTATAATATACTACAACTTAGGAAGTTGTTTGGATAAAAACTATCATTTATTTAAGCCTTGAGATTCAACTCTACAAAGTTAATACTGGCCTTAAGGATAAGGCTTACACAATTTTATAGCCTTAAATGAAATCTTCGCATTAAGTAGTCTTAGAACATGCCATTTCTAAATTAAAGAGATATGTATGGAAATAACAAGCATGTTTGTGAACATAAATGATTGTTTGTATCCGAAAAACATGACTTTTAATCATTTTGGATATGTTTTTGCAAATAGTGCTTCCATTAGTAGGTGTCTTCAAAGAATCCATATATGTAAAAATGTTATTGTTGCAAAGTATTCTTTTGATGTAATGTGAAATTGTCGTGCACCAGCAAAGCAGCGGATTAGAAAGGTCTCCAAGATAAATTTCAATTTATCAAATATGGCATGGAATCCCAATAAAGAGACAAAGTTAAAGAAAAATACAGGAAATAGTACAATAAAAATACAACAATGTTACATTTTCCTTAAAATAATGACTAGAGTAGTTAGATCAAAGTACTTAGAGGGTTCAAATTGCTTAGCCTTCTGAAGCTGAAAATGACCTTTTGCAAGCAATTGCAATATTACTTCACCTTGCCAAGTGTCTAAAATTCTCCAATATACCCTCTTCCTTTATGCAAATATACGTGATTCTAAGTTTCCAAAGGATGGAAACACGTGCATGCACTAATAAAGACTTAACAAGGATCTCCAAATCAGTGAGTGTGAATTTCCAAGAGGAGGTTCTCTCCAATGAAGGAGATGCTAAAAACCACTACCAGCTTGATATGAACTTCACACCAACATGATTTTTCAAAGGTGCATTCCAACATGATATGCTTCACGGTTTCTAATTTAGTGTACTAGGGCAACATCCATTTTGAAGCCAGTGTTTGAAAAAATTTCCTTTGTAGGAAGCCCCTGATAGATGACAAGCCATGCAAACAGCCTTAATTTGTTAGTCACTTTGATTGTGCAGCTTGTGGACGCACAAAGATTCAACATCAAAAACGAACAATCTGGTATTAACATTAGGTGACAATAGACATTTTTGATGTAGGAGATGGTATATCAAACTTGTATCATATTGAAAGATGGAATGATCATGGTTCCATCTTCAATCTCTCCATATACATCCTTTCAAATACAAATTGACCTTAAAAGGTGTCTTCAGTTGGAACAAGGTTTTGAAGTTCCTTAACCATTAATCAATCTGTAGAAGATAGAGTAAAGTCTTTAGCTAATGTCTTCCAATTACATTGATGAGTTCATGAAGTATCTTTAGCAACATACCCATTTGAATGGTAGTTACAGTATTTTGCATGAGGTGATTATAGCTATCCTTCATTTTTCCATTGATGTTGTCTTTCTGGAACACTTTACTGAGGACTTACATTGACAACTTGATACCCTTTCTCGCCCACTTTGCTGAGGGCTTACCTTGACATTTTGATGCTTGTTCTCTTTTATGTGATCTTTGACATCTTATGGGCAACCTTTGTAAAACTAAAGTCGTGATTTTTAAAGTTTCCAAGACCTCTGTCTCACAATTCTAATTTTTCTAAAAAGGGGAACATCTAGAGATAACTTTCACTCGCGCCTTTGCAAGGAGCATGCCTTTCTTTCTATTTAGCTTCCACAAGGAGGGATTGAGTTCTTCTACAAATATTATTTAGCTTCCACAAGGCGGGAGTTAATTCTACAAGCCTACAAGTAAACAAATGTAGGAATAAACTACAAAGATTATTTCAATATAACTTAATTACAAATTCCTACCATTTCAATTGAAATTAGCTGTCCAGCTCGTCGTCTATGACAGGTTAAATTGTACTGATTTTATATTTTATTATTTTTCCCTTGTCCGTAGTCATTTCGATGTTATCCCCACACGATAAATATTTCATGCAGATTGCACTTCACGGAAATGTGCTTCCAGCAGAGGAGTATGTTATGTGTGATACCAATTTTGAAAGGAAATACATTGAATAAAAGTGAATGTCAGATTACAACGGTTATTATTTAACAAAATGATGGTAACATTGAAATTTGATGACCCTCTAAGACAAAAAAAAAAAAAAAAAAAGAAAGAAGCACGAACATATTTCTTGTGTAAATAAGAGACTAGCGAATACGATTTACTTCTTGTTGACCAAATATTTCTGTAAACAATTCTGTGCACATAAATATCGTCTAGAAATAAGAGACGAGCGAAAAACAGCATACCATGTTTAATTACATAATTCTTTACTCGACTTTTTATTCGAGATTAGATTATTTGTTTATTTTCTAATTACAATATAATATGGTATGGGACTTATGGTATAGGAGGTAGTGGAAAAAACGGTTGTGTTAACTAAATTAGTTACTCGTGTTCTTTAGGATCCAAAATTTTGAAGTGGAAGGGTATAAGAGATTGTAAATTAGCCATATATTTTTGTTGAACATCGTTTAACACTATTCATGAAAAATTCTTATAAATAGCACCAAGTTATTTAGATGGATATATATAGTTTTAGATAACCAAACACTACCATTTCAAATAATATTTGAATATGATGTAGAATAAAAATTAACGTGTAACCATCAAAATGTTGAAGAAAAATTCCAATACTTACAATTTTAACGAACAATGATTGTTTATAACTCATATGATCCTTTTTAATGTTTCTAAAATATTTTACTTTATGGATTGTTTTGAAAATATGATTTTTTATTCTTCTTTGACTAGATTTTATCCAACACTCGGTTGTTTTTAATTATAAATAACTCCCGATGCAAATAACAATCATTTTGTCATAAATATTGTTAATTGTCGTTTCTCAAGTTTTTAAAAAGTTTTAAATCATTTAATTTAAGAAGTTACTACTTTTTTTTTAATAATGGATTATATTCTCATGAGGAAGTCCTCCATAATCCATTACAAAGAAGAGGAAGATCATTACATTTATTGTTCATGATGACAATTCAGTTTTGAATTTTAAGTGTGGGCACATGAGGTTTGCTTCTTACTATGAAGTTTAAATGATTTGAAACTAAGGTTATGTCAAATAAAACACAACACAAAATTGGGCTTTCGTTCAAGTAAATTTTTCTATACACTATACACATTAAATTTGGCAATTGATGATTAGAAGTTATTGATGACAAGAATTAATGTTAGAAATTAGATAGAATCACTTTGGTGAAAAACTTGGCAATACAATATTCATTTATCTTCATGAAAGATAAATTGCATAACTAAAAACAACAAAATTCATTAAAACAAGCTTTCACGCCTAACATTTCTACCAAAGTAGATAGGGCTAATGCACCAACATGAGATCAAAATGACAAACATGATTTTGAGTTATTAATTTCTAATAATCCAAGCCTATGTTGATCTCCATTATTTTGATAGAAGTTTTTATAGATAGATTTATAGGATATATTTAAAATATAATATATCTAAACATGTGAATCGAACCATAACCACTTTAAAAGGTTATTATAAAGTTTGACATTTACTCTAGAATACAATTTACGGATGAAACTCCAAATACATGTCGAATTACACTAATATAAAGTGAAAAAACACACTAATTAAGTTTATGGTGTGCTTTGGAATTAACAATACAAAAACCACATGGTTTGAATCTTTTGAAACCTAAAATCGATATAATATAAAGGAAATAACATGGTTACCATTTATGGCTATATCTCATGTAAAGACCTTAGAAATAATGAAAATAATGTTTCCCTTTACATATGAATTATTTGAAAATATTAAACAAAAAAGAATACAAATTTCACTTAGTTGCAAATTTGTTGAAGAAGACTATAGTGATTAGAAATAATGTGATATACATATTACAAAGATAAACAATATCATATACTTATTCCAAATTTTGTTCTATAAATATATGAAATGATTCATTTTTTTGACATTTTGTGTGATATGCCTAACACATTTTGATGAATATTAAACAATTATTAATTTTCCATGTTATCTTATGTATGCTTAATAATTGAGTGACTTTAAACCATTTTTGGTATCTATAGTGCCCACTCCTCTTCAAAGACACCTATTTCGATTTGATCATGTTTATTAGTTGCTTAGAGACATGGATATTATTTTGGATAGCATGTGATAGACTATATGGAAATTTGATTATTATGATGATTTGACTCTTATCGTGGATTGTTTTGATGCCTAGTAGACATTGTTAGACATTGTAACACATGTTGATTTAGCATTTCTTACTTATATACTGACATCTTGGATGCATAGCAGTTGCGAATATGTTTTGATGCATCATCTAACCATGTTTACATTGATATTATGGATTTATTGATTTGAGATGATTTTAGGTGATCAGTATATGGATTGTGTGATTGTCATAAAATGTGAATTGTGATCATGAACAATTGTAAATGTTTGATTTAGAATAGAATTGTGTACTATGATATTTGATGATGATTATATGATGATGCTTTATATGTGTTTTATTTCGTGACGTATTGATGTGGCCATGAGGCTGAAGGTGGTATTATTTGTGATTGCAGGAAATGAAAACACACAAAACAAGAGAGACTAGGAAGGCCAACCATAAACGAATATCATGAGTTTACAACACGGTCACCTTGGCATTTGCATGTATGTGTGTGTGTGTGTGTGTGTGTGTGTGTGTCTTCATGTTGCTTATTGTTTGTTAGGAGGTCTCCATGGGGAGCACCTCGCAATGTGACCATGAGTGTATTTTGGAGTTTTATTCTTTGATTATTTCGTGCAAGTGGTGATTCTAAATTATGTTCTAATGTACCCTTATGTTCTATGCGGTAGTGTACCCCTTGTAATTATGTGAATTTTAGTAAGAGCTAATGTTTCCTCTTATGTTTCTTGTGTTTATTTTGTACCTTGGATTAATCATGTTAAATTGTAAGGGTTACAGTTAGTATGATGATGTGGCTTTTGGGAGGGTTAGATATTTCTTAGAATATGCTTCATTCCTTTTTCTATTTTGTTTGAATTTTTAATTTTACATTGGTATGTGTGCCACCATAAACCCAAAATTCGGATTTGGGCTTTGAGCCCAATTTTGAAGGCTTGTGGGACAAGTTTTACTTGTCCCACACTCTTTAATCTCTTTCCCCAACCTTACCTATGACCCAAGGGGGTCATATTTAGCTTGTAATGATGATAAATCGTGAGAAAAGAGGTAATTGTTGCTCTCATTTTGTAATCCTCTAAATTTCAACTTTGAAATGTGTAAAAGTGATCTTGTGTGCAAACTTCGTTAAGGCATATCCTCACCTACCTCTTTATGATGCTTTGGTGTGTGAGGAATGGGTGATGTGGATTTGAGGGAGATGAAGTGGCATCCTACATGGAACCACATCACCTCTCCCTCCTTTTCTATTTATGTGCATCTTCTTGAGGGTTTTGCCTTGTGACGATGGTTCATAGGAAGTCATCTAAAATGTTGCGTTAACAGATTGAACAAAAAAAATCATTCAAAAAATTATGTTTAAAATTTATGGACCACGAAAGTGTAAAATCTCTTAACTTATACATGCTTTCAAATTTTTAATAGGGTGGGTAGGGCATGTATGCCTCATATCACATTGTTATTGTTGTATCCTTATAATAGAGTAGATATATAAAGAGTATGGGGTTCTCTCATGTTACTTGTTCTTACTTGGCTTTTGGGATTTGGAGAGTGCTTGTTTGGGAGTTTCTTGTTTTGGTGAAGGAGCTTGAAGTTTGGATTGCTTGGAAAGAGAAGGTTCCACAAATGGAAAGGTAGGATCTTGATCCTTTTATTGCTTTTTTATTATTTATGGAATGTAAATTGTTGAATGTATGTGTGTTTGCTTGGGTTGGGTAGTAGTGCCCTTAAGGAAGGTGTAGGGAGAAAGAAAATGGGAGCCATGAGGGAGGGATAAGAGATATGTGAATTTTGGAGGGATTTTTGGGAAGGGTGTTCCACCTTGTGGAGGGATAAGGGAAAATTCTTAATTATTTTTGTAAAATTTACTTGAGGGAGTGATAAGAGTTTGAGGGAGGGATAAGATATTGTGTATGATGGAGTTTTGGAGGTTTCAAGGTGGAAACTTAACCTACTTGGGAGGTAAAATGGGGTTGCCCATGTTTCTTCTCTCCTTTTGGCTCTAGATTGAGCCTTTGTGAATTATGAAAAAGAGTGCATGTTTTTTGTTGTTCTTTATATGTTACATTAAATTGTTTGAGTGTGTTTGTTGAAATTTGGAAGCCCTTGTTAGTTGTCATGGTTGTGAACTCTCTT
>CM031236.1:535447862-535515362 GCA_018340775.1 Taxus wallichiana var. yunnanensis
AAGTGTAATGGGTAAGGGTGTTTCTATTAATTAAAAGGAGTGGCATGGGGTTTATTTTGCTAGGAAATAAATTAATGTTAGCTTTAGTTTATGATGTTAAATGTTATGAGGTAAATTTTATTTGGGCAAGATTTAATTAATTAAGGTTTGAAAATAATTTTAATAATAATGGATTAAAATTATTACTAACCTAAGTGGATAATTAAGCGAGATTAATTAAGGATTAATTAGTTAATTAAATAAAATTAATTTGGGATTATTTAATTGAATGGGAAAATTAATAAAGTAACAATATTGGAATTAGTAAATGAAATTTATTCAGCTAAAGATGTATTGAATAAATATGTAATTTGTTACTATTTGTAATTAATGTAACTAAGATTTAATCAACGCCCTTAATGTAATAAAAAATTGTCGTAATTTTCTAGTTGTTTATTGGTGGTTTGAAATGGCATTTTTTTAGGTGTCATGACCTCATATGACATATTGTGTATTACATGTTTTAATTTTTATGAAATCGTTCATTTTATATGTCAAAAGGAAAATGAAACATTTGCACGCATCATATATGAATCTTAGATAATTCTTATGTTGAGTATATCATATATCATTTTTAGGTGTTTATTTCATGTATATCACCAATTCAATATATGTGCCTCCAAAATGATCTCTTAATATCTTTTACATAGATTTGTCTAAAATATGTATCTTATTTTAAATTTGTATGGGACAACATAATATTTACATTAGAATTTGTCTTATAATTGTTTATAATTAAAAGTGCACTACATGATTAATCTATAATATCTAAGTAACACCAATTACATTTATGAAATATGTATCAACTCATTTACACCTCAATCATATTATAATACTAAATATTATCTATATATGATAACACCCCAAATATTACGAAGTAAATAGTATGACTAACTAGGAAAGGCTAACACCATTGCCACCTATAGTCAAGCTCTAAGTTTTAGGAATGTAACATCAATGATCAAAGATTAAAAGTATGCTATGAATGTAAACTAAATGAAATTAAACATTAATGTACAAAGCATCCTTACTATGTATGAATTGTTAAACTATCATAGACCTAAATAGATCTAAGAGGGAAATCAAATTGGGTTTGTTGATACTCCAAGAGAGGTGAGATGGTCTCTCCAACAATGACTACAAGATCATATTGGATACCCATCTACTAACCCCATTTAAGACTTTAGGCAAGGATTGAGCTTGGCTATAAATCATATTTCTTATATGAGATGCAAATCAAAGCATGGTGTAAAGTTTAAAGGTATGTGGTGAGTCCTTTTTATAGTTTTCTCTTTGAGGAAAACTATCATTTTGGTACATGTACGACTAAAATTATAAATTAGATTAATGATTTATAATCATGATTAAGTTTTGTTAATCAAAATTAATGAATTACAAGTGATAAAGATGTGAGGAGCCTTAATCAATCGTTTAAGGTCAATTAGGAGGCTAGGATAAGATTTTGAAAGCTTATCGATACGTTGTGGAAGGAAGTGGTGTGATTTTGAGTGGTTGGAAGAGGGATCTGAGCCAATAATAGGGTAGATTGAGAAAAATATGAGCAAAATAGGCTTAATTAGATAATAATCGCTAATTGTCTATTTGGAAGAGGATTTTGACTTACGATTCATCGTAAAGTGGCATCTTGAATGCAAAAGGGGTTAGGTAATCAACAAAGCATTTTTAAATGACCAAAATGGTAAGAAACGTTAGTTAATTAGCGGAAATCACCAATTATAAAGGAAATGGTAGGAATGAGAGTGATTTGTGTGCATTTGGCAATAAGATTGAAAAAGTAGAATTTAGGTGTCTGCATTTGCCCCTGTTTGAGGTGAAGTAAGTAACTTCACTTCAAATATAGTAGACAAGCATAAACAAGCAAATTTTGAAAAAAAAAAATTAGTAGAATGAAGGATGCCCCCTCAAGTGTCAATGGGGTGATAGAAGAAGTCAATCGATGATCGAAAACATGATTGAAATGGATAGGAGAAGTAAAGATAGGGATAAACATGGTTGTTTATTGTCCTAGGTGATTTAGAATATAAAATAGTAATGATAATAAATGATAATGGAGAATATAGAACCAGCCCAATATTTGCATCCAATCTTTCAATAAGCAAATTTGTTGTATCATTTTGCCCCTAGATCTACATCATCGGCCTTTATTAAAATAAACAAAATCGTTAAATAACATGAAAATCTAAATTACTAACATATGTTCATTTATAAAAATATGTAACTTCATACAACATACATAATGCAATGCAATATGAGAAAGTAAAATGATGCCTAACTCCATACAACATACATAATGCAATGCAATATGAAAAATTAAACCACTAACCTAACAAAGAAACAAGTACAATCACACATACTCAAACAAACAACGTTCAAGACAGTTGCACTGTTGACATTTTTGCACACTGCAAAAAAGGACAACTCGAAACCTCATTTCAGAAGGAAGGGATTGATGTGATAGACCAATCTAAGGGAAAGAAGGAATGTTTCTTAATGTTTTGAGTTGCAACAGATTAAAAAGCAATGTAATAAGCAGTTATGTGTGTTGTTGCAAAATGCCACAAGGGGTTCACTTAGTAAATGTATGGTATAGCATATGTGTTCAAGGGTATTAAATAATACCCTTAATTATAATTTTACCTCTACTTATTTAATTGACAATACCCCCTCTTGTTATATTATTAGAATGAAAATACCCCCTATTTTTTCCATGTACCTTAGTTACCCATTTTTCAATTACAATTTTATTTACCCCTTTTTATTTCTACCCTAATATATTAAATAGGAAAATATATCATATTTCTTACTCAATTTTTTTTAATATGCATTTCCTCTCAAAAGATAGTTTGAATCCATTGAAGGCATATTACAAATCATCGTATAAATGTTACGCTTTAATTATTTATCAATAGTTCTTCAAATAATTAAGATGGTGAAATAATATCACTTGTGTTGAAAAGCATACTCAATCCTAGTTTTCTACCATCTTATTATTTCTTTGTTAAGAATCTCTTAATTGAGATTTATTTATTCAAAAAGAGATTATAAATTAACTTTATAAATATACTCCTTTACAATTTTAAGGTATTTACTTTTAAAAACTAGGGTTCAAATGTTTTAGTTTTATATTAAAATTAAACCTCCCTTTCCTTTGGCTCACCTCTCTAGCCTACCCCCAATACCTGATTCAAAATATTAATAAATTAAACCCTTTCACCCCCTCATGTCTACCGATATATTGACTTTAATTTTATTAATTTTAATTACCTCAATATGAACCCACGTGCTAGGATATTACCTAGCTAATGAACCCCCATGCGAGAATGCAAAACTCAAATTTTCATGCATTCCATGATCATCTTCATAAAATTTATGAAAAATCCCCAAAGAACTAAAGTGCAGCCTTGATAAAGGAGGAGACAGTCGTAGGCCTAAGGAGTTGAACTCCTAAATAGCAAGCAAAGTTGTTGATTGCATGCGTGAGAGTTCATTATTAAGTTACAAGGTACATCAAATTTCATTATTTCTTATGATTAAGTGTTATTAACTATGTGATTGAGTTATTTAGTTCATTATACAATCAATACATATCATAAAATATGAATGCAAAAAGAAATAGACAACTCAATTACAGAAATTAATGTCATTTATTCATGAAGAAATTCAATGTTTCCCACACAAGCCGTGGGATGTAACTTATGTTTACTTGAAGTAAAATATGCATGTACACAAAGCTAAAAGAAAAGAATATAGAGAAAACCCATCATTACCTTTTGGGTCTTCTCTTTGTCTTCATTACTCCATTCTGACTTTCTCATCTTCATTTTCATCTTCTTACGCATCATCCAACTACATTATTATACCCGAGAAAAGAAAGGAAAAGGTTGTAATATTTGAGCTCAGGGTTTAATATGTATGCTTGTGCTAATAGTTTCATGTAAATGAATCAATTGAAGTCAATAGGCATAAGGTACATCAAAAGAGCTAGAAACAAAATCAAGGAAGTATTATCTTGCAGAAGCACATGTATGTTCTCAGAATCTATACAGACAAGAAAAAGAAGAAGAAAAATCACTATGGAATACAAGAGAGGCTGAAAATCTATTATTTTTCTAACTATTTTTCTTAAAATGTGTAGGTACATGTAGCGAGCTTAGAAGAAATTGATGCTGCCATAATGTTTTCAAATACGAATATAAAATTTAGACTTCATATTATTCAAGGGATGAACATTCAAAAGGAGTGCATTATGTTTACAAAAACATATTTCCACAAGAAAAAGTGTATTGGGAACAAAATCCTAAGACTAAACGAATGAAATTTGAGTGTTACCAATATAGTGATAAAATTCAAGGAGGTCATAGATTTTAGAAAGCTCATCGAGTGTAAAATCAAAATCAATTTCAGTTAAGTAATATGAAATATTCGCATTCGGACATATTTAAGTTCATGATGTCATTTCAGCATCAATTGATCGAGTACTGAGTAAAAAAAAGAATTCTCGATGACATAATCACTTCAACCCAATAAGTACATATTTATAAACAAGGTCCATTAACTTGCACCATAGGTTTTGTTCAAAAGCAATGCAACCATGACAGCTTATTCATTTGAAAACAATAAAGATTTACATCATATACAGATTTTTAGGCTCATCAACAACGAGGAGTTACGCATTGCAAAATATTCATGTATCAAATTTATGCAATTATAAGATACAAAAATGAATAAACTGAAAGAGAGTCTTTCAAATCATCATAATAATGAATGATACATTTTTCAATATTTATCAAGTGATAAACATCTCGGGAAGCTTCATCAAGATTAAAAGAATCAGATTGTAGTAAAGAAGAAGAAAGATTCTATCAAAATGATATTGAACCTCGAAACATATTATTCTACTCACGGGAATAGTACAAGTAGCATCAAGGATTAATGAGAAATCGACATATAGAGCAATGAAATCAATCTTCCAAGTCTCATTTAAAACACAACCAACAACTCAAAGAACTAAAGAAAAATGGCAATTTAGAACATGGAGAAGTCAAATGTATATAAGTTTTTTTCTTAGCACTAGCAAGTGAAAAAATAAATAAAGTTCAAGTCTAGGAAACCCTAGTGAAAAGGAGAGGGTGACTTCGGTGTTGAGGGAATTGAGAATAATGCCGAGCCATTTTAAAATGGAGACAACTTTGAAATGAAAAACATTGACCTAGCTCGAAATAACAATGAAAACAGATCCGATTTCAAACCCTCAATCTCAATCAAATACAACAACAACATCTAAATCAAATGAGAAATGCCCATAAAACGACATTACAAAATATGGCTAACTATGGGAAAAATGAGCCAAATTCACAATATAGCAAGTTTTAGAGAAAGATGATGAAAACCCTAGCCAAGAGAGTTTAGGAATACCTATCATGAAAAAAATTTAAGAGATAAATTCAAGCCCGAGTTTGAAATAAACTTGAATGATTGCAAAACAAAATCATCATAATAAGGTAAACCCAGAGTTGAGTATTTTGGAAGTCACTTTGAAAAGCTTTTATTATCCATGGCCATGAAATATTTTCACAAATTTGTAGAAAGATTTGAAGGATGCCTCAAAAACATACCATTGAAGTTGAGTTCTTGAAACCCTCAAAGTGTAGAATGAATATTGCAAACCCGTAGCATTTTTGAAACTTGGAAGAATTTATAGTGACAAGAATCACAAAAACACAAAGTTCCAAAGGCATTTTAGTCCCAGTCTGAGTAGAAAAAATGGTTACAGAATTTTAAAAAATTAAATACTTACCTTCTCAAAAATGGTGGTTTGATGAACTCATCACAGAAAATACAACTTTGTTTAATGGCAACCACCTCTCTCAGAAATTGCAAACTTACAAACAAAGTCTTCGTAAAGGTGAATAATGAAAAAAATCTTGCTCAGAGCCTCCAAATGTCCAAAAATTGAGCTCAAAAATAGAATAATGGGAGTCGGGATAAATTTTTCTGGGGCTTCGCCAACTCTAAAGTAAGCTCAAAAAATGATCAAAACAACTATGTTCCAACCTTTTCATTTTTCCTAACTCGTGCAATGATTTACCTAACTCACCCGGTGGGTTGAAATCAATGGCATATAATACAAAGTACAAATCAAATGGTGAACATAAAAAAACCGCCAACTTTACCATAGTTTCCATAAACTCAACCACAATTTGTAAAGTACATACGTGTCGAGCTTTCGAGAAACCCTAACCAAGGTTAAGTTAGTGATGATTCTGACAATGTCAAATGGGTAGGTCATCATGGAGGGGGGATTCATTAATAATAGTGTTCAATGACTATAATCTGTGGCTATTAAAATACATGTCCGAATGATTATTCTAAAACATGATCATTGTTTGACCTTGACTAAGGTCTTTTCCAAAAATATATGCCATGATTATTATCAAAAGGGGCCAATAATAATATGTGCCATGGCCAAGTCAAAAAGCTACCAATGATGGTGAATGAAGGTCAAAATCAATATTTCATTACCTTAGACTTTGAAAATTTACCTTATATTTTGTAAAAGACCTCATCTTGCCGAGGAGAATAAAATTAAGGCATATTTTGCATGTGAGCACCTTCCATAAAAGGATAAAGATAAACAAGTTTCAACTCAAAGAATGTCAAGTAAGAATGATTATTTTAATCATGCAGATGAAGACAAAGAAGATGAAGACAACAAGTGTCACATCATGCAAAATAAAACAAGGAGCATGCACTTTCAAAAGGAGACTTGTAAGTCAAGCAAGGAGCTATTATTAGCTAAAGTATTCACCCAATTTATTGTATCGGATTTAAATAACTCAAACTACACTTGACTGTGGATGTATTTTTTGATTTAAAAGGCTATTAATGCCTAATTGTAACAACATCCTATTTTATCCTTTTATTTATTCACAATGAAGGTTAATAATAGCATGCAAGTGTAGTTAGACTTAGTCTATTTTTAGGGGTTAGGTGAATCATTTTTGTTATATATTGTGTGCATTGCCAAAGCACAGGGGGGATGTTCTTGGAGAGTTGAAGCCATTGTGCCATATTTTTCCTTAAATGAGACTCAGTTGTTTCCTTTCCAATTTTTGTAGTAGTGTGTATGTATGTAGTTTATTCTTGTGAATTTTATTCCCTGAATTTCATTAAGCTTTCTTAGGTTGTTTTACCTTGCTACAAATTGGTGTTTTCTGCTAGTTTTAGTGTGCAGTAATCTACATTGTTATTGTGACCAGTCCCTCAACAAGAAAGTGTTTATCTTGTAATTAGCTAAAACCCAAGTGTTCGTGATGTGCAACTTATTCACAACTTATTGTGCATGTATCTCTGTAAATTTTCCCAATACTTTTTGTGTATCACCCCATTTACTTTTCAGTTTTAGCCATCTTTTTACCCTTAAAATCCCAAATATTTAGTTTTAGGATACATCAATAAGGAACCAGCCTTGTAATCCTAGAGATTCACCTCAACATAGGGATACCCACAGCCATGAGGTGTTTCCATTGTATCTATAGAAGTGAGGGAAAATCAAGCTTAGAACACATGTTATCCCTCAATTCTGTGGTGCACTTTTAAGAGATAACAACACCAATGTTTTTGTTATCAAGCTTTCATTCTTGAATTTTCATGTTGTAATGACAAGGGTTAAAAATGGAGCCCCAAGCAAAGATACATGCGAGGGGAAAAACAAAGGACACAAGTATTCCCATGGAAAGCATTCATGCACTATGATATAGTCTCTGGCAACTCACGGTTACACAAGAGTACTGACATAGTAAGCAAGCCAACTTTGTTGATGGAGGTAGATCATGATGATCCACAGTTCATTTGAGACAAGAACAAGCAAGAACCTAAGAAATATGCTTTTGTAGAAAAAAATTGATGTTTGAGGACAATGCATTCGATACAGGTTTCCGTTGTGTGTATGTCATTTACCAATTCTATTAAAAAAATGGTAATTTTTTGGATTTTTAATGATTTTACCAATTTTTTTGAAATAAATTGGGTTTTTTTTATTTTTTTATTTTGACTGAAGAAAACGTTATAGAATAAATAACAAAGTCATGAGACATTGCTAAAAGTCACCATAAGGAAAAAATATGCCCCAAGAAGTAAAAAAGGCCGCCGGGAAGCAAAAACATGCCCCAGATAGGAAAAACAAGCAAAAATAATATTTATAAAAAAATCCATCACATCGAGTTCTAGAATAATTTAGAAGAACCACGATGGCTCTAGGGCACCTCGGGGGTGAGAAAAATGTCGTGGGGAGTAAAAATGGGTACATAAACCATCGCGGCAATTTCATTTACTTACCTTTTTACTGTTGATCAAGCTCTAACCTACGAGAGGAAATGACGAACGTGAAAAACCGAAACACCATGCGGACCACGTGAGAGACTACATGAGACTGCCAGTGGATGGACCACAGGTACACAAATCTAATATTTTTACTCTTGTTTCTTAAAATCATTTAATTTTTGTAAAAATTAAATTAATTAGGGTATTTTTGGGTAGAAAAAGGGGTAGGGGCGGCCCTTAGGGTGCACCTATGCTCATGGGGTGTGCCTATGCTTGTGCATGCGTGGGTGTGTATGTGCCAATGCACTAAGGGGGCGGTCATGCATATTTTTAGGTAAGCGTGGGCACGTACGTGCTAGCACCAAAAGAAGGGCACTCATGCATTTATGGTAGTGAGGCAGGGGTGCGTATGTGCTTGCACATAGAGGAATGTACTGGCGCATTGAAGTTTTTAAAGGTAAAATTTGATTGTGCCTATGCAAAAAGGAATGTGTTGGCACATTGAGAGAGAGTTTTATGGAAAAAATGGAGTGCGCTATGCGTGGATGGGGGCGCCGACGTGTTTAGGAGTGTATTGGCATGCAGGGAGTGCCTATGTATTTAGGGGTGTATAGGTACCGCTAGGGGAACCAGTGCATGAAAGCCATTTTTAGAATGTTTTTAGAAGAAAATGAAGGTTTTAGGAAACCCTAGATGGTAGGGATAGATGAATTATATAACAAAATAGAAGAAATTAATGATAGAATAGAAGAATAATATGGTAGAGTAGAAAAATTAGATTATAGATTAATATAATTAAATGGTAGAATAGAAGAATTGGATTTACACTAGCAGAACAAGATCATAATAAATGACCCAATTGTATGAGTGGCTCCAGGCCTATGAGGTGACATTTAGACGTTGGAACCAGATTTTCTTGGAGATCACACCAAAGGTGACTGGTTTAGCACATGTGGCCCGGATGTCACAGATAATTTTAGACCACATCCTTAGCTAAGATATTGGTGGAGTGAGATTCATACGTTTCACCTTCCGACAAGCTAGATGAGCATAACCCTAGAGGATGTGTGGTGGATATTACAAGTTCTTATTCAATGTCACTTGATCACATATGATGGACACGGAACATATTTAGATATGTATATCCAAGATGTTTGGAGTGACAAACATATATCTTTGTGTCGGGGTATGACGGTCTTCATTAGGAGTTGCATTTCTAATCAGCGGTTGGGATGAGTCCCTATATTTCTATTAGTTCTTGTCGGTGGCATTTTTTTCCTAACAAGACTAGTGCTTAGTCCCCTCTAGGCCTTATTGGAGTGATTCACATCCTCCTTTAGGAGACATTTACTATTGGGGTCAATGTATACTAGCTCATTTATATATTGATTTTCATTTGATAGCTTAACATGGATAGAATTTGGTGGGTCTTGCCACTTTGCTACAGATAAGGGCATGGGATCATATTACGATAGGTTTCCCTTCAGAGCATTGAGATCTTGAGTTATTGGAGATCCTTCCATCATGGGCTAAGCACTTTACGGAGATGATATTTGGTGTGACATGGAGGACACGACTACTATAGGTAAGATTTTGACAAGGTACAACCTCACATGGTCACATAGTGGCCATATAGGTTGTGAAATTGGCCTCGAGGATGAAGTCGCGTTGAGTCTTGTTGCATTTGATCATTTCATTCTTGGGAGAAGTATCCATATCAAGGTACAACCTCACATGGTCACATAGTGGCCATATAGGTTGTGAAATTGGCCTCAGGATGAAATCACGTTGAGTACTATTGCATTTGATCATTTCATTCTTAGGAGAAGGATCCATATCATGGAGTGGTACAGAGTGGACCGGGTCCAGCCATAATTTGGTCTCATCCAAGGGATTTCTTGTGATGAAATGTGGTATGCATGCAAATATATAGAGGTCTTCCTCATATCAGGTTGGGTCAAGCTCATACTAGCTTTCTACATGTGATTCCACAACCTTGGGTACAACGGGCGCAGATAGTGGATCTAGGGAAAACCTCAGATTGTGTAGTGTGGTATGCGGCATGGTGTTGTCACATAGATTGACCATACCACATGAGGCATTAGATGTAGCAACATAGGGGGATAGGGCCCGGATCCTAGGGTACGAGGCACATGCAAGTCCACGGGGAGGACCGCATATAGGGGTATTAGCACATCGGTGCTAGTCCAAAGTGGCAAGTTTTAGTGCAGAAGTAGGTAGTGGTGTGACCACGAGAATTTGCACCACGGATGCCCCTTCAGGATCCATTACAGGCACCACAAGCACCCCATCACGTGATTCCACCACACAACTCACCCAAACATGGAGAAGATGGCAAGGGTGGAGAGGATATGGAGGAGGATGAACAGATTAGTGGGCAAGTGGTTGCCTTGCAGCAAAAGAACTATAGTAGGTTATAGCCCTACGGCTTCAAAGTTATTCTTTGAGAGGATCATGCTATTACACAAAGAGACAAAGCTATTAAACGAGAGAGACCAAGCTATCACACAAAGATTTTGGATATCGAGAGGGGGATTAGCTCATAATAGAGAGAGATCAGGCTAGGACAGAGAGAGTACAGGCCATGGCTGAGCGAGATCAGGTGATCACAGAGAGGTTACAGCTCCAGGCGGAGAGGGATCAACTAGTGGTCGATTGGGTTCAGTAGACGAAAGATCGTACACAGGTTCAGGAAGACATAGCAAAGTGACAAGAGAGCATGATTCTCTACTATGTGCATCTTCAGAATCTAGGATGCCAAACATACTAGCAAATATGATGAGAGCTAGTGGCAAGGCCTCCTACTACAAGGAATTTTACCACCAGGATATCCCAGAGGGATAGAGGGATACCCCTTTTGACCAATTAGATGTTAGAAGGTC
Source organism: Taxus wallichiana var. yunnanensis (assembly GCA_018340775.1). Lineage (NCBI taxonomy): Eukaryota > Viridiplantae > Streptophyta > Pinopsida > Cupressales > Taxaceae > Taxus > Taxus wallichiana. Next base: position 535,459,148 of record CM031236.1, read on the forward strand.
TAGATCTGGATCCCAGTGGACCTCACAATCAGCTAGATCAGTTTAGAAACCTACAGTGTAGCAGAGTGTAGTGGCCTCTACGGGACCGTCACATCGGCGAGTTTCCTCCTCGGGTCCCTAGGCCAAACAGATCCTGGAGAGGGTGAGAGTTGAAGATGACTCTTTTATTGATGTACTAGATGTTATATTTTTTGTGTATTTCCTCGATATGAATGCATACTTTTCTACGGATGCATATTTACTATTTATTTATTGTGCCTCGTGATGAAGGCACATTTTTGTACAAGTGTATGTTATGTATTTTTTTATCATGCCTCGTGATGAAGGCACATTTTTGTACATATGTACGTTATGTATTGTATTTTATTATGCCTCGTGATGAAGGCACATTTTTTTATAGATGCCCATGATGGATCGTTTTATCGGATGTACTTTTAAGACACATTGTTTTGTACACAGACATTTATATTATGATGATGTATGATGATTTGATGGTTGATGAATGGATTACTGATGTATCCCATTTTTTTATGAGATATCATGCTTAATTTTTATGTTTATGTTTGTGTCACATGTTGTTAGATTTATGAGATATCCTTAGCTAAGGTCATATTGCATGTTGATGAGATACTTTGAGTAAAACATGTTTTTATTTTTGATATTGGTGGGGGAATAGATTTGTGATCATGTGTAACCCCTCTTGCCCCATTGATGATACAATACTTGATGATTAGCTTTAGCATACATGTGTGATGTAGACTTATCATTTATTGATATATGATGTATATATGTGATGGTTTATTTGATATGATGATGAAATGATAACAAAATCTACAAGTAAAAATAACAAGCATAAGTTAAACAAATCTAATCGAAGCAACACATTTGTCTACAAGTATGCAAGATAAAATGAACTCAATGCAATGCACCACATATTAAAGTAACATTCAATCTACGTAAGCAATTGAATCTAACTTAAAGAACACAATACAAAGAAGCAATGCAAACAAAACCATACAAACCAACAACTAAAACTAAGCAAACTACTACTTTTTTTGTGGGGACAGTTTTGGGATGTTTTTTGTTGTTTTTGGGTATTACCTCGAGACAATTTTCTATTATTTTGGAGTTTTCTATGAAACATATTTGAATTTTTGAGGTTTTCAAAGTTATATGAATGTTTTTATGTTTTCTAAGAATTTTTCCAAATTGAACATGCAAGGAAATGAAGAAACGTGGATTCCCAGTGTTGGATGGGATGTACAAGGGTAGAATGTCATGTGCTATGTGCAATAAGGTGATGATGTGAAGTTTCCCCTAGCATGAACTCGGGAATATTCAAATTCAAGCTCTCCGTATTCAAAAGTAGGATTAGTTGGATCAGGGAAAAGAGGGATATGCTCATAAGGGAAACGAGAAAAGGTAAAGACTAGCTTACGAAAAATCTATCATACTCCTAAACCTAGAATTATTATGAACAATGGAACCTCCAATGGCGTCGAAACCAGTTTTCATGGACTTTCCTAAAGTGCCACCATTACGTGGTTTTCACTATGGACGCACCTATTTATTTTTCTTTTTTATTTTTCTGTTTTTATAATTTATTTTTTTACTTTTCTAATATTTTAGAGATCCATTCTTAAGTATATAAATGGTTAAGATGCATTACATTCATGGGTTCTCGAAGCTCTTGGCCATCTTAATAGGAAAACGTATAGGCACAGGCTGGACTTAAGAACCACAACATATGGTCCTAGCCAATTGGGCTCAAATTTCCCTTTCTTTTCATAGTCCTTATTGGTGTTTTCCTTATTATATTTTAACACCAAGTCTCCTACCTCAAATTGACGAGGTAAGACTCATTTATTGTAGCTTCACCGAAATCGATCCTAATACACTTTAATGTGATGGAAGGCATCAAGTATTTTCTCGTATAATAGCTCCAACTCTTCTAGTCGAGCTACTTTTTAGTCCTCTTCATTTAGGTAATCCCTTAGATCGATACATAAAGAAGGGATCTCAATCTCTAAAGGTAGCATGGCCTCTATGCCAAATACTAAGGAGTATGGAGTCGCACTTTGTAGGGGTGTGGATAAAAGTTTTGAATGCCTAAAGGGCGGGGTGAATTTTAGATGTCATTCATAGCCTATCTTTCTCACCATCTTCTCCATAATGTGAATGAGGGTTTTATTGGAAGCTTCGGCTTTCCCATTACCTTGAGGGTAATATGGGGTCAAGAACTTGAGGGAGATTTGAAATTGTTTGCAAAGTGCTTTCACAGTTTTATTTTTAAATGGATTACCATTATCAATGATAATAGCAGAGGGGATACCATATCGACAAATGATATGGTTCATTATAAATTTAAAGATGTGGGCACCTTCAACATAGGTGAGAGGAACAACCTCTACCCATTTCATAAAGTATTTAGTTGTAGTAATGATGAATTTTTGGCCATCAAGGAGATAGGGTTAAGTTTTCTTATAAAATCGAGACCCCATTTTGAGAATGGTCAAGGTGTTGTGACGAGATGTAAGGATTGTGTCAGCTCATGTATCAAGTTTTCATACTTCTAAAAATTCACTCACTTCTTCACATGGTTACAAAAATCATGCTCCATGGTAGGCCAATAGTAACCTACTATGATTATTTTCTTTGCAAGTATGATCCCATTAGTATGAACCCCACAGATGCCTTCATGTACCTCTTTGATTGCTTAGATAGACTCATCTAAATTTAAATAGTGCAACAGATTCCCATCGTAGCCTCGGCGGAAGAGGGTGCCCCCAAGTAGGGTATAGCAGGCTATACACTAGATGAGGGTTTGTTTTTCTAGCATGGGAAATGTTAGTGGGAAAGGTTCCATCATGGAGGTAATTAAATATTTCAATGTACCATAGGGAAAAGGGACCAACAACGTTACACACCAAACAAGAATCTGGTATGTCATATGTTGGCATTCTTAAATGTTCAACAAAGAATGGCATATCATTGTTCCCTAGTGGAATACTCAACATGGATCCTACTGTAGCCATAGCATCTATTGCTTTATTATGGGCTCTTAGTATTTGCTCAAATGTTATCTACTCGAAGAACTCCTTCAAAGAATCAACCATCCTTTTTATGGAATAAGTTTCCCATCTTTGACCTGGTATTCATATGTGACTTGTTTTATAATGAGCATTGAATCACCAATGCAATTGACTCATCTGATATCCCACTTGATGGTTAGCTTCATCCCTGTGATGAGAGCTTCATACTCTACTATATTATTTGTGCATGGGAACCTGAGCCAAAACGCTTGGGAATCAAGTCTCATGTGGGAGTGATTAACACAACTCTAGCACCTGAACCATGAAAGGTAAAGAGCCATAAAAGTATAGTTTTCATAAGATTGATTACTCAAGGTGCACGATAGATGCATATGATAGTTCCGGACTCAAAGATTTAGCTTTGGTTGTGGAGCTTTGGCTATCTCGATCTACTAAGACTTATCCTTTCACTGAATTTTGATGTACATACTCAATGTCAAACTTGCTTAATAAGATGATCCAATTAGCCATCTTTCCTGTGAGTGTGGGTTTTGACAGTAAGTATTTTAAAGGATTGACCTTTAAAATAATATTGAATTTATTATTGAGTAACTAGTGGTGTAGTTTCTAGAAGGAAAAAAATATGGCTAGACAATCCTTTTCGATCTATGGATAGTTGAGCTCATAAGCTATCAATGTTCTGCTAAAGTAGTACACAACTTTTTCTCTATGCTCTTTATCATATTGGGCCAATAGTGCCCCAATTGCAAAGTTTGTAGTAGAAATGTAAAGTAAAAAGGGTTCTCTTGCCATGGGTGGCATGAGAACATGGGGTTTAGCCAACTATTTTTTTAGCACAATGAATGTTTTTTGTTGTTCTGGCCCCAAGGGGAAATTGACATATTTCTTAAGAAGATGTGTGAATGTATGACACTTGTCTGCTAGTTGTGAAATGAACCTTTTGATGGCCTGAATATTTCCTTGTAAGCTACGATGTTGTCTAATATTTTTAGGATGAGGCATTTCTATGATAGCGGTGACCTTTGCAGGGTCCACTTCTATTCCTCTCCTTAAAACAATAAATCGTAGTAATTTTCTAGATAACACACCAAAGACACATTTCTTCGGGTTAAGTTGGACTTTGTAGTCCCTTAGATGTTGAAAAATACGTCGCAAAATCTCCGAGTGATCTTCACAAGTTCTAGACTTTGCTAATATTTCATCTATGTAATCCTCCATGATGTCACTAATCATGTCATGAAATATTATAGTCATCGCCCATTGATATGTAGCACATACATTCTTGAGGCTGAAGGGCATGACTTGGTAGCAGAATGTCCCTCATGGGGTGGTGAAATTTATCTTGTGTTGATATTCCTTCGCAATCTTTATTTGGTTATAATTTGAGAAGCCATCCATGAGCGATAGCATCTCATAACCAGTAGTAGAATCAGCTATCATGTCCATGTTAGGAATAGGAAATTCATCCTTGGGACAAGATTTGTTAATATCTCTGAAATTCGTACATACTACGATACCAATTGACTTTTTACGAACCGGTACCACATTAGAAATCCACTTTGAGTAGTTGATAGGCCTGATGAAGCCTACTTCTAATAATCTTTCTAGCTCTTCCTTAACTAGAAAGGTGATGCGAGGATGCATCTTCCATAGCTTTTGTTTTATGGGCTTGGCATCCGAGTGTACAACAAGATTGTGCACCACTAATGCAGGATCAAGTCCTGACATGTTTGCGTAAGACCAAGTGAAGATATCTACATATTCTCTCAAAAATCTTGTAACTGATTTCTATTTGTGAGCTGAGAGTGAAGCTCCCAACTTAACCATTCTAGGGAGCTCTTTCATGTGGATCTTAACATCTATTGTCTCCACCACCAGTAACTTGAATTCATTTTTCCATGCATGTAGGATCAAGAGGGATATTGAGATCCTCCTCTCCCAAATTTGGTTCAGGGATATCCTCATCTTTAGGTGGGTACACTATTTTGTCCATAGGTTGTTTTGCTTGTTTTTCCACAAACACCTCAAAGAGGTTTTCTCTATAGGACTTGGACTTTTTCTTTCAGCAAGCCTTTTCGTAAGACTTTTTCCCTTGTTTATTTTCCTACTTAAGTGACCAAATAACTCTGACCTCTCAAAAGTATGCACATGTGTTGAGATGAATGGAGAATCCTTTCTTGTGGTATTTCTCGGAATGTTATCTCGAATGCCAAGGAACTCGCCAATAGTCTCATTATTCTAAAATACATCGATGGGTACATGTTTTTGTTGTTCCTAATTCACAATTGATGGGTAAATGAGGTCCAATTTTGGAATGGTAATGGGTGTAATAGCTGTTATGGTAAGGATAGCCATGTTAGAGAATAGGTTCATGGGTGGCCGAGTAAGATGTTGTAAGGGAGCTCTAGGTCCAAGACATGAAACTTCGTATCATGGGTTATGGGACCAACTTCCAATGAGAAAGTGATCATTCAGGTGATTATCATTCTTCATTTTCATACACCTTTATGGTGATGACCTTTGTTTCTAAATCAGCTTCTGTGCACCCAAGTTGATGAACTAGTTTAAGATTACAAATATTCAGACCTGATCCGTCATCCACAAGCACTCTCTTGACCCTACTATGCTTGATTATTACTTGATGTGCAAGGGTAGGTTATGGGAGGGATTTTCTACTAAGACTTATGTCATAATGAAAGTTATATGTTCTAAAAGATTGATTTGTGTTACCATGGCCTATAAATGTGCTTGGTCAATATCAATAGATACTCTTGATCCTTGTAATTTTTACAAAGTATATCCTTATGGACTTTAGAAATATTTAGAAGGTCTAAGATTTAAATCTTAGTTGTGTTCTTCTCTAATTGATCTAACACATCATAGTGACTCTCTTGAGGAGGAGGGGAGTGGGTTCTGGGATAACAAGGCAAGCTCATTGTGTTTCCACAATGCACTCTCTTGTTCTTATTTTGATTGTGTTGATATGTTCAATAGGTGAGTCAACATGACCTATCAAGGCATCGAAATGGTTATTTTTGACACATAGTATTCTTGTTTTGAGACAAATGTCCCCGATCCTATTTTTTCTTTCCCTCATGTTTGGGAAAGGGTTCTTTGAAGATCCCCAAGTTTTTATTTGGAGACTTGGCACAGGAAGCAGAGTCTACCTCTATACCACCACCTGTTGATTAGGTCTTGAATGTAGTGTTTCAATTTCAGACACTTGTTAGTTTTTGACCCTTTATGCGGTGAAATATGCAAAATTCATTATCCCTAAACCATGATGGCTTAGGTACATCGTCCCCATAGGGTTATGTTTCTCAGTATCGAACCATGTTTACGTCCTCTAACTATTTTAGGATGGATGATATGGATTTAGATAGAGGGGTGAAAGTACGATGTTTATACTCCGTAGGAGTTCCCTTTGCAAGCTTCAAAGGTGTGTGGTTTTGGACAACTTGTACTCACTTAGAGTCTACTATCCCATCACTAACAAATTTTTATTCTTATTATGAACAAACTTTGTTTTGTCATTTGATTTGGAATCATTATGATCGTAGGAGAAAGGTTTTAGAGTCCCCCTAGCTAACAACACTTTTTCAATTTGACTCCCTTTTTCGATTACCTCTTCAAACATGTTGCCATAATGCATTTGCAAGTGGAACGTAATGTCTAGGTGGAGGTTGGGAACAAATATACTTATCAATTTTTTTCAGGTATGGAACAAGGAAAGCGGCTAGCTAATCCTCTCCATCATTGCAAGAAAGTAGCAAAGTTCTCATTGTTTTGTTGTTTGGCATTACAGAGATCTAACATGGTGACATCACTCTCAATATTGAATGAGAAGTGTCATACAAAATTTTTGGCTAATTTTGGCCATGTAGATATAGATCCCTTGGGGATGTGTAGAAACCACTCTAACGCATGTCCTCCCAAACTCCATGGGAAGAGGCGAATGAGGTTGTTTTCACTATATTTAACCTCTTGACATGCCATATAAAAATATTTGATATGGTCACAAGGGTCACCTTTTCCCTTATACTTGTCAAATTTTGGACAGTTAAAGTGTCATGGGAAAGGTACATGTAACATGGATCTATCAAACGGATAAGGGAACAACTCATCAATTTGATACTTTTTGTTGTTAGAAGTTTAGCCTTCTTGCAAAGCTAGAAGGGTGTTCTTCATCGTGGACCACTCTTGATTGAAAAGATAGTCTTGTGTGGGTGGTGTAGGTCTATACAAAGGGTTAAATCTAGGTGTATTCCCACCCCTATTCTCTATAATAAATTCTTCATAAGGATATTTCTATGTTTCCCATCGAGGAGTATTTGTTTGGAACTCGTGAAATGAAGCTTTAGGTTTTTCCTTCGGTATAACTTGTTTCAAATATTTTGTTTCTTCCTTATTTACGTGTGAAGTTAGACTTGCCAACTGGTGTGTAAGAGCTTGAACTTGTACTTATGAGGTTACTTACCAAGTGGGTATTTCGTTACAATTTTTGTTACAAGGAGGTTTCTCATAATGAGCACAGTCCTCATGGTCTTCACAGCATACTCTAACAATATGTATATGATAGTCTATGTCATTTTCAAAAGGTACCTCCTAATTATTTTTCTGTCCAAAAGTAGAGGTATGACCTGGGTTTAATATGTTGTTAACACTTGAAGACAATGAGGACTTTCCACTTCTTCATCTCCTCGAACCATGTCGGTGATAAGAGAATGGTCAACTATGGAGGGTAACTTAGCTCTTAGTTTAATAACACGCATCAGAACCTCATGCTTTTTTTGAAACAAGTAATCGTCAAAATGGGTAGGATGAAGCTCTACATTCATATGAGGAGAATCCTCCTCTCCACCACTATGGTTAATCATGACATTTTCCTCGCAACTAGGGTTTTCACCTCCAAAGAGATCAGCTTCTAAATTTTGTGACCCCATTCTCGTAGTAGGCATACTCAAAATAGGAGGTACAACGTGAAATATTTCCACTTAGGTTTACTAAAAATGGACCCTAGAAAAATTTTCACAACGTAACGACGCTAAGTTGTCACAAAAAATGGTGACTATAAAATAGCCATGAACCCAATAGGACAATTTGAGCCTAAGGATAATGAATAAATACTTATCTACCCTAGTAAGGTAATATATGACATGAGTTTTTCTAGAACAATACAATGACGTATAATACTCAAAACCAGTCACAACAAAAAGTTTACTCCCTATGTTTTATTTGAGATAGGTTTGAAACCAAATAGTGACAACACAATATCACCAGTTAGGCCAAGTTTGAAATAAAAATACCTAAATGCTAAGAAAGTGCTAACGCAATCCTCTAACAAGATATACTTAAAACCAGTTTCTAAACACTAACAAAGTCTAAGTCTTGTAAAATGGATGATAGAAATGTGAGAAACGTAACAACACTATTTGGACATGTAATCAAGCTTTGCAAGAAAGCAATATTTTAGCATCAAAATGGCATTATAGCAATTCTAACAAAGTAACGTCAACACTCAAAAACTCAAGACAAAGTTAGGATGTAAAAACTATGCCTAAATATATCAAGGAATTACTATACGTGTGATCGAGTGTAACAATACAATGTAGTCAATGATAATACCACCTAACTACAAATGATATTAAGTCTCAATATGGGTCTTGAGACAAGAGGGTTCTACAAGGACTTGATAGCGTACCATCCACACTTTCAACTCTTGTGTTCCGGTATTATAACTGGGTCATGCAAGAAGACTACAAAAGTGGTTGACATGATTATTTCTAGTAGGTATCTGTATATGTTTGTTCTTCTTTTTCTCCAAATGAGAAACAAGAAAACAAAGGAGTAGACCAAGTGGTGATGAAAATACTTGGTGTAACTTTGGTAGAGTTTTGCCTTGTCTTAGGACAAGTGAAAAACTAGGACAAAGTAACACTAAATAGATTTCGTGATGAAACATTACGTGGTTTTAACTTGAAGAGATTCTTCCCCTTGTTCAAAAAACAAGATTTTGAATCCAACAAAGTTGTCACTTTGTGAGAGCTCTCAAGTATAACAACTAAGACAAAATTGGCTCCAATCCGGCAAGCTTTCCAAGGGTTCTCTCTCTATGTGTCACAAGATATCTTTGCGAGCTCGATTTACCAAGAAAGTTGTACTAACTAATCTTAGAGTATCTCGGCTTTACTTTACCCCCTTCAGTACAATGAGCATAAAAATGTGTTTAGTTGTACTTTCATTGGGGTCGCAATGGAAATAACTTTGACTCTAATCTCACCAAGGTGTACTAATCAATTGGATAGTTGGAGCACTTTCCCGTTTCGTTTACAAGGTTCCCTCTTATGTGAGATACTTTGGGGTTCCTATTACCACCCCCATTATTATATCTTAAGTCTTATGCCAAAGGGGTTATGTCCTAGTTTAAAGTGGATGAGTCATAGCTCTTAACCAAAACCTACAATATGGTGTTTTGAATGGTGTGTTTGTGTGTTTTTTATCTTTTAGATTAAGCAATTTGGTTTAGACCACCGGTGGAAACCTACAACACATGTGAATGTTATAATTTGGTTTGAAGAGAGCCCTTCTTTCTTTGACAAGCATTAAGTCCTTCACACAAATATTGTAGAAAGAGGATTAAGTGTTGATTTTAGTTCTCAATATCACATTAGGTGCAAGAGAAGAGAATATGCAACTGTAAGTAACCCTTGACTAGATGAAAAGATTGTAAATCAAATAACTACCATAAAACTTTGCAAATCAAGGTTTATTCCCAATTAATCCAAGTGCTTCTTATTGAAATACTAAAATTTCTTTTGGTTCCCAAGATCACACTAGGTGCAAGGGAAGAGCATACACAAATTTTAGCCTTGATTATTTATCAAGTGAAAAATATCTTAAACTAAAAGATCAAGTACATGCCAAAATGAAATTTTATTCCCTTAAGCATAGCAATGAATGATGATTTTTCCTACTTACTCCAAATTAGCAAAAAGTGGATTAGAGGTGCTTTTGATTCTCAAGGTCACATAAAGTGCAAGAGAAGAGCATACACAACCTTATCATAAACTCAAAAAAGTATGAAAACAAAATCATTCATCAAACCCTAAGCCAATTTTATCAAAAATACCTTATCAAACCCTAAGGTAATTTTGTTAGAAATATTTCTCTAAAATAAGAAAATTGACAATAACAACTAAAATCCCTAAAAATGACAGGAATACTAAAAACCAGAAGTTTAAATTTTGAAGCTTGAGAAAACTTAAACTTATTGCGCCGATCGCATCTTTATGCACAGGTGCATCTTATAGAGCATGGGTGTAGACCTTGAATCATATGCACATACATTGATTCACATGTGTGCATCTGTCAAGTTATCACATTCACTTATGCATGTGCACTGCCAGAGAGGCATGGTCACAGACTTTGATATAAAGGCGCAAGTTACACACAAAGGGAAAACATTCGGTGATGCAAAAGCATGGCCAAAGAGGCATAGGTACACATTTTGAAGTACAAGCACACCATTTTGAGCTTAGGCCCAAACCTTGAAGCGCAGGCATACCGTTTGATGCACAGGCACAAGCCTTCCTGTAGGTGATCAAAATATGACTTTTGACAAGGAATTTTTGAAAAAGATCAAAACTTTGGTCTTTTGAGGAAATTTTGATAGCACTTCACCTCCTTTTATCCTACAAAGAACATGAAAATACAACCTCTACTACTAATCTAGTTGAAACAACTATCTAACTTAAAAATTGATCTACAAAACTTTGAAAATTATTCTAAAACTTTAAAATTAATCTAAAATCTTGAGAAACTAATCTAAAAATCTTGAAAGTAATCTAGAAATCTTGAAACTACCATAGAAAACTTGAAACTAAACTAGAAAACTTGAAACTAATCTAGAAAACTTGAACTTAATCTAGAAAGCTTGAAATTTAAAAAATTGAAACTAAGTTTAAAAACTTTAAAAATGAATGCAATGGGGTAAATCTCCCACCATTCACGCCAAATTATAGCACCCCAAACTTTACAAAGCAAATAGTATGACTAACTAGGAAAGGCTAACACCATTGCCACCTATAGTCAAGTTCTAAGTTTTAGGAATGTAACATCAATGATCAAATCTTAAAATTATGTTATGAATGTAAACTAAATGGAATTAAACATTAATCTACAAATCATCCTTACTATGTATGAATTGCTAAACTAACATAGACCTAAATATATCTAAAAGGGCAATCAAATTGGGTTTGTTGCTACTCCAAGAGAGGTGAAATGGTCTCTCCAAAAATGACTACAAGATCATATTGGATACCCATCTACTAACCCCATTGAAGACTTTAGGAAAGGATTGAGATTGACTATAAATCATATTTTTTATATGAGATGCAAATCAAAGCATGGTGTAAAGTTTCAAGGTATGTGGTGAGTCCTCTTTATAGTTTTCTCTTTGAGGAAAACTAGCATTTTGGTGCATGTGGGACTAAAAGCACAAATTAGATTAAGGATTGCTAATCACAATTAGTGAATTAACAAGTGATAAAGATGTGAGGAGCCTTAATCAATCACTTAGGGTCAACTAGGAAGCTTGGATAAGCTTTTGAAGCTTTCTCGAGTCGTTGTGGAAGGAAGTGGGGTGATTTTTAGTGGTTAGAAGAGGAGTCAAAGCCAATAATATGGTATATTTACCAAAATATGAGAAAAATAGGCTTGATTAGCTAATAATCATTAATTTTCTATTAGGAAGAGGATTTTGACTTACGATTCATCGTAAAGTAGCATCGTGAATGCGAAAGGGGTTAGGTAATCAAAAAGTAGTGTTAATTGATGAAAATGGTAAGAAACATTAGTTAATTGGCGAAAATCTCTAATTATAATGGAAATGGTAAGAATGAGAGTGATTTGTGTGCGTTTGGCAATAAGATTGCAAAAGCGGAATTTATGTGTCTATAATATAATTTGATTTTTTTCCCTCTAATTTATTTGTCCAGTGAAATTAGAGAGAACTTTACATTGTATCACTAGTCTAAATATATTTTTATTTATAAAATAAAACATGCATTGATTGTATAATGGAATTAATGGTTGGCTCAAGTCAATCGTAAAGGACATCACATATATTGGTTATATTATTAATTAAAAATTTAATTTAAGATATAGATATTAACTTACAAACTTATAATGTTTCTTAATTGGAAGGAAATATTATATAAAATATTTAATGATATAAAAATGATTACAAAAAGAGTTGGGTTTGTTAGAATGTGTGGTCCAATTTCTAATGTAAGAAAGAAAATATAGTGAAAAAATTAACAATAAATTCAAAGATGGTATCCAAAGTACAAACAAAATTATATGAAAAAAATAATATGATAAATTCAATCACAAGTATAGGAGATTATCTATAATAAAGATGTGTCTTACACTAGAACATTTATGTACCAAATAATTTGTGGTGCTAGAGGAGGATTAATCCCTAGGTACATTGGGTAATCGCCAGGCACCAATATTTAGGGAGCACTAATTTATTTTATATTATTATAGTTTTTATGAGGAGTAGATCAATTTATTAATCATATATGCTAGTAATAGTTAGTGGTCAACCTTACATACCAATTGAATTCTCTTTATTGAAAATAAAATTAATTTTAAATAATTCTATTAATATTGTGATATTTAGCAAGCCCTGCTACCTATGCAAATGCCTTTGTTGTAGGATTCTTAAATACAGTTCATACTCATTTATTTTTAATAATTTATATTGTTTTGGAGTCTTGGAAGTTTTTTTGGAGAAGAGATCAAGATTGGTGAATATGTAAATAAATCGGGGAAAATAATTGGAAAAGATATGAGAAAATGAGGATTACAATAAACTAAATGTTAGAGAATCAGCTAGAGAATTTAAATACGCGATTACAAAAATATTACTATGTTTTCTTAGATGGTGGAGGGATAGCATATCAAGTAATCTAATATTTTGTTGCGATTAATAATTTTATCTAATATAGATTGTTTTTCAGATTTATAGAAGATGTTATCTCTAATATTGTTTAGGGTGCTCATAATCCTTAATCCAAATTTCTCGTGATGCATCAAACATATTTATTTTGAAAATTATGCAACATGGATGAATGGAAAATAATTCTCCACTCTAGTAGGAGATAACCAACTACATTAACTTTTACGTGATCCATTAAAATCCACCATGAAAATCCAACAATAATATTTCCCAAAAGTAACATGCTCCATATTCAAGTGTATAAATTATTAATTATTTATTTGTAATTGATAATATTTTTAACAAAGTTTTAATTTCTATAATTTTACAATTTCTATTTAACAAGTCACATTAAATTATAAATAATTAATAAAATATAAATTATATAAAAATTAATTAATTAAATTACATCTTAATGAAAAACATATTTAAAAACTAAAAATTAAATTTATCATATTCAGTTTTCACATTTTTTATTCTCATGATGTCTCGAGAGAGGCAAGAAGAGGAACAACAGATAGAGGAACAAAGGAAAAGAGTGGGTGAGAATGGCCTTCAAGGAGGCTCTTTGGCCCCTCCCGGGAAACATCACTTGGGTCGTAAATTTTTTTGGGGTTGATCATAGGGAACCATTAAAATTGTCTCCCTCTTAGTGTGAAGCTAAACCACATCTTGAGATCCCTTAGGTGGTGGTGAATAGAGAAAGGGAGAGGTTTAAACACACAATTGTTGGCTATTTCATTGCATTGAGGCCTAATGTTGATTTCATCGAGAGACTAGTGTAGGAGGAAGTGGATCTGCAAGTTGGAGGTAAGGGCTTTGGCGGGGGATGAGTTTCTTTTCCATTTCAGGAAGAAAGGAACTTACAAAAGGTATCACAGGGCATGTCATGCTTTTATGTAAATTTGGCCCTTACCATCATACGTTGGCTACCTAAATTGTTTCAAGAAAGGAAATTTCAGGCTCTCCCGTATGGATTCGTCTTCGGCACTTCCTTTTGAATTATGGGAACCCAAAGTGTTCTTGCGAATTTCTAAAGCTATGGGAATGTTGATTATCGTCAACCCGGCTACAAAAGCTTGCTCTCGGCTAGATTTTTCCCACCTTTACATCAATTTTCCAATAGTACATTTGTTTTGAAAATAATCTTCTTGGAATCCTCCCTTGATAAATGGGAACTAAAAATTGATATCAAGCCCTCCGGATCATCATGCAGTGCATAGTGAAAGGTGGCTAGATATAAGGTAAAAATATGTTACAAAGCTGGTGATCGTAGCCTCTGTTGGAGAATGTGGTGGATGATCGGATTCCCATATCTAAGATAGAAAATGAGATTGATGAGGATTTAGTAGATGATGGGGATGAAACAGAGGAGGTTGCATTTGTAGTTAGTACGATGGATGGATTGTCTTCTACCCTATGTCTATTGAACAAGGTGTCGGCTCTAGTAGGGAGGTTGTGGTGGGTTTTGGCGATGGTTACTAGACAAGTGGTGGCATTTCGGTGGGGTGAAGTGGGCCTAAGAACCATTGGGCGGGTGTCAAGTTAGATGGGGATAGAGAGCGTAAAGAACCAATTAAAATTTTAAATTATGATCAAAAGATTAATGCAATGCTTGTTGGTTCCATGTTAGATCTTAGTGAAAACATGGTGCGCAACGTGGTGGGTTACCGTTATTTTTCGTGGGAGATCAGTGGGTCCTCGGGGATGGGGATAGCCACACAAAATTCAAATCAGGAGGATGTTAACTCAAGTGGTGGTGTTATGGGTTGGGTTGGTCAACGATTGTTGGCTGATTCACACGACGTGATTGAGGTGGACCTTGGGTTGGGCTTGGATAGCAGAGCCTTTGGTGTCAAATGTGATCGAATGGGTGGACTTTGGTCCAACCCAAGAAATTCAAAACAAGGCACCGTAACGGGTGACTCGGATTCGTCTTGAGTCGATTTGGGGTCAAGGTGCTTTAGTTTCTTTAGTTTCATCCTAGTGGGGTGTTTTAGTCACTTTGGACATAGCTTATTTGGTGTATTTGTATGCCTCTAGTAGAGGCTTCCCCTTATGTTTCTTAATTGTTATATCTTTTTCTTCCTTTGTACTATTGAGTTTTTGGTCCCTTCAAAACCAAATACTTACCTAATCTAATTTTTTTATTGTATTCATATTAATATTATGGTGTTAATAATTATTTTATTAGTTATTGTAGAGATGTGTTTTAACTATTTTATGTATTTAAATATCAATAAATTAAAACCATCCACTAATCGTACTCAAAAATATGTACATAAATAATAACCCTAAATTGTGGGGGAAATATATTTGAAAAAAAATTAACTTTTAAATTGAACAAGAAAAAGTGTAGTTTGTATCTTAAATTGAAATCTATTCAATAGAATTTAACAAAAAAATAAAGCATGATTATTATATTTATATATGAGTAATCATCACTATCATACCTTTTGTAACCTATTTGTTAGACATATCTCATATGTTTTGCATGTAGTTGCCTACTCTTTATAGATAATAACCTCTTCATTATTTTTACATATCATTGCAAGAATTGTTTGATGTGTTTATTTTATATTTTGATCTCCAAAGCTCAAGATCTCACCAAAACAAAGTAAAACATGAAGAATACATTATAAATTAGTTGTGGAGTCATAAATAATATGGTTACGTGTAGAGAATTCTCCTCTAAGGTATGAGAAGACTCGACCCTCACTCGATCTCCGAAAATTTGAAATCTTATTTATGAATTTCACATAAAACTTTATAATACAAACATGTAGAATAACTAAATTCATAGAAGAATTCAACATAATTGATAAGATTGTTTCTAGATAAGATATGTTGAATGTGTATTTAATATTAAATCAGTAAAATGGCCAAATAGAAACAACATATAGGAATAAATGTATCAAGAGTAATAAATTTCATTTCCACTCAAATGTAGGAAAGCAAAGATGTAAGATCTAGTCTATTTTTGAAAATATAGTATTATTAAGTGTGTGATTGTATCTTTATTAGTTTTGTGATATTCGCATTAAATATGTGACGAGATAAAGATGAATTTTTCCCCAAACATAATTGATATGCTTTAAAGTATGTAGGATATAATATTGTATTCAATCGATATTGGTTATGCATCTAAGTGGTAAAATAAATGCATTCCCCTAATTATGCGAATGTGATTGTTGTAAATTATCATATCTTGATTATTCCTCTAAGGTCTGTGAGATATAGCACGTGAAGCATAATAAAGACCAGGAATTAAGGCACATGTCCACTCAACTTTTCAATATGACAAAATATTAGGCAAACTAAAAATATATGCAAGTGCAAAAAAAGTTTTAAAAATACTAAGAACAACAAAAATAAAAAATCTTCCAAAATACAATAAGTTACAAGTGAACAAGAAAATAAAATTGTAAAAAAGGTAAAAATGAGTCATGTGTAATATATATAAAAGTACTCGATATTTATTGGAGTTTTCTTTTTCTTTCCTTCTAATATATATAGGTGATACGTTCACATACCAAGTATATCTATAAAAATTAAGTGAATATGTTTTTATCTACATTTTTTTATATTTTATTTTTAAGACCATGTTGCCAATGTTGAATTATAAATATCCAAGATGGGCGTTCTCCTTGATACCCCCTCTCCTTCTTTTGAAACCCTAGGGTTAGGGTTTTCCTCAAAAGAGTGTCACTCCTGGAGAGTTACTAGTAAAGGTAGGAGAACTTGGGCACATGGTTGCCTATTCCATATTGCATGGTAAAAAAATTTATTGTGAAATTTGTGGAGTTGCATTTTCCTAGTATATATCATTTATGTTTTCTCCTAGTTATGGATGTTATATACTTGAGGTGGTCATGGGTTGGGTTGGGTGTAAAACATTTAGATATGATCTCTACTTTTTATTTGATCTGTTTTGTTTCCATTATAAGTTGTTGGATTCTCTTTTGGTTTTAAGTATTTGTGTGCTTCTTTCCAATTCCTTGTTTATCATTTCATTTATATATGGTTATGGGTCATCGTTTAGTTCAAGATTTCTCTATCGGATGTCATGGCAATTGCTTCTTGTCATGGTCTTTGTTTCCACATGGTGACTATTTTGGAATATTTTATATACTTATGTGTCTCGTGGCTCTATTTTTCCCTAGGATGTTTGTACCCTTCATTTTTTTCTTTCCCTTATTGGCATAAGGCTAGGATTTGATCTTAGAGGATTTTTGTTATGGCTGGAAGGGATTATGTTTCTACCTTTTCTTAGTTGTAGCTTGTGTTTCCTCCAAATTTTTCAAATTTTCTTTGTCTATCACTTGTTGGAACTCATAATCCCCCTAAAGAGAGAGTTTTGAGAGTTTGTTGTATTTATTTTTGTGGTCTCGTCCCATTTGTAAGGTGGTTTTTGAGGGATGTGATTTTGTGTGATTAATTAATACCACCATCATTTTAAAGATTTGTTTTACTATTATTTTAATCAATATAGATGACATTTCTTCATTAAAATTTATATAAATCAAATATTTATGTTTTATAATTTTTACGATATTTTGATAAAATTTCAAGTGTTGTATAGTATGAGTGCATGTGCTTCATCTAAGATTAAAATTGATGAAACCATTTATGTAGTTATTGATTTTTTTATTCTATGATAATGCCCAAAATTTAGATAAAAGGAACATGTGTATAATACTTTTATTTTTTTTTCTAGTCTATCTTTTACATATAATTAATTGATTTAACCGACACACATCTCACTCAATTCATTACTCCATACCCATAAGGTAGCATGCATAGTAAATGTTTATTCATCGGGAACATTTTTATATATACATCACACATCTTTAAACTTCTTGCCACCCTCCTCTACTTTATCAATTGGTCATAAACAAAGCATGAACAAAATTTATGTACATGTGGGAATAAATCACTTATATTTATTACTCTAGCAAACAATTTTTCAGAAATTAATTCCAATATTCATTCCTTCAAATATAAATGATACTTAGATCATGTAAATTTCTATTAAAAAGGAAAACCATTCACATGAGTCAAATAGAAAATAAGAATTTCCCTATTCATTAAAAGGATCCCGATATCTCACATGTTTAGGAAGTATATGGGAAATATATGAAATATATACAAACACTAACATGATCCATAAAATCTAAGATGAATATCATTGTTAGGATCTCACTAAAGCAATTTTTATCATGAATTTGGGTGCATTCATGAGTTGGAAGGATTATATGTGATGATGTCCTTTTTAGAGTATTCATAAATAGTGGAGAGGTCATCACATGACTAGGGGTATGGTGAGGTTAATACAATAAAATTGGACTAACTTGTTTTTTATGTTTTCAAATAAATATATGATTTACAATAAGAAGAAGCCATATTTAGTTACAAAATTACAATCATGAAAATATAAATACGTATCCAAAAACTATATGCATTGATATTTCATGTGCCAAAACTCAAATTCATATTAGAAGAACAAAGGGAAAAATTGCTCACATGTGAGGGAAAATGTTGAAACATTTTTTACCTATTCATGATAACATACGATACAATTAATTTTATCGTTCCATCTTTATATGTGCATGTATGACCCTCTACTTAATTTATTCCTATAATTTTATGTTAGTTTCATTTCCTTACAAAAGTTCTTGGAAGAATATGTTCCCGGACTAAGACCTTAACGGAAAACAAATATTATCTAGAGATTACTCATTTTAAAACTTAACTAACATGTGTTTTAAAAAAATGTGTGTATTTTTTTACTTATTAAATGTAAACGAGAGTTTTTCAAGGGCCCGCTCTATTTTACAATAACCAAGAATGTTTAAATATGTAATTAAGTACATTCAAGAAGTTTGGAGTCAAACATTCCATGATGTTAATCAAATAGTTAGGAAAGACCCTACAAATATAAACACCAAACCTACCAAGAATATAATAGATAGTAAATAATCCCTTGTCTTTAAAAACCAACCTTGCTTTCTCAATTTATCCTTTCGTGGTATTCCTTGTACATTGACCTTTCCCAAATAACCAGTATTTTTAAACTTATATTTCTGCATGTATATTTTTGTTTATCTATAGTCTCTTTCTTTCTATTTTGGACAACTAATGCCCTTTTCCTCTCCCTTTGGTTCTTATAACTAGCACTAGAAACACTTGTCATTTCACTCGACCTATTACCACTTCCGTCCCATGATATCACCATTTTAATAGTTACTACATCCCCATCATTGGGAGGCTAATAGTCTTCACCTACACCACATTTCTAGGAAAATTCCATCTTATCTTCCCTATTACATACTTGATTTCTTAGGATCATCCTTATTCCTAGGTAGCTAGGTAAGAGGAGAGAGAAAAAGATTATTTTGATCTTATTATTTAGACCAAACTCTTGGACATGTGTCACATCTACTATTACGTTACAATAATGATCTCTTCATACTTTAATTTATAATGTTTTCCTTTAAGTTATCTTGTCATCACCTCTTTTGACACAACTCAAAGGAGTGAGATGAAAAATTGAAGGTCTAACTTTGTCTAAGCTATAACAAGTCCCTTTAGATTCAAACAAAAACTCCTCCTTATAAGTTGAAAACAAACCATATTGTTTGTTACTATATCACTTTGGTTGACCCAAATGCCATTGTTACTAGTTTAATTCTTGTTTACCACCTTAGCTAGTAGAATAGTTGATAAACCTCGCATTCTTTCGGGGGTGACTAAAACATGACTATATAGAATATATCCGTAGCCACCCTCCTCCTACCCCCCCAAATAGGGATAGATCCAAAGCATTGTGATGTTTTGTTTATATCTTAGCCAACCACTCGGTGGTGGCTAACCCCATAGTCTCATTCTAAAAAATCACTATCAATCACTATCGAAAGAGTGCATAAAGGTCCTAAGTCATCCCCCAAGTTCTATATAGAACTCTCTTGGTGGTCGAGTGACCAAACCAATATTTCCCTATTCAGATATTGGGAGGGCCTATAGAATCAATCAATGGGGGTTATGTGTTTTGTGGGCGAAGGATAGGGCTGGTCCTGGGCCATATCTATATATAGGGTGGTTTTCCATTACCTCTATTCAACATTTTGGAGTCTCATCCCAGCTAAGCACTAATCTCCTTGATTCACTAATGGTTTTTGTATCTATATAGTACTCATTGCTTTGGATAGATGTTATGGGCTCACATAATATCATTGGCACCCCAAATATATATATGACAGTTATCAAGTCCTCAACATGCATAGCGATAGGGTAAGCCATCTATTATATATGTGATACAACCAGTCTACAAATAGTAGACAAAGTCTTCCTCTTGATTCGAGACCTGGGAATGGATGCCATATATCTATATCTTGTCCCTCCCGGTAATCCAAATCACGGGTATGTGTGGGTTCGGCTATGAGCTTCAACAAATTTTATATATATATATATATATATATATATATATATATATATATATATATTATCTAGAGGGGTGAGCCGATAGGTTCCCAAATAGAGATCCATATCAATAAATTGAGGGGCATCACCGGTTGATCGATGAGATTCCATCATTGATGACTAGATGAATATAGAGTATATGCACCTTGGCTCCGAGCTCATGTGCCCATAGAGTTATCTATAGGGGCATTTTCCTATACCTTTATCCATGGGGTTATGTCTCCGAGGGTTAATGTAGTCCTTTATTTTTAATACCACCTTTGGGGGTCTCTCCCATTAGAGAGAGAGGGAAGCCTACTCTATTATATACGGTTAATGTACCATAAATATTGGAAAATATTCAAGTACCTAAAAGGACTAGCTATATCAAAGTTATTATGTTACGGTTGATCTCGCATAGCTTCTCATTTGTTATGGCTTCTTTGGTTGACACAAATTCCATTGCTACCATCTTAATTATTGCTTACCACCATAGCTAGTAGAATAATTGACAAACCTCTCATTCCTTCAATAATAGGATCTTCCATCTTGTCTACTACTACATGGGGAACAAAAACCTTCTCCCTCTTCTTGATCTATATTCGTTCAAAACATTTTTGGAACTCCTTTTTCCATTCCCTATCAATCTACAAATCCCATAAAGAAGAGGTGAATTTTCATACATAATCTCCTTCTTTGAAACTCTTATTTTCAATTTGTGGCATATAAAAGTAGGTAGATTGGAATCCATAAACACATTTACATGCATCATTGCATTAATTATTATTTCTCTTTCTTTAATGGTGGAATAATTAACTAGAAGCCTCCCAAATATTTATAAATCCCTAAGAAAAAGTATTCCTCCAAAAATCAACTAGAAAAACATGAATTCTAACCCAAATAATGGAAAAGTATGAATACAACCACACAAATTATATTGTGGGTTCCATATAAAAAAGGATGGATTAACTTTTCCAATGAACCAAGGTATACCAAGAGTAATATTTAAACAATCCTCTTTTCGAGTAGACAACAAAGGTTGAGAAGCTCCCATAAAGATTCCCACCATATCATTGTAAGAGAGGACTTCATATTTTTTCACAATATTTTACCAATCCCCTAACTAGGCCACTAAACCTCCTTCGAAACATATTTTCTTCATAATTGTCCTATATATGATCCTATCAATGTCATAACCCTTATCCATGCTTGATCATGAATTCAAAATCAATCTTCCGACACTTCTCTCTTATTGTCCCCAATTAAAGTTTTGAATTTTAATAATATATTTTAGTAGTTGTAAAACAATATGATGTGAATTTTGATCATAATAGGGAAAAATTGAATTGTGTAATAAAGATCATTTTATTTATTGTATTTATATTTTTATTATTCTACATCATAACATTTAAATTAATTATATAAATGGTAATTTTCATATAAATTTTTTTGAGCCACCATATTTCATTTTATGTGCAACCTAGAAATTTGTTCCTTTCTTCGGACTTTTAAAACTTTGAATCTAATTAGTACTTGAAATATATATTTCAGCTTTTTAAACCCTAGTTTATTTTGAATCCTTTACAATACTATATGTGGCCAATATAAATGAATACTTTTTTATAGACTTATCTAGAGATAGATCTCATGAAGAGACAATGATAAAGGAATTACAACTATGTATAAGGGTGAATCATTATCAAGTAACTCATGTTAATTTATGATACTATGGAGACTAAAGTTAAACCCTTAATCAATGAAAACCAATCCACTACTAACTATAATTCCCATTTATATGGTGACACTCAAATGACTGATCACACTTTACCCATTTCTTATTTTCCAACTATTAGGGCATTAGACACCCCACAAGCCACCATATGTACACAATACATGGCCTTTAGAAATAGACCTAATACATCACAAAATTTTCAAACATATATTGATGCATAGCATATCATAAAGAAACTCACTCAAACAAGTTAGATGATTAAATCAAATCAACTTCATCCTTCTAGACTTACAAATTGACACTTTCTCAAGGCTTGTATTCCTCTAAACCATGAAAATTTGACTCCAAAAGTTCAAAATGCATTGTGAAAATATTGTAACATGTTACATACGCTCTATTCATGCCAACACAAGTCATCAAGCTGATTGAAATTGCAAGAAATAGTTAATTTGTCTCGCTTTTTCAAGAACTATCTTTTCTATATTTACAAAGCAATATTATTACTAGGTTGGTGTCTAGAATAACCCACATGGACCCGAATAAGGTGAAAACAATTTTAGGTACCATTTTCCATACTACATGTGTGCGGTAAATGTTTTGGTTTAGTTCCCAATATAAGTGTCTTTTCTCTTATATCTCTCCTCTAAACTTATACTTCTTCTACTATCCCTGTCTAAGCTCAATTTTTACATAACTTTAGTTAAAAAGCCTTAGTTTTTTAAAAAATTCCATTTTGAGTACCTATTTTGGTGTTTTAACTTTGTAAAAAGTTTCATTAGGGATTCCTTTGTAAAAATTTCACCAATTTCACTATCTCATACTTTTATTTAGGTCTTTATGACCTTCTACAAAGGCTCTCAAGACAACCTGTCACAACATACAATGTCTAGAAGGCTTGCTAGGGTTTAAAATTGAATATTACCTTTGATAATCCCCTTAATATAATGTCTTGATAAATTTGGAGCTTAATTGTTCATAGAAATCCTACAACAAAAGATTTCTCTAAACCCTAGTGAGGGTTTGATATAGTGACCCGATAGGTGAAATTTGAGTATAAAGATAAACAAACTCATTTATAATGTTTAATTATTCTTGAATTAAATCTGTATCCATGTTTCTAAGCCTTTAAATTTGATAGTTATCTACATTTTCTACTACAATGTGAAAATGAGTCAAAAACCCCTCTACTCTGCCCCTCCAAAACAGAGTTTCTAAACGTTTGAGATAATACAACTAAAGACTCGGCTTTATTCACCTAGGAGAGTTTTGAGATTACCTTATGGACCTATGCACATGTTATGCCTCTTATTATATCATAATTTGCAACCTTTAAACCGAGTTCTCCTTCCTCAATGACAGCCTTAGATCAAAACAACACCTTCAACAACCAATTTGCAAGCTTCTTAAGCTTCATACAACCTTCCTCAAGCATAAAACTAAGAACTACACACAAAGATAAACACAAATTAATATCTTAATGGTGTCTTACCAATATATTGATCCTCGAGAAGTTGAAAACCACTATCTTAATGCCTATTTGATGATTTATACACAATATCTCATTCATTCATTATATGCATACATAAAATAACACAAAACCCTACATTTTTATTGAAATCCTTCTCATCATTCGAATGAATGATCTAAAAAGAGTTACAAATCATCCTTTGTACCTCCTTCTTTGAGTCTTCTTCCTATAACTAAATTCTATTTACACAAGACCAAGATTATGTGTAAGTTACGTTTTAAAAAGGAACTAAGAAAAAGATTTAGGAGTTACATGACCCCATAGAACATCATAATGGGACTCAAAGACCATATTATGACTCAAAACCACCAATTAATCTATTGAAACCCCTTTGAACTACTTACATGAAACAACCAAGCCAAAATTGACTCCAATGCTTTAACTTTTTAGATATGTAAAAATGGAGGGAAACTCCATAATTTGAATTTTTGAATTGTTGGACACACTAAAACAAGTTAAGATGACTCCTAAGACAATGTTTATTTGTGGAGCTCAATTACTTTAGTTTAGCATGCAATGGAAACTTGTTGGAAAATACAGTAACCGACATCAGTTAAGGGGGAACCGGCATCGGTCACCCAAGACAAGCAATGTTACGTATGATTACGTATGATCGGCAATGATTACGTATGACCGGCATCGATCAAGCAAGGAAGGAACCGGAAGTGATTAGGGCTAACCAGCATTGGTTACCTATGTGAGGATGTTTTAATTAACTCTCAGGAATTAGATCTATTTTTAGCATTAAAGTATTTCTATTTATTGTAATTGCATGGCTAAGTGCCCTAAGTCTATAAACGACTATATAAGCATAAAAGCTAGGGTTTAAAAGTAAGAAAGAAGATGATTAACAAGAATTAGAAAGAACTTGCAAAAGGTTGGTGAGAGAGAGAATTCTTGGTGATGGAGCAAAATCTTGAGGGAAAGAAAGTATTGTACATTTGAGAGGTGTGGAAGATTGTAAATCTTCATTGTATATCTTGTCAAAGCTTTGGATAATAGATTGGCTTGTTTCTTGGTGGATGTAGCCCACACTAGGTGAACCATGTTAAATCTGGTGTTGATTTATATCTCTTGTTTTGTATATTTCTTTTGGTAGAATATCGTGTTTATTTACATATATGTTTAGATCTCGATATATTGTCTATATAACCAAAGATATGCTAACCCCAACAACCGGTATCGTGGTGATGTTTGAGGGTTTTTTGTGTCGACAGATTTACTCACAAGGGATTTTCTGATTAAATGGGAGATATAGTAATGTCGAAGATAATAAATACAAGGTAGAGAAATTTGACAGCCGAAATTATCAATTATGGAAGATGCAGATTGAGGATTATCTGTATCAAAGAGAATTGTATTTACCATTGGATGAGAAGTATATACCTACGAAGATGACTGATGAAGAATGGAATATTCTTGATAGAAAGGATTTGGGATCTATAAGATTGAGCCTGGCAGCATCTGTGGCTTCTAATATTACAGAAGCGGATTCTACGATAGACTTAATGAAATCTCTTGCTAATTTATATGAAAAACCTAGTGCTTCAAATAAATTTTATTTGATGAAGAAACTATTTAGTTCTAAGATGCATGAAGGTGAATCTGCCTCTATTCATTTGAATGATTTACGATATATTGTAAATCAATTAAAATTGGTTGCTATAACATTTGATGATGAAGTAAAAGCACTTTTATTCTTATGTTATTTTCTTGATAGTTGGGATAACTTGGTAATGTTTGTTAGTAATATAGCATTTGCTAATAATATTTTGAAGTTTGATTATGTGGTTAGTATAATATGAATGAATAAATCTGCAAGAAGAGTACAGAGGAATCATCATCTTAAAATGCTTTCAATGTAGAAAGCAGAGCAGCGAAGGAGAGATCCAAGAGTAAGAGTAATGTGTAGTGCCCACATTTTTATAGCTTCAGTGTCTATTATTTTCCTTCCTCGTAGACATGTTTGGACAGGGATTTGATATATGTTGGATAGTATGTTATGATTTTTGACCTTCTTGGACATGGATGCATATTTGTGCACGTAGCACCAATTTGAATTTAGTAGCATGTTGTTAGTTTTCATTTGATGTTGTGAACATTAGCTTATAACGATTTTGTTTAGACCTAATTGAGATAAGTTAAATGTTTAGTGTAGTTTCATGTTTGGATTCTATAGAAATATGTCACTTTATCATTATGTCTAACTTATGGTGAATTGTGTATAATTGTGCATGTTTTCGCATTTTCAATTCCAGAAAGATGATATGCTAGTTTAAATTCATTGATTTCCTATTGAGTAGTTGATTCACATTATATCAAACAGGTGCGGGTAATGTGTGCAATGATTGTGCATATGACAGGTCACAGGAGAACGTGGGATTCAAGCTAGCTACACAACTTTGCACAAGCAGCCCACGGGGCTAAGTCCTAGCCGTGTTTATTATATGAGGCCTTAGTATTAGATTTTATTGTTTTGGGCACCATGAGTGACCCTCATTTGTAATGTAATATGTCTTGTATTATTAATCTTGCTTAGGGTGTTTAGTTGTGTTGTAAACTTGTTTTGGGGAATTAATGGCCCCACTTACATTAAGTTTTGAGTTTGTATAATGATGTAGTTAATCAAAAGGGATTAGGGTCACATGTGAACCCTTGGGTGGGCCCCACACCCTCTACCCTTGTGCCCAAGTGTAACAAACCCGAAATTCAGATATTTTATGCATTTTTAGGGACCCCTTTTTAGTTTAGGAGTTCCTTAGCATGATAATGGGCCCTTGGGCCCTACCTAATAGGTAGGGGGCTTATTTCCAAGGCTTAGAGGGAGTTTCCCTCCCATTTTGCCTTACTTTGGTCACATCCATGTAAGGTGGATGGGTAAGTGTGTTTTGTTAAAAGTTACACAAGTTTGTTTTGTTATCATTTTGGGTAATTTGGGAGAAGAGGGTTAAAATCTATTTTAACCTTTCTCTCTTTTATCTTGGGAATATTTGACCTTGAGGGAAGAGAGGGGTGACACATGTCACCCCCTCATTTGAGAGGATTTTTGCTTTCTTGTTGTTTACTTGATTTTTCTCCATCCATCATATGGCATGATGGACTTTTGGAGTTTGTGGGGATATAAAGTTTGGTTAAGAATGCACCACAAAATATACAAAATTACTTCATCAATTATGCATAGAAGAGTTACAATAATATAGGAGAGGTAGCTCCTATATCTAAGGAAAACCTCCTCCACAAATATCTCACCTAACTCCTATATACGAGTGTGGTTACAACCACCATAATTCACGTATAATCACTTTATAATAACATTATTGTTATAAAACAATAATATAACAACCTAGCCATAATATTCATCACATCATAAATATCATCTAGTAAATACTCATGTAAATATTAATTTCCTAACATTCCCCCCCTTAATGTTTACATGGTACAACATATCTCGTTCACCGATCAGAGCCTCGCCACCTCTGTGTGCTCATGATCAACTCCTCAACTGTGCAGCATTGGGCTTGCACAAAACTCGTACATGTGCCAACGCACATTTCTTCCACTGATGGTTTTCTCCGGCTTCTACCAACAACCTTACCCAATTGGTTTTGCAGTGTACCAATAACCTTTCACACTTGGTTTTGCAGATCACCAAAACCTTACACAATTGGTTTTACAAGTTTACCAAAACCTTACACAATTGGTTTTTACAGTTTACCAAAACCTTACATCATGATTTGCTACAATACTTTTGATCAATATTATACAATGTCACTACAAAAGGGAATCATGTAGGAAATACTGCTTTCAAAACTGAACAATAAAACATAATGGAAATGGAACAATGAGACCATGTTCCCCCCCTCATTGTGAACATTTCACTTATTCAATCAAGAACACTGAAATCATACTGCACACAACAAACTGCAATTCAGAAATGAAAGAACACTTACACACACACTATCACCACAACTTCATGTGGCCCCGTCGTTGGTGACTGACGAGAGGTCGTTGAATGACCTCCATCCTCCTGTGCCTCCGTCCTCCAAAGTTTCATGTTGCTAACTCAGCAGGATGTGAACATGAAGCACATTTGTTTCCACATTGATCTTATTCTTTTCTTCCCTCCCGCAATGTGAAACACTTTATTTTTCCGGACGTCGGGTAACACCGAAAATGCGTCCATAAGGCAATTTTTTTTTAATTTTCGGACTTTTACAATTAGACGACTCAACTCTTGATAACAACTAAAAAATCCTAAAATCACCTATATGACATTGAAGGACAATAACACTAAATTGACACAATGACTCAAAATTTATAATGACCTCTTCACCTTCCAAAATACGACTCTTGAATACAATTTTATGACGACATTATTATTGCGTTGACATATGAAAAATGATGAGTGATAATATTCAAATATTTAAAAAGTAATCACACATTACTTTTTACTATAGACTTATCTCGATGAAGAACTATGATACACTATACTAACACCCAAAACCTATATGGATCTATAGACAACTTTTATTTTTAATAAGACGATGATAAAACTTGAAGTAATTCTACCCAAATGAAATAATAAAAAATGTACAAAGCATGTAACCCGAGGTTGTGACAGGGAAGGAGGTATTTGATGTCCTTTTGAATGTAATAAAGAGCTTAGAATGAAATAGACTGTCAAACACGTAGCTAGAAATAATTTGAGCGATGTTTTTAGCAGACTCCAGATGCAAATCTCTTCTCTAATCCTTGTCAATGGCGCACAAGTTTTGGTGGCTGCCTCTCAAAGCCCAACGCTTCCTTGGACACACTGAAATTACTTGAAGATATATAACGCCTTCACAATGAAGAGCCTCACAAATGTCCTCCTTTTGAGTTTGACAATACAAGAATGGAGTAGGACGTGCTAGATGCCAAGGGCAGAGAAAAGGATTTTTATCAAATCAATGACTGAGACGCCGTAATAAACAATCCAATATTCTTGTTATATACCAGATCCTTCCCAAATATCAGAACTGGACAAAACATTCAATGTAGAAACCAAATCTCGTGAGCCAATATATCAATATAATACTCATGCAGAGATTCGATAAATCAGACCAAGATTTTTGAACCGTGTGAAAGCCGCTATTTGAAGAGAAAACGTGCTGGGTCTGTCAAGAATCATTCTGTCCTTAAATGATCATTCTGGCCGCTAAGAAATTTTTAACGTCAATCCAAAGAAAAATAAATAAAATAAATGCAAAGACAGATATATAAATTCAATATATCTCCTTGTGAATAATTGTTTCGTTGAATAATAATAGCATATATTTGATTACAAAATTCTCTCCAGATATTTTGCCTCTCTCCAACAGTGTCGTAATGATCAAACGGATTCTAATGCTGAAATTAAATGATTGAACTGGCAGTCCTCAATGAAATGTAAGATGCCTGTAGAAATCGTGCCTCTCCTATACGCCAATCGTGTTAGCAATTGTACTCAGAAGTATATACGTTTAAACGAATTACAAAAAAATTGTGCTCTCTGTCTGCTAATAGAACAAAACACCATGAATGAACAATCTATTGTCTGTATGTCCCGGATGGTGAGAGATGTGTGTAGAAGACTAGTACCGATTCAAATGGTAGTCTGTATCTATTATTTCAGAACTTCAAAACTTTAATCAATACACTAATAACTCAAACTACAAACTTTATTCTTCACTCAAACGTGATCTCTCATTATCAGGGCAACCAAAAATTTGGAGAAGCCCTTCAATATCTTTAACACTCCATGAAGCAATCCTCTCTAATTTCTGTCAGCAGATTCACCTGCTCTGATACCAAATATAAAGTTTGGTTAAGAATGCACCACAGAATATACAAAATTACTCCATCAATTATGCATAGAAGAGTTACAATAATATAGGAGAGGTAGCCCCTATATCTAAGGAAAACCTCCTCCACAAATATCTCACCTAACTCCTATATACGAGTGTGGTTACAACCACCACAATTCACGTATAATCACTTTATAATAACATTATTGTTATAAAAATAATATAACAACCTAGCCATAATAATCATCACATCATAAATATCATCTAGTAAATACTCATGTAAATATTAATTTCCTAACAAGGGAAGAGAGAGGGATTTTTCCCTCTCAATCCTAATGGCTTGATGGCCAAGCCTTGTAGGATTTATGTTACTCCCCTCAAATGGTTTGAGGTGGGGAAGGTGGCTCATATGGCTTGAACCTCCTTCCCCATTCTTGGTGAGGAAACCCCTTTGGGGTTTGAAAATCCTTCCAAGAAGGATTTGGTGAAAGGGTGGAGAAATAAGAAGGATTTGAATGACTTTGGAGGAATAAGGAGGGTGTGGAGTTCTTGGTTTTGTGCAACCAATGTTGGTTACCATTTTTGGCATTTAGAGAACTCCTTTCTTCTCTTCCCCATTTTAGAGGTAGAACATGGTTTCTCCTCTTTTTCATCTTTGTAAAATTGGTGTTTTGTTTTAATATTTGTATTGCCTTTATGTGAATGTAATGTTGTTTGTACTCCTTACACTTGTGAAAAGTTATGGATAGTAGCCCTCTTTCCCATGGGTTTGGGGGAGGCTAGCATGCCTTCCAACCTTGGAAAGGCATGTGATGATGCCTACAGGTTGGGTAGTTAAACAAGCTCTTTTTCTCCTTTTGTTGGATTCATGGAAGCTTTTGAAATTGTAGCTCAAGTGGAAGATAGTTAGAGTTGATTATCATCTTGGTTTTCGTACGTGCCTGAATTGTAGTGTCTTGCACCGCCAAACAATATAACATGTGCCCCAATGATGATATAGGTCTCCTCGCAAGGTGTTCAGGATTCGGAAAAGCTCTCCAAGAATGCGTTAACATCCTGCATGTCCCACTTAGCCCCTATGTGCTTTGATTTTTCCTTCCCCCTCTTTTCCTTTTCTTTTTGGTCTTCAGTGAAGAAACCACCACCCCGACTAGGTGGTGGTCTCATGACCGCCACCCGGTCGGGCGGAGGTCCTATAACCCCACCCCGATCAAGGCGGTGGTCCTTCAAGAATTTTCCGAATGCTCTTTTAACGCGACTCATGTAAAAATTCAACATTTACCAGCTTATTTTCACCACCTTTGCTTATATTTATGATTCTCGGTTCCCCGGAATAGTGTTTTTACATTGTTTATGGTTTAAGACATCAATTTGGTTTTCACCTTTGGGTAAATGGGATTCTATAAATAGCTGGCTTGTGCTCAAGCAAATGGCCCCTCAAATTTGCCTCTGAATTTCTCATTTCAATAGCTTAGCCTTTCAATTTTTCTTAGGATTCATAGTTTCATTTTTTGTATGCATGGTTAGTATTGTTTAGCTGTCAGAAAGCCACATATTCTCCTTGTGCAAGTGCTATAATTATTTCATCCAATCAATTGGAGTAGGATAGTTTGATTTTCAATAGGAATCCATTAAAGTTGTGGGTTTTATTCATCAAATAAGATAGTTTCAGGTTCTGGACGTGTTATGTTGCATGACTCGTAATAAATCCCGCTAGGAATTACATAAGCCAAGCTCTATACTCTTGCACTATCCCTCTCCTACTCGCATTGTATTCAATCTGTATCCTAAACTGCCATTGTTCCAATATCTACTTCTGTTGATGCTAGCATTACACATTTTTTTGGGTCCACATGAGCACGAAGGAACGAGGAGATCACACTGAGGGGAAAAAGTCACACACCATCAGATTCGTTATTGTTCTGCAAAATCCAAGTTCAAGCTTTCAAAGTTCTAGTTAAAGCATATAAAATAAAGTAGTCAATCATTTCATTTCAGTTAATTTCACTTTCGATATTGCCAGGAAAACTGTGGGGATTGATAGTTTCTGAGAAAATATGATTCACTCCTCACTTCTGAGGTAGGATCGAGAGTCTTTCAAATAGAGTAGATCAGTTATCAAGTTATTTAGAATAGATCTACAAACTACACAGACAAGTAGCTATACTCGGTTTCTTTGTTTGTTTTAATTGCATTATTAGTTTAATTGTCAATTTTAGATATATTAGATAATTTCTCTTAAAAATTTGTTCAGTAGTTTATCAATAAATATCAAACTTAGGAATATACGTAGATATATCTTGCATAGTTAATTTATTCTATCATTAGTTAGCTTTATATCATTTTCTTTTGTATGACAATCACGGGACCTAGAGAGCCCAGAGAATACATATTCGAGCCAATCATGCCTCAACCCAATCTTGTCATAGCAATAACTGACATAGATCAGAATCTTAGAATCCAAGTCTTCCGAACAATAGCAGACTTACAATAGATCAGCTCATAGTTAAGAGGGTTAAACATAGAAGATGACCAAGCGCACACATTTTGGTCAAACCAACCAAACTACAAATTACCCTGAACAAATATCCGCATGACTATAGAAGGGCTTGAAAGAGAATAAATGTTCGGTTGTGATCCTTTGGTCCCACAGCCAAACGTAGGAGACACTCTCATGGACATAGATACTAGCTTAAGAATTCAGGTTGTCATAACACCTGTAAGGTACTCTGAGAAGATCGCACAACTATTCATTCTGAATATAGAGGCCGAGAAGGCATATGACTACTGGATATTAGGAATTAGAGAGTGAACCCTTGTATGACCATAGCAAGTCCACAACAACCACGAATCTATGGTTGTGAACCACAAATCCCACAACCCAACGAGTCTACAAGTCAATCTAACATTGACACTGGCTTACGCACATTAATATTTAGATCCAATCCACTTCTTCCTATCATCATCACACAGTTATCCTTGTTAGAAGTAGCAAGCTAACAAAGCTAAGGGAGTTTGTACTAGACCATAGAATCACCTATAGAGTCCACTATATCCATCATCCATCTTATGACCCTATCTGGAGATATACATGAAACAATCCTGGTCATTTTCCATGTATCCCACAACCCATAGATCAAATCACGCCAGAGATCGATATTGATTGGATCCTTCGAGCATTCATCCTTGCCAATCGATCTATCACACCAATTCAGGTTAGGAGGGCCTTCTTTGCCTTAGATTTACAGATTCCACTAGTGTGCGTCGAAGACATAAGATTGCCTAACTAGTTTGTCTACACCCCACACGTATTCCATCCCCACGGCTATCTCGGCACGACCTCGGGAGGTCGGGTGTGAGGAAGAGTTACTTGTAGATTCCCATGCTCACTTGTCACTTTTCCATCATACAAAATTGGTGAACCCGACGTGAAACAAACAACTGTTTCACCTTCTATACCTCATTAGCCTTCACATCAGCTTCACCAACAAAATTGGTGAACCCGACGTGAAACAAACAACTGTTTCACCTTCTATACCTCATTAGCCTTCACATCAGCTTCACCAACAAAATTGGTGAACCCGACGTGAACAAACAAGCGTTTTCATCTTTTCCACCTCATCAGCCTTTGCATCAGCTTCACCAACAAAATTGGTGAACTTGGAACAATTGCTTCACTCTCAACTTTTCTCTTTTAGTGTTTCGTCTTCTTTCATCCACCTTCGCTCCTTCCCATTATTCTACGGGTATTCATATACCCCCGAATATGTCAGGATTCAATGCGTATGGCAGACCTCTCCTAGGTCTTGAGGCATACTACGCTCAACTGAATAGACAGTCATCACCCTCGCTCTTAGTATGGGGTGAAAACTATTCAACTAACCAATTATCAACACAAACTCCACCTCCAAGGACTAGATATAGCTCATCTTTCCAAATAGAGGAGTTGGATCAGCTCGCTCAAACGCAACAAACAGAGCCTTCAGGCTCAAACAATATGACGTTCACAAGAGAATCTGGTTCATCTCCTCAGGTGCTGCTTAGACCACAAATTAGTAGACAATCAGACCCATACCTAGTTTTAGATGATGAGCATTCAGTGTGTTATGCTAGGAATGAACAACGCTCTTAGAGTATGTACCCACCTATAGGAAGTTTACAAACACAACTTGAGGTCTCTTTTCAAGAAAATACCTCCATGCCACTACATATAGGAAATGCCCTTGGGGAAACTTGGTAGGGAAACGATCAGTTCATAGTGGGGTATCACATGCCTATACAACATCAAGATATACAACAAATGCCACTAAGGCAAAATACCGTGACTTCACCGAATGAAGTCATTTCGACTTTAGTAGAAAAGTTAGGGGTTAGAACTTGCTCAAGCAAATCACAATTCTCAATTCATGCAGGTAGGAAATTCCAATCCTCCACACCATCCTAGCCAAGTAGACCTCCTCATAGGAATAGGCACGTTAGGCATGACTCCCCAGTATTCAAAACAAACGCCAACTAGAACTACCATTTCTAACACCGTTCCAGTACCTCCCGGTCTAGTACAAAATAATCCATTCCTAGACAATACCCCTTCATACTTAAACATGTACTCCAAATCACCACAAGGAGATATGTTCTCCTCTCCCGCATGTTTTCTCAACCACGGGGTTTCCTTATGCCCCTACCAATGCATATGCTATGCCATATCAATAACCCATTCCACCTCCGCCCCGCAAAGGCACCATCAATGGTCGAAACCTACGCAATAGGAACTTACTCAGAGTATTTGAAAGAGCCCTTAGACTTCACCATACGAAGCATCATGCTTCTAAGACCTCTTCCCAATTTACCCAAATACAAAGGGGAGGGAGACCCAAACGCACATATCAAGGCCTATGCCATAGCCATTCGAGAACTGCTCCCTTGGGATGGGGTTGTTGCTAAAATATTCCCCAAAACCTTGGAGGGCATCGCCCTCGATTGGTATTATAGAATACCTGAGGCTTCCATCCATTCATTTAAACAACTTGTTTCAGAGTTCATTAAGGTGCTTGACATGAAAAAACTGTTGAGAATAGGGATCAGGGAATTCTTGCACATTAAGCAAGAACACAATGAATCTGTCGCTCATTTCATCCAGAGATGGCGTACAGTCCTTTATTCTTTGGCCAGTGCTCCAAACATGGACCAAATGGAACTATGTAATTTATTCCTTCATTCTCTCAAAGCAAAGAAATGAAGGAAGAAGTCCAAAATTTCCCACTAAGGACTTACGATAAAGTACTTGAGAGCGCTCTTCAAATAGATCAAGCTGGTAATAGATAGTGGTTAAAACGTATGGAACAAACGGGAGGTTAATCACCCCAACCAGAATGCTACGACTTATCCCTCTACCACAAATGTCAATCAAGGACCTAAAATCCTTAAC
Source organism: Taxus wallichiana var. yunnanensis (assembly GCA_018340775.1). Classification (NCBI taxonomy): domain Eukaryota; kingdom Viridiplantae; phylum Streptophyta; class Pinopsida; order Cupressales; family Taxaceae; genus Taxus; species Taxus wallichiana. The sequence continues at coordinate 535,494,172 of CM031236.1, forward strand.
AAAAACTATGGAGTGACAATCGATGGAGTACTCGATCAAGGCTAAAAAGATAAATTTTGTGAATACTCCACCACTAACGAACAACCAACGAAACAACTTTACCCCAACAATCAATGCAGTGGATTTTAATCATCCACAACAAAAACAACAACGGCGAAACCCTACATAGGGTCCAAGCCAAAACTCAACTAGATATCAAAACCAAAACCAAAACCAAAAACAACAAATGCAAAACTTTAATCCTAATAGGCAACGGTTTGATCAGAGTTTTGGGCCACAATATGCACCAAACCAACAAACTAGGAATTACAATCCTAACTCGTATTGTGGTTTCCACAAGATTCAAGGCCATGACACTAGAATGTGCCGTGATTACAATAAGTTCATGTAACATCTGCCAGAATAACAAAGACAACTTTTCATAGATATGTTCTTAGCAGATCCTGCATCACCGGCGCCAAATACTTTTACAAGGGTAATTTCCCCTCAAAATGCTCCCCTCAAGATCTTCAACGATCCACTCCCAAATCACAATAACAATAACAACAAATTAAATCCAAATGGGACGAATAAGGGCATAATGACAGGAAACAATGATCATGAAGCCTCGACTTCACTAAATCCATTAGTTGCACCACAATTAGGAAGTCAGCCACGACCCAAGATAGTCGGTTTAGTGGAGTTAGACACCGAACTACCCATGGAAGCTGTAACAAGGACATGAGAGTATTCCTCTCAGCCAAGTCCAAGTTACCCGCCAGAGACAGATAACATCCAACAAATATTAGTAAAACCCGTAGGTGCCTATGATTTAATTAGTGATCTAACAAAAACCTTCTCGCACATTTCTTTTTTGGACTTACTGAAGAACTCTCCTGCCCATAGGGCTGCTCTTTTAGAGGCATTAGGTTTAGGTCATTTAATTAACATCACTCCACCTCCCGAAACACAGGTAAACCATATAGACTTTGATATCCACCCTCCGGGGCAGCCGGATAGGGATACTGAGTTTATATTCGAAATAAAAAAATGCCAATAGACGTTGAGATTGCACGCAGAGGTGATCCGGCCCTACATTTGCAAGTTTGGATTTATAACAATTACATTAAACGCAATGGTTGACGATGGGGCAGCAGTTAACATAGTCCCCTTCTCCTTCCTTCAAAAGCTAGGGTATGGAGAAATGAATTGTTCCACGACTCGAAATACACTAAGAGAATATGATAGCCTTAAAGCCACATCGATTAGAACTATAATACTACCGGTCACCTTAGGACCCAAAACAATCATGACTGAGTTTTATATCATAGATCAGGAAACCAACTATAATATGATCCTTGGCCGACCGTGGATACATCGTATGAAGGCAATTCCTTCTACATTATTTCAAGAAGTAAGATTCTTACGCTTAGGAAAGATATTCGTAGCCAAAGGCAATCCAAAACCATTCAATATACACCTAGCTGACTTAAACAAAAGACCAAGTGTTCACTCGGACTTTGAACTCCCAACAAACCAACTTAATAAACCCACCGACGCAAAACCGGAGAAAAGTTAGTACCTACAATGACCAGATATTGAGACTATGAGCCTAATCAAGACTATCCCAGCCCTCAAGGATGAGGCTAACATTGTAGAAATAGTATCGTTAGGAACTACTGAAAAATTGTCGAATTATTAGAACAGGATCTACCGATGTTCCTACCATTTGATTTTGTAGGCATGGGATATACCGTAGGTGTTGGTTCTCTTCCAGCAGAGGATCTCTGAATGGTGGAAGTAACCAAAGAAGAAGACATTAACACAAAAAATATCCCAACGTCCATATTCCCAGCTAAATATTGGACTCTCCATTTCGATGGAGCTAGATGTCGTTACGGAGCTGGGGCAGGTGTAATCTTTACTTCTCCCGAGGGAAAGATCCTACCATTTACCTTTAAACTAAATTTTGAATGTACAAACAATGGCGCTAAGTACAAAGCCCTCCTCCTTGGCCTCATCTTAGCTAAGAGGATCAGTTTTAATAACATCAGGGTATTAGGAGATTCATAATTGGTAGCAAACCAAGTCTCTAAGGTGTATGAAACCAAAGCTGAGCACTTACAACTCTACAAAACAGTTGTATTGGATTTGAGCAAAGAGTTTGACTTCATATCAATTGAAGCAATCCCACGAGAACAAAATATTCTTGCCGATTCTATAGCAACCTCAGTGTCATGCTTCACTCCAAACAGTGAGTTGGAAGATACCTATTTCATGGTATCCCTTCGTACTAAACCATTAGTGAAAAAAATGTCAAACCCTCTTTTAACGAACATAGCTGAGAACAAATCTACTATCCTAGACCACATTGATAGTGATAGAGCCACTCTAGATTACTTAAACACCTATGTAGCATTACATCTCACCCATCACGTGATAGATTTGTCCTTAATCCCACATTCATCTTCCTACTTCGGAAATCCCATGATAGAGCTTCCCCCACAAAAGGAACTCAGCATATACACAGTAGAAAATGGAGACGATCTGGAATTACCTCCAGCCCCGCCTGAGTTTGAAGAAGGTAACGTTCTTTAATCAAAGAAACAATTGATATTAACATCAGAACAGAGGATGAACCAAAGACCTTGAAACTAGGATCCTCTTCAACTCCAGCAAAAGTAGAAATACACACTCGAATCCTCAAGGAACATTAGAAGGCTTTTGCATTTAATTATAAAGAAATGACAGGGGTTGCACCACACATCGCGGTACATAACCTCGTCACTAAATCAGATGCAAAGCCGATTAAACAAAAATTGAGACCAATGAAACCCAAGGTAGCTCTCATGGTGAAGGAAGAGGTAATGAAACTCCTCCAAGTAGGATTCATCAAACCAGTTGATTACTCTCAGTGGGTATCTAATATCGTTCCCGTTCTCAAAAAGAATGGGAAGATACGCATCTGCATAGACTTCCGAGACATTAACAAGGCATGTCCTAAGGACGACTTCCCGTTACCATCCATAGACGTCATTGTTGACGCAAAGACAGATTTGAGCTTTTGTCTCTCATGGATGGATTCTCAGGATACAATCAAATCAGAATATCCGAACAAGACCAAGCCAAAACCACGTTAATATTTGCATTTAGAGAAACTAGATGTGAAGACATATTTCCTTCATGGTGATTTGGATGAATAAATTTCTATGGAGCAAAGCCGCTTGGGTATGAAGTCAAGGGTAAGGAGAAACTAGTGTGCAAGTTGAAAAAGAGCCTATATGGGCTCAAACAAGCTCTAAGGCAATGGTACATGAGGTTTGATAGTTTTATGCATGAGCATGGTTACTTGAGATGTGAATATGACCATTGTGTTTATTTCAAGAAGCTTGAAAATGGGAGCTATATTATTTTGTTACTATATATGGATGATATGCTTATTGCAGGATCTAGTATGCAGAAATTGGTGAGCTTAAGGGAAAGCTAGCTCACACATTTTCTATGAAGGATTTAGGAGCTGTAAAAAGAATCCTTGGCATGCAAATACATAGAGACAAGAAAAACAAGAAATTGTATTTGTCTCAAGAGGATTATATCTACAAGGTGTTAGAAAGGCTCAACATGCATAATGCAAATCCTGTTAGCACACCTAATTTGGACACTTCAAATTGAGAAAAGATCAGTTTCCTTCATCACATGAGGAGGTCAAATACATGACACGAGTGCCAGTTATACTTCAGCAGCTTTTGGAAGTCTCATGTACGCTATGGTTTGTACTTGAGACCATACATTACACAGGTAGTGGGAGTTGTGAGTAGATATATGGCTAATCTTATAACACCCTTAATTGTTGTTATTTTCCTCCCTTGGTATTAAAGTATTGTTATGTGAATTTCCTTATGAGGATATTTCCTTTTGATTCAGGAAATCCTGCTTGATATGGATATGTCTTTTCTGCTCTTGGGATCTTTGATTGAACTAGAATATGCCTGGATTCATTTTCTTTCATTTCTCGTGGATGAGTGCAATCTGATTTCAGGAGGATTGTAAGCTTATCTATCTTTATGACTCATCCTTGGATCAATTACATTGATCCAAGGAATGTTTTAAATATATTCAGGATGAAAAACCATGAATTAGCATTCTACGAATTATTAGTTCTGGCCTGAACTTAGAATTTATATGTTCTTTAATTCTCCTTCATATGAGAATACCATGTCTCTGTGGAAAGTTTCATTGGATTCTAGAATTGACCTCGTGCAGTCATTACAGAAACAATTTGGTTTTATAACTCCTTGGGGAGCCTATTGCTATGATGTTATGCCATTCGGTCTCAAGAACGTTAGTGCTACATACCAGCGGACAATGACATATATATTTCATGATCTTATTTAAAATATCATGGAATCCTACGTAGATGACTTTTTGGCCAAGGCCAGGAAGCGTTGTGATCACCCGAAAGTGCTCCACGTCATTCTTTCACGTCTAATAGAATACGGAGTCACATTAAATCCAGAAAAATGTGTATTTGGTGTGATAGGAGGGAAACTCCTGGGTTACATTATATCGTCACGAGGGATTGATATTGACCTAGCCAAAATCTAGGTTGTTATCAAAATGAGCCCACCTTCGGATGAATCTGGAATTAGGTCATTTCTCAGAAAACTCGGTGCAATCTGAAGATTCATCCCAGATTTAATCTTTTCATTCATCCAATCAACAATCTACTCAAGAAAGATTATAGTATCGATTGGACTAAAGACTACAAATGAAGCTTTCGAAGCAGTTAAGAATTTCTTGTTATCACCACCTACGCTAATGCCTCCTAGGCCGGACCACTCGTTAATCTTATATTCGCGAGCTACCAATGTCTCGCTAGCCGTATCTTTGGCTCAAGAAGACGATGGAAAGAGAGAACACGCGATAGTCTTCACAACCAAATGCTTTAGACATTAGACATTACATGTTATACATAGGCAAAACAAGAATGCCTTGCCATAGTCTTCACAACCAAACGCTTAAGACATTACATGCTAAATCAAGAAACAATGGTCATTGTAAAAATAGACCATTTACGAACTTTCCTCACACAAGGGTCCTTGTCTAATAAGGTTGGACACTTTATAACCTTAATGGGTGAATTCGAATTAAATTTTGTAAATTAGAAGTTCGTTAAGGGAAAAATCATTGCAGATTGGTTAGCTGATAACCCACTAGATGGAGGCGATCTAGTAGATCTGGAATTTCCCGATGAATGCATATACTACATCGAAACCAGACCTCCTATCTCTGAGTGTCCTTGGTATACTAATATTATTAATTATATCATGGACCATATGTATCCAGAAGGTGCTACACCACAACAAATAAGGTGGTTACGCATTATCGTAGCTAAATACGTCATTATAGAACAAGTGCTCTATCATAAGGTGTTCGATGGAATGTTTCTAAGATGTGTGTCGACACGAGAAGAATCCAAGAAGATTCTCCATGAATCTCACAAAGTGGAATATGTGGAGGCCACTTCGGTGGTCATGCAACCACTCATAAAATACATCGGATGGGCTATTGCTAGCCCACTCTAGAACACGATGTAGAAAATTTTGTACGTAGGTGTCATAAATGCCAAGAATTCTCCCACAAGATTCACATGTCGGCACAAGCTCTACAACCAATCGCTACTCCATGGCCCTTTTCTACGTGGGGCCTAGATTTGATAGGAAAATTCTCTCCCTCATCTATAGATGGCCATAACTTCATAATCACGGCCACCGAGTATTTTACCAAGTGGGTAGAGGCTATGCCTCTTACTATTGTACCGGGTTCTGTAATCGCCAAGTTCATTTTGAACCAAATCATTTGTAGGTATGGTGTCTCACAAATCATTATCTCAGATAATGGGACTTCTTTTAAGAATGAAGAAGTTCGTGAATTGTGCAATAAATTTAAAATAAGCCATCATACAGCCTCCCTGTATTACCCTCAAGCCAACGGGCAAGCTGAAGCGATAAACAAAACATTAAAATCCATTCTTCTTAAAACGGTGAAAGAAAACAAATGAGATTGGCATTTGAAGTTATATCCGGCCTTGTGGGCCCACTGAACCTCAATAATAACACCAACAGGAGCAACTCCTTTCTCATTGGTATTCGGGGCAAAAGTAGTTCTCCCGCTTGAGGTTGAAATACCTAGTCTCCGTATCTCACTACAAGGGATTTTGGATGAAGAAGCTTATAAAGAAGCACGTCTCTCCCAACTAGAAATCCTAGATGAAGCCAGGTTAGACGCTGAACAGTGACATAGAATCTATGTTGACTGGATGTACTGGTAGTATAACAAGAAGGTCTATGAATGAGATATATATATGAAGGAGATCTGGTTCTAAGGCTAGGCACCGGATCGATAAAAAGGACCGATGAAGGAAGGAAATTCGCCCCGATGGATGGTTGGGCCCATACCGAGTCACGAAAGACTATGGAAATGGTGCATATCTCTTATGTACACTAGAAGGTGAGGAATTTGGTGAAACAGTCAATTCCCTACACCTTAAATGATTCTATGCATAAGCGACCAGCACTATTTGTATAATTATATCTACATTGCATCTTCATATAGTTAGGATCATTTTTTTTGCTTGTTTCGTATAATTTTGTGATCAAGGAACTCATTCTCAAAGCAATTCATTACAAACTTCTGATGGTATTGGCATAAACACTCTAATCATACTTCTTCATTTTATAACGTCATCACCTGCTTCGGAATCATTTCATCAAATAAAGCTAGATATGAAAAAGTCTTAATGGTAACCATACCAAGATCTGCGGGCTTGTTCTCACTTTTGGTTTCTTCCTAGGATAGGTGTCTTGCCTATGGTCTATTCTAGAAGCTTCATCGTGTCACATCTATCCCGTATGTATATCTCTTTGGAAGTAAGAACATACTGACATTTTTCTCAAACAAACAAGTCAAATATAGATCAAACAGAAAATTTTATTTTTACACATTTCCTTGCCCTACCAACCTTTGGTGATGAGCTTGTGTCTCTTACTAGTGACGTAGGGTTGGGAAAGGATGGAAATGCCCTTACTCGCCTACACCTTGTCCATGGTGATAAGCCCATGCTTCTGACTAGTAGCATGGGACAAGGTATAGGGGGTCCTCTTGACAATAAACGTTGAAGGCAGTCAGCAACCAATTCAAATGAACCTTTGAAATCTTGAGTCAAAAAAATGAATCAGATGTCCAAAATTCCAAGAGAGTTCAAAACCTTGAAACCCAAATTTTGTCTACCATGTGGCCATCTACGGATCTAAGTCTAGATAAACCACAAAGCAAGTTGCATTCCAAACTATGGAGTCACTCGAGTAGAGTAGGCTTGTAGCATCCTAATTTGGTTCCACCAAAGCTTTTTCTATCTCTCATCACTACCATTTCAACACATTTCATAACTTGTGCCCTTTCTAGCTCTCGGTGATGAGCCCTCACATCTTACTAGTTGTGTGGAGTTAGGAGTGGGGCAAGTTTATCTACTCATCATACTAGTTTATCATCACATTTTGTCAAAACAAATATGAAGTACCAAAAATTGCTTATAGAAACTAAAGTTCAAAATCACATTGTGTCTACATTATCATATATCAGCATCATGAAATACAAAAAGAAAGTAAACAATTGTATCATTTGTTCTCCATTGCATACATTCTGAGAGGCATATAAAAACAACATTATAATTTACATATGAAAGCAAATCACAAGAACATTGATACCAAGCATCTGATAAAAAAGAATATATATATATATATAAATGATCAAATTCCTGTACAATGCCATCATGCACTAAGCATGGTCAAAACACTCAAAGAGCCTGGGAAATACAAATATATCATATAGACAATCCAAGAGAGCCAAATGGTTTCTCAACCCCTATGAGATCCCTCTGAGGGTGCATGCCCACGTCTAGGAACGGCCACGCCGCTCCGAGTGCACGGAGGGCTCATGGTCCCGAGGAGTAGCTGCAGCCTCACCATGAGAGTGACTCCTCATCAGGTGCTTTTTTGTCCTGTACCCTACCAGCTCGGTACAGAGGGAAGTCACCATCCTGGCCACATGCAGACAGGGGCAAAGATGTCGGTATACCTACTCGAGCATCGAAGGCTCCCCTGCATCCACAAACAGCTCCGCACAGGTCTTCTCCATAGGGATCATCAGGGTATCAGTGCATACCCGGTGAATCAGATCTCGCCACTCATCAGCAGTCTCTGCAAGTAAAGGAGAAAAGCCAATTAGAAATAATCAAGAGATAAAAAATGTAAACAAAAGGAGAGATAGCAACTAAGGCAATCCTAACTAGAAACAAACATTAAAAGGAAGGATGATAACTCACTCAGATCTCTAGGCCTCCAAGATGGATCTCTAGGATCGGCACCTGCCACAGATGTCACCGCTGACTGGTGCACTCCTCCTGTGGCTGGGGCAACATATCATCCTGCTACGGACTCATCCTCTCCACCAAGGCCCTGAGAGAGTAGCTCCTGCAAACCGAGTCACCGTCTTCACACTCGCTCACCCTCTCTACCTGTAAGATATCCTGAGTGTCATGCCACTCAGGATCATTCTCCTCCTCTCTGCCCGACTCGCTGACCTCAACCTCGGTCTCCTCCTTCGTCTCCCCCTTGTGAACTCCTCGGACTCAGAGTCTATGTCAATGGCATCGTCACTGCTATGGGCGGGACCGGCAGTAATCTGAAGTAAGGGTGCCTGAGGAGCACCGGCTCTCCCTCAAGCTTCGTACTACCCGCCTAGCTGCAATAGGGACACCAGGAGTAACAATTGTCCAACCCCGGCCTCTAGGACCTCCCCTGGCCTCTCGAACTAATCTATATACTGGCACCACCGGGGGAAGCATACCCACATAAGGCAGGCCAAACTGCTGAGGCACACGACCAAAAGGATGTATCTCCACCCTCCCCATCCTATCAACAAGCTGCCCTGTGGTGGAGCAAGAAATCAAAGTAAGAGCCTCCTCACACCATAAACCTGCCATGGCCTGATAAGGTGTGGCCTCCATGTCATCAGTGGTCAGGGAGGTGATTGGCTGGTGAGGTGCTCTGAGCACCGACATGTCTATCCATCTAGCTTCCCTCATAGCTCCAGGATCTGCCACCTCTACACCTCTACCATAGGAGATGAAACGCTCGTAGACCCATCTCATAACCAGGGTCGGATGGCTCAATGACTGCCCCTATAAATGAACCACCCAGTATAAATCATGATAGGTGGTCCCAAGCATGTCAGCTCCCCAGGCATAAATCCGGCCATGTCCCTCAATTTGTGCAATGATGGGGGACCAGCAATAAAGTAAGGTGTCTCCTCCCTTATCCTCAATCAATCTCAAGGAAAGGATCCCCATAATGGCCTGGTGAATCAAGGGGATAGGCAAGCTAGGGATAGACCAGACCCTCACCCCCTTCTTCGAGCCAATGGAGATAACTGCATCTCCCATATATGACGCCCATTGTGCTATCTAAGCCCATGACCCTGATGTCTCAAGAGTGAGCCGTCTCCGATAATCGGGACCCCCAGTGATACGGTAAACGTCCTCCAAAGTAATGGTCCACTCACCTGGACCCCTAGTAATCGGAAAGTGTTCCGATCAGCATCCCAATATGAAAATAAGTCACAAAGTATGTGACTAGATGGTGCAACATGTGGGACCCGTGATATGTGCAGTATACCAGCCCTCTGAAGAGTGTCCTGCTCATCCTAAGAAAGGGCATCTAATACTGTTAGGAGCCAATCACACTCTCTCTCTCGGCTCCATCGAATATACTCCTCCTTCGCCTGCATACACCCAAAAACACACAAAACAGAGCAAGTTAGTATCCAAATGACATTAGAAAAATCATGAAAACATATAAGAATGCTAAAAATGCAAAAATGAATTCAAATAAGTGTTATTTTTACATTCTGTGTAGGACCACCACCCTGAGCAGGGTGGCGGTTCCGTAATCACCGCCTTAAAGGTGGCGGTCTTGTAACCGCCGCCCGGGCTCAGTGGCGGCGTCGTGTCTGAAAACCCACAATTGTCATATACCCTAAAAATGGCTAAAAGGAAAAATAAAGACCATTTTGACTCAAACAGAGCCTACCTCAGTAGGTGCCCCCCTAGATAAACCTATTAAAACTGACATTTTCGAAAATAATCCCCGTGACAAAGATTTCACCATTTTAATATTTTAGGGGTAAAAACGGTAAATCGAGAAAAACTAACCTGTGATCTCGTGGGTCGGTGTTCCACTCGTGGAGGCATGATCACGATCTTGTCTCGAACATTTTGACTATACTCTCATGAGAAACCATCACCGTGGGTCCCAGAGCTCAAAATCAACCAAATCAACACGTGCAAATGAATAGGAAAATGGGCCCACTTTTACATATATAGCACCCTGACTTGTTTTAAATCCCCTTTTCGCAGGTTTGGAGCACCGAAGGAGGTAAGTTCTTATCCTCGCATAGATGGTAAGTCCTCATTTCATGTTATTTTGGTATTTATTATTCGATCTCTTTTGTCTATCTGCACTTGAGTCCTCTTTTCGTTTTGAAAGTAGCGGGAATTTCAGATGGCATCATTTCGACACACGGACGTGTCAGGTATAACTTCTAACTTCCCATTTCAAGGCCGCCATACTCGAACCCACCATTTTACGCCTCTTCATGGCTAAAACGCTTCTCCGAGGGGGCAATATGTACGTGCCCAAAATTATAGGGTACTACACCACCGGAACAACGTAACACATGCCCCAATGATGATACAAGTCTCCTCAAAAGGTGTTCGGGATCCGGAAAAGCTCTCCAAGTATGCGTTAACATCCCGCATGTCCCGCTTAGCCCCTGCGTGCTTTGATTTTTCCTTCCCCCTCTTTTCCTTTGCTTTTCGGTCTTCAGTGATGAAACCACCTCCCAGTCAGGAAGGCGGTCCTATAACCGCCGCCCTGCTCAGGGTGGTGGTCCTTCACGCATTTTCCAGAATGCTCTTTTAATGCGACTCATGTAAAAATTCAATGTTTACCAGCTTTTTTTCACCGCCTTTGCTTGTATTTATGATTCTAGTTCCCTGGAATAGTGTTTTTGCATTGTTTATGGTTTAAGAGATCAATTTGGTTTTCACCTTTGGGTAAATGGGATTCTATAAATAGCTAGCTTGTGCTCAAGAAAATGGCCCCTCAAATTTTCCTCTGAATTTCTCATTTCAATAGCTTAGCCTTTCAATTTTTCTTAGGATTCATAGTTTCATTTGTTGTATGCATGGTTAGTATTGTTTAGTTGTTAGAAAGCCACATATTCTCCTTGTGTAAGTGTTGTTATTATTTCATCCAATCAATTGGAGTAGGATAGTTTGATTTTCAATAGGAATCCATTAAAGTTGTAGGTTTTGTTCGTCAAATAAGATAGTTTCAGGTTCTAGAAGTTTTATGTTGCATGACTCGCAATAAATCCCGCTAGGAGTTGCATAAGCCAAGCTTTGTACTCTTGTGCTATCCCTCTCCTACTCGCATTATATTCAAGATGTATCATAAGCATTATTGTTCCAATATCTACTGCTGTTGATGCTAGCATTACATGCTTTTCTCGGGTCCACGTGAGCACAAAGGAACAAGGAGATCACACTGAGGGGAAAATCCACACACCATCGGATTCACTATTGTTCGCAAAATCTAGGTTCAAGCTTTCAAAGTTCTAGGTAAAGCATAAAAATAAAGTATTCAATCATTACATTTCGAGATAATTTCACTTTCGATATATCCAGGGAAGCTATGGGGATTGATAGTTTCTGAGAAACTATGATTCACTCCTCACTTCTGAGGTAGGATCGAGAGTCTTTCAAATATAGTAGATCGGTTATCAGGTTATTTAGAATAGATCCACAAACTGCACTGACAAGTAGCTATACTCGGTTGCTTTGTTTGTTTTAATTGTGTTATTAGTTTAGTTTTCTGATTTCAGATATATTAGATAATTGCTCTTAAAAAATTTGTTCAGTAGTTTATCAATAAATATCAAACTTAGGAATATACGTAGATATATCTTGCATAGTTAATTTATTCTGTCATTAGCTAGCTTTATATCATTTTCTTTTGTATGACAATCACGGGACCTAGAGAGCCCAAAGAATACGTATTCGAGCCAATCGTTCCTCAACCCAATCTTGTCACAAAGAATAATCGACATAGATCAGAATCTTAGAATCCAAGTCCTCTGAACAACAACAAACGTACAACATATCAGCTCACAGTTACAAGGGTTAAACATAGAAGACGACCAAGCGCACATGTTTTGGTCAAACCAGCCAAACTACAGATTACCCTAAACAAATATTTGCATGACTATAGAAGGGCTTGAAAGAGAACAAACGTTCAGTTGTGATCCTTTGGTCCCATAGCCAGATGCAGGAGACACTCTCACGGACATATATACTAGCTTAAGAATTCAGGTTGCGGTAACACCTGTAAGGTACTCGAGAAGATCACACAACTGTTAATTCTAAATATAGAGTCTGAGAAGACATACGACTACTAGATATTAGGGATTAGAGAGTGAACCCTCGTATGACCATAGCAAGTCCACAACAACCACGAATCTACGGTTGTGACCCACAAATCCCACAACCCAACGAGTCAACAGGTCAATCTGACATTGACGTTAGCTTATGCACATTAATATTTAGATCCACTCCACTTCCACCTATCATCATCGCACATTTATCCTTGTTAGACGTAGCAGCTAACAAAGCTAAGGAGTTCTAGACTAGACCAGAGAATCGCCTATAGATTCCACTATATCCATCATCTATCTTATGACCCTGTCTGGAAATATACACAAAACAATCCCAGGTAATTTTCCACGTATCCCACAACCCATAGATTGAATCACACCAAAGCTCGATATTGATTGGAGCCTTCAAGCAGTCATCCTCACCTATTGATCTGTCACACCAATTTAGGTTAGGAGGGTCTTCTTTGCCTTAGATTCACAGATTCCACTAGTGCGCGTTGAAGACATAAGATTGCCTAGCTAGTTTGTCTACACCCCACACGTATTCCATCCCCACCGGCTGTCTCCCAAGACGACCTCGGGAGGTTGGACGCAAGGAAGAGTTACTTGTAGATTCCCATGCTCGCTTGTCATTTTTCCATCGTACATGCTTTTCTCTGTCTTCTTCCTCTCTTTAAAGGCATTACTCTCCTTGTAACTCTAAGGATATGGCTTTGTGGAAACTTGTACTTCTTGTTAAATCTTTATTTTGTAATGTGTACTCTTGTAAACTTGAGTCATTATTGATTTAGCAATCTCCCTCAAATCTTGCAAGAGGCTTGTAACTTATTTCTTGAGTAGTTATGTATTTTGTGAAAAATATTATATATTGAGTTTAAGTCTCTTGTAAATGAAATTTGGTAACAAAATGATTCATTTAAATAAGAACTTGTTGTAACTCTTATCTTTTGAATGAAAGTTGATTTATTGAATCTATCTTGTTATTCTTGTTATTGATCTCCTTCTTGTCAAATCTTTTAACATTTTTGAGTTGGAAATAAAACACCATTATTGGCATGCATGTACTCTTTAGTTTTTTTGAAATATTAGTGAATAGTATACAACTAGTTTTCTCTCTTTTCTTAATGTCAAATTAAGATGGATACACTAGTTAGATCACATTTGAACATTTCCTCTCCTTTGCTAAGTTGTAAACTTAATTCAAACCAGATTTTACTACTCATATAGTTGCATACTTAATTCAAACCAAATTTTATTCTTCATACAATTTCATATAGTTTTCAAACCAGATTTTTAATTTTCACAACTTGAAGTAAATGGTTTAATACTGTAAATAGTATATATATATATATTAGTCATATTTTATTTAACTATGAATTGCATATTTATATATTGAAATATATATTATGAAACATTAATTATATATATGAAACATTAATTTTATATATATATATATATATATATATATATATATATAAAATATATGTATATATTATATATATATATATATATATATATAACAATTTATATTTATAAACGTTTTAAATTATAAACAAAAATTTTTAAAAATATTAAAAAAATTAAACAAGACTTGAGGGAGGGCCAACCCCCCTCCTCCATCCATTGTGGCCACCCACCGCGCCCGCGGCCATCCCTTATCCCACCACTGCGCGCATTCACCGCCCTCCACGCTGCCCCCTCACCGCCCCTCTGCTCCTCCTTCCCCACCGCCGCGACCCCCACCTTGCTGCACCACCACCGCCATGACCTCCACCTCCATGCGGCTTCCAATCGACCCATGTTCCTCCTCCCATGCATCTACTCTCCCCTCACCTTCCACACTTTGTCCCTTCCAACACCCGCCGCCGCCCCACATGCACAACCCTCCCTTCCTCTCCCGATCCGCACCTCCCTTAAAAATATATATATATGTATCAAAAAAAAGAGGGAAAAGAAATATTTTTTTATTGTATTAATCTCTCAAACAAATAAAATATGGATTTAATCAAACTCCATAGCTCCTCCTCCACCTACAAATGACAAAAAAAAATGAGAAAAGGAATGGAAAAGAAAAGAAAATAACATAGAGAAATTTAGGGCTCTTTTAGGGCAGATTCAAAATCAATGGTCAAGATCATAATCAATCCTAGGGTCCTCCTTAAATCCTACCTTTCTTTAAGTCATGATATTTTAATGGGAATGTAAATTAACCTATATGGTGTGTGTGAGTAAATAAATAAACATAGGGGAAAATTAATAAAACTCAAATGTGGGGTGTAGAGAATTTAAGATGACCTTAGTAAACTCACACAAAATAATAATAATAATAATTAAATAACTAGGGCAATGAGTTATTTAATGTGTTGAGAAATTTAATTTAGTTAAAATAAACAATAATGGAGATAGTTTTAGGTTCGTATTAATTACTTTCAAAAAAATTCACACAAAAATTTTAGTCACATTTCGGTGCAGTTTCTGGTGTCCTGAGGTGGGGCATTACATTTAGTATATCGAGCGAGGTTTACACACGTGAACACTCTGAGTAATTAATTAACTAGTTAACGATATTTTTAATAACATTAAAGTAAATAAATAAATAAAAATAAATTGGTTTAAAAAAATTCCACAACCATTTAATTATAAGTTAATAACCTCTTCGCTCACCTTGTGCATGTACAGAAGGATGGCACCCAAGAGGCGACATTCGATTCACGGGTTTGGGACATGGTTCACCTACACCCGAACCACCAAGCACCCGAGTTAGGGCCTCAGATCTTAGAGGCTCTTCAGCAGTTGATCGTGTTGTGCAACAGCGTCTTCCACCACCACAGGAGGCGAGAGAGGAGGAGATTTTGTTAAGAGTCGAGGAGCTGATAGGCGAGGACGCACACTCATATCCACCGAGCACGATACCCCGAGGCGGGAGAGGTCACGTAGCCCTTCCATTCATCACGAGAGGGTAGCCTCGCATATGCTGTAGCCACTCACACAGTCTTGAGGGACCATTTGGGGATAGGCGACCCCACTCACCTATTGGTTTGCATCGCCAGGATCGAGATACAAAGCAATGTGATTAGAGATCTTCTTCACTTGTAGCCACCTACTTACACCGGCTCTACAGATGGCTTTGGGGTGGATTCATGGCTCCTTAGCTTGGATAGTTGCTTTGGCTTACACTCTTACGAGAGCAATGTCAAGGCAAGGTTTACCATACACCTCCTCCGAGACGCAGCAGGCATTTGGTGGAGGAATGAGGAGCGAAAGCTCCATTTAACTCAAGAGACAGTGACCTGGGAGTTATTTGAGGAGCGATTCAGGGCTCGCTATATGTCAAAGCATTTCATGTAAAAGAGGATCGATGAGTTTAATGACTTACTACAGGGATCTGGCATAGTAGCACAGTATGAGAGCAGGTTCTAGATCTTCTGCAGTATGTGGATTACCTGTAAGATGAGAAATTGTAGGTTAACAGGTTTATTAGGGGCCTTAATGTAGATATAGCAGGATTAATTAGGATGTTATCTCCTCCCATGCTTGAGAAGGTTGTTGAGAAGGCCTACTTAGTTGAGGAGAACAGGACCAAGGCACAGGAGCACCGAGAGAGAAATACGAGAAAATTTCAAGATAGGATACAGGCCTTTTAGAGTCAAATGTCACGGGGTACAGCACCACCCCCTAGAGGAGGATTCTGTCCTCCGCCGAAGCACGAGGCCCCACCACACCTGATAACGGATGCAAAGCATCATATCCACTAGCAGTAGAGTGCTAGATAGACTCAGAGCTTTCAGAGAGGTGGTACTAGAGGAGGTTTTGGTGGAGCCAGGAATCAGAGGCAGGGTACTCAGCAGGTATAGCTAGCTCACACACAGATCCGCTATGGTTGAACTGGCAAGATCGGTGCACCAGAATACAAGAGGGACCCCGTATTAGATGGGTACAAGAGGATGTTTTATTTGTGGGTCCCCTTATCACTATGTGCGTATGTACCCGTCACAAACCCAATACCATGGATACACAGAGAGCCTCTAGATCAGAGCAGACGGTGGGTGATGTGGGATGCACTCATCATGTTTATGCAGCGGTTGACAACCACCAGGCCGAGCATCAAGCCACAGTCATTGAGATGAAAGGTACTATCAGGGGTATTTTTGTCTCAGTACTTTTTGATTCAGGTGCTTCAGATTCTTTTGTATCACCTTCTATAGTGGACCAATGTGGGCTAGTGGTGGCTAGGCAACCAAATAGTTGGCAAGTTGAGTTGGCCTCTAGGGCCAAACTCATCGTGGACTCGTATGTGGAGAGTTGCATACTTGATTTGGGAGTCTTCTCCACTACACTTGACCTCTAAGTTATTCCTCTAGGATCCTATCAGGTAGTGTTGGGTATGGATTGGCTCGAGGCTCATCGGGCTAAGGTAGATTACAGAAATAAGGTCATTGAGTTTCAGGATGATCTTGGGAGTGTAGTTGTGATATCAGGGATGTAGAGGCCTATCTCTTTACGTATGATCTCGGCTAAGCAACTCAAGTGGAGCATGCATAAGGGATGTCAATTGTTTTGCTATCACCATCAGTGATCAATCAGAGAGCACTCCAAAGCATTCACCCTTAGATGATCATGTAGTTTTGAGGAGTATGCGACGTGTTTCAGGTGAGCTTAGAGGTTACCACCCCGCAGAGAGAGGTGTATTTTCACTATCGATTTAGTGCCAAGAGTCACACCAGTTTCTAGGGCACCCTATTGGATGATGAATCCAGAGCTTCATGAGCTCAAGATTTAATTAGAGGAGTTGTTAGAGAAGGGTCTCATTCATCCTAGTGTATCTCCTTGGGAGTGCCAGTCATATTTGTGAAAAGAAGGACGGTTCTCTCAGACTTTGTGTAGACTTCAAGCAACTCAACAAATTCACAATAAAGAACCATTATCCACTCCTCGGATTGATGACTTGTTTGATCAGATGCGGGGAGCTAGAGTGTTCTCCAAAATTGATCTCAAGTCAAGGTACCATCAGTTGCACATTTCATATGCATACATTCATAAGATAGTGTTTCGTACATGTTATGGGCATTATGAGTTCACAGTTGTCCCATTTGGTTTGACTAATGCCCATTACTGTCTTCATGAGCCTCATGAATGGAGTATTCAAGACCTTTCTAGATCGCTTTGTCTTAGTGTTCCTTGATGATATATTGATATATTCTCATTCGAGCGAGGAACATGAGGAGCATTTGAGACAAGTACTACAGGTTTTGAGAGAGCAGAAGTTGTATGTGAACTTGGAAAAATGTAGCTTCTTTCAGACAAAGATTTAGTACTTAGGTCATATCATATCGGAGAGGGTATCTCTGTAGATCCCTCTAAGATACAGAGCTATCATGGATTGGATAGCACCCACATTATTCACTAAGGTGAGAAGTTTTATGGGATTAGCAGGTTAGTACTACAGGTTTGTACAGGACTTTTCTAGGATTGTTCACCCTATTACTTCTCTTTAGAGAAAAGGGAATAAGTTTGATTGGTCAGAAAAGTGTGAGCAGGCCTTTCAGTTGCTTAAGGAAAGGTTAACCATGGCGCCCATCTTAGCAGTTCCAGACCCGACAGAGGATTTTTTGTTTGCACGGATGCATCACTAGAGGGTTTGGGAGTCGTTCTTATGTAGGAGCGTCGGGTGATTGCCTTTGAGTCATGTAAGCTCAAAGACTACAAACTTAACTATCCTACTCATGACTTGGAGCTTACAGCAATTTTTCATGCACTTGTGCGTTGGCGACACTTCCTTTTGGGTAGACCTTTCATTTTGAGGAAAGATCATCGTAGCTTGTAGCATATCTTCTCACAGCCAAACCTCAACGCTCGTCAATGGTGTTGGATGGAGTTCCTATGTGAGTATGACATGGAGGTACAGTATATCAAAGGAAAGGAAAATGTTGTTGCGAGATGCACTTAGTAGATGAAGACATGTGCTTGCTTCATTGACACTTCAGTCAGATTTGAGAGGCAAAATTCTTGAGCATCTTCTAGAGGATAAGTTTTATGAGGGTGCTAGACAGATGTTGGATTCACATGGTTCTTTAGAGGGAAGATATTCAAGGTGTATTTTAGAGATAGATGGTTTACTTCAGTTCCATAGGCGCATCTACGTGCCTAAGTTAGGTGATCTGCGTAGCTTCATCCTCATAGAGGCTCATTGAGCTCCATATGCGGCACATCCAAGAGTGAAGAAAATGCATACCGATCTGAGGGAGTTATATTATTGGCCGGGCCTTCGACGGGACATAGCATATTTTGTTGCATGTTGCCTTGAGTGTTAGAGGGTTAAGGCGGAGCATTCTCATCCCGCAGGACTCTTACATCCTCATGATATTCCCGAGTGGAAATGGGATGTGATCTCCATGGACTTCATAGTCGGACTCCCTATGTCTTCTTATCATCATGATGTCATTATGGTCACCATGGATAAGTTGACCAAGGTTGCGCATTTCTCGCCAACCAAGGTCACCTATAATGCATAATCCATCGCCAAAGTATTTATGGAGGACATTGTTAGATTGCATGGGATTCCGAACACCATCATCAATGACAGGGATATCATTTACACTTCAATTTTTTAGACTTCCTTTCAGCTGCTCTTGGTACACAAATTAATTTCAGCTTAGCATATCATCTAGAGATAGATGGACTAGACAGAGAGAGTTAATCAAGTACTAGAGGACATGTTGAGGATGTATGTGATGGACCAGCAGAAGAAGTGGGAATATTACCTTCATTTAGTTGAGTTTTCCTACAACAACAACAGCTATCATAGTTCCATTGGTATGGCTCCCTACTAGGCTTTGTATGGATGACCTTACAGGACACCTCTGAGTTGGGACAGGCTAGATGATAGGATTATTCAGGGGAACAACTTATCTTCGAGATTTAGATTAGCAAGTTATTATAATTAGATAGTGTCTTGAGTAGGCTAGAGCACACCAAAAGGTGTATGCGAAACACCAAGAGGATTGATCATCACTTTTATTGGGTGACAAAGTCTTCTTGAGAGTTTGTCCGCATAATAGTCCAATCCGTTATGGAAAGGGTTCTAAGCTATCACCTTGTTTTGTGGGGCCTTTTGATATTTTAAAGGTCATCAGTCCAGTTGTCTATCACCTAGCTTTACCACCACACCTTGCACGGTCCCATGATGTATTTCATGTTTCTGTACTACATAGATATGTACCTGATGTCTCTCATGTTTTGGATTGGTCGGCATTATAGGTAGAGGATGGAGGACAGTGGAGACTGGAGCCCGTACGCATATTGGAGCACCGGAGGTTGGCCCTTTGGGGTCGAGACTTGGACCAGGTTAGAGTGTAGTGGGATAGATATGATGAGACAACAGCTACCTAGGAGGATGCTACACCTTTGAGGGCTAGATATCCCTATCTCTTTCAATGACTTCCAGGAGGAAGTCTAATTTTAGTAGAGGGGGATGTAGTGCCCACATTTTTATAGCTTCAATATTTGTTATTTTCCTTCCTCATAGACATGTTTGGATAGGGATTTGATATATGTTGGACAGTATGTTATGATTTTTGACCTTCTTGGACATGGATGCATATTTGGGCGCATAGCGCCAATTTGACTTTAGTAGCATGTTGTTAGTTTTCATTCGATGTTGTGGACATTAGCTTATGACGATGTTGTTTAGACCTAATTGAGATACGTTAAATGTTTAGTGTAGTTGCATGTTTGGATTCTATGGAAATATGTCACTTTATCATTATGTCTAACTTATGGTGAATTGTGTATAATTGTGCATGTTGTCACATTTTTATTCCAGAAAGATGATATGCTAGTTTAGATTCATTGATTTCTTATTGAGTAGTTGATTCACATTTTATCGGACAGGTGCGGTTAATGTGTGCAATGAGTGTGCAGGTGACAGGTCACAGGAGAACGTGGGATTCAAGCCAGCTACACAACTTTACACAAGCAGCCCACGGGGATAATTCTAGTTGTGTTTATTGTATGAGGCCTTAGTATTAGAGTTTATTGTTTTGGGCACCATGAGTGACCCTCATTTGTAATGTAATATGTCTTGTATTATTAATCTTGCTTAGGGTGTTTAGTTGTGTTGTAAACTTGTTTTAGGAATTAATGGCCCCACTTACATTAAGTTTTGAGTTTGTATAATGATGTAATTAATCAAAAGGGATTAGGGTCACATGTGAACCCTTGGGTGGGCCCCACACCCTCTACCCTTGTGCCCAAGTGTGCCAAACCCGAAATTGGGCTATTTTAGGCATTTTAGGGACCCCTTTTTAGTTTGGGAGTTCCCTTAGCATGAAAATGGGCCCTTGGACCCTACCTAATAGGTAGGGGGCTTATTTCCAAGGCTTAGAGGGAGTTTTCCCTCCCATTTTGCCTTCCTTTGGTCACATCCATGTAAGGTGGATGGGTAAGTGTGCTTTGTTAAAAGTTGCACAAGTTTGTTTTGTTATCATTTTGGGTAATTTGGGAGAAGAGGGTTAAAAGCTATTTTAACCTTTCTCTCTTTTATCTTGGGAATCTTTGACCTTGAGGGAAGAGAGGGGTGACACATGTCACCCCCTCATTTGTGAGGATTTTTGCTTGCTCCTCTTCAAATTCTCCCTCATGGGGAAAGAAGAGAAAATTTT